>CAJOBZ010000017.1:3402500-3780000 GCA_905332375.1 Pieris macdunnoughi | reverse complement strand
AAGACGTAGTCGTGTTTTGTTTCATGTTCCTCATATGAACACTCAAAAATCTCAGTTTTGTATCGCGCAGCCCGGACATACAACGACCAATATTTAAGTCTTGACTTGTTTAAGATATCGCGGAGTATGATTAAAATTAGTATTAAGAATATCCATTGCGCAGAAGCTTATGCATCATGAGCATACCCCACATCACACCTTCACGTACATACCCTCACTTTAACACAATCACAATAGTCAAATTATTTTTATTGTTTTGGTAAATGTTTGAACCCTTTTGCAAATATTATGTATTCCATCTTTGGCTATATTTTTAGCAATATATAATAGATTACGGACGTCATCGTATCGTTAGCCAAAAAGCGCTAAATCTCGTTCCTTAATTCCCTACAGTTTTCCACTATACAAGCGCCTTGACGTGCATAATTCAAATTCGATTTGTCTAAAGTTATACGTTTAGTAAATGAACTGATTTAATACAAATCAATACTGGAGTATTCCAAAATTGAATATCAAACGTCTTAGAAACCGCCAGCCTTTAATGTTACTCAAACATTAACATCAAACTTAACCTTGCAATAACATGAACCCGACATAAAACGTAGAGCGTGTTTTCATGCGCTTCTAACATGTTTTATAACATTCAGTTCTTCGTTATCTGGAAACACTGAATTGAATACAGAATTATTTCAAAATAGTTTGAATTATGAACGACAAAACGTAAGGTTTCTTTTCGGACCATTTAATCGTTAATTTGATTAAGAGATTCAAAATAGTTTAACCCCGCCATAGAGAGTTACACTAGTACAACACAATTAAATAACATTCTTAAATGCGAATACCTGTTCTTGAAAGGTTTTTAAAAACAATAGATTTTTTTATTGATTTGAAAATTACTAATTATGTGTAAGTTTATTACACAGGTAAAAATTTACCATTTTAATATAGTTATTATTTTATATGTACATTTGTTTTTTTTGAAGTTATACTTCTTGTGGCGCGTTAGGGAAAAATGATGAGAGTAAATTTTTACGATGCGCGCGCACACCGTCACAAAAAACCGACACCCTGAATATCTGTTCAAACTTCGGTAAAACAGTCTGGGCCGCTAGTTGGCGTAAGCTATGTTTCATCGACAAGTTGCATTATCTGTCATGGCGTAGTGTTTTTCAGAGTCGTTTTTATTTAAACCAAAATAATGATTTCTCTACGAGAAAACCCGTTCCAATGTGATTAAAAACAGTGTTTATTGTAAAATATCATGATTAGTATATATTATATCGTTTCGATTCGAAGTGACCATTAAAATGAACAAGAAAAATTCGTAGGAGGGAAACGTCCCTCAAAGTGCTCTAAGAAAATTATTACACCAAAGAGTAAACTTCTAACGCGTGCTAACTGTACACATTTTTTCTTATGTAATTATTTTAATTTACGGTGTCTCTAAATTTTGCAATAAAAATACTTATTTTAAGAGTTACGAAATTCTTTTTTACATAAAAAATTCCGCCGCCCACACACTCTCAATGCCATATAAATCGCGAGTGCGTTGCCGGCCTTTTGATCGCATTCAATAACCTGTACTATTTGAATTAAAAGTTCAAAAAGGCTACGAAAGTAGTGACAGTGTATCGGAAGCACAATAAAATATTGTCAGAAATAAACGATTGTTTTAAATCTTAAATTCGGCACGTACCGGGTCCCCGGTGTTGCGTAGAATAGATAAAATCGTCTTCCACATAAGATATTCAAATCCCTTAAGTGCACGTTGCGGTTGAATTGCGAGAAAAAGTCCCATTTTGAAGCGTTGTAAAACTCTTTATTATTCCAGCTCTGCAGGTATTCCGAGATATACAACGAAAACGGTCCTGACGTTTATACGGCTCGAAGCCACTTAATGCTTATAATCTCCACAAAACGGTGACACAATGAATAGTTGCAGAATAACTAGCATTTTACGACAATCCCCCAGTTCCTGATATATACTGTGTTATAAAATTTAACGTTGAAAATATTCACGTATCTACATTGTAATGTCATATTCGGGCTTAAGAGACGCCGCTGGCATAGTAGACGGTCTCACTGCGAGTTTTTACGACGCCATAAATTTTTAACATCACAAAAAAGTCTGTCTTTTGGCTCGAAGAGAGCAAAACGAAATACATAAGAGACTTACGACGCGAATATTTAATAGTCATTTGGTAATGCTTTTGTTTACGTAAATCAAATCGATTTACAAGTAACGTTAATGTTTTGCAAACACAAGTTTTTTAGCAAGAAAAACATGCATAATTTACAGATCCAAATCGTATGGTTAATTTTTATCGAAGATTGCTCGTAATAAACGCAAGGCATAAACAAGCTGAACACGGTACAGCGCAGCCAATTTCGATAGCTCCAATTTTTCTTTATTTCAAATTTATTAGTTAGTCCAGCTTCGTTCACAGATTGCGCCATTTATCATCGTGAAAGCGTGTATCAGCGAGTGTATTCGAGCATTAATGGCGGTACAAACCCGAGTATTATATGATTTTTCCAGCAAACCGTACAAACGTACGAGTCAACTTTCCGCGTCATTTGGCTTGGCCCTAATGGATTGCGAACAGAGTTGTTGTCTCGACAAAGGTTTTTGCAGACAAAGTATAATGATGCGTAGATAAGGCCCTTTTTTGTTCCGAAGATAACGCAGAGGCGATAGGAGCCGCGACCTAATTCCTATTTGGCTTGATTACTCAAAGACGCGGCGATTACTCGCTCGGGTTCTGACGTGTAAATCATATGAAATCCACGTTCTTTTTGTATAGACGAATCGGGTAACAATATTTCTTTTAGCGTGATATATTTTTAATTTAAACTATGCCTTATAAAAGAGCAGTGTTGGCCTAGTAGCTTCAGTGTGCGACTCCCATCCCTGAGGTCGTAGGTTCGATCCCCGGCTGTGCACCAATGGACTTTCTTTCTATCTGCGCATTTAACATTCGCTCGAACAGTGAAGGAAAACATCGTGAGGAAACAGGCTTTCCTTAGAAATAAAAGTTGACGGCGTGCGTCAGGCACAGGAGGCTCATCACCTACTTGCCTATTAGATACCTATATACCTATACCCTAAAAAGGTTGTAGCGCCACTGATTCTTATTATTATTATAAAATGTACACTGTATTCTTTTCTAAAAATATATGCAACTGGGGTAGAGCAATTAAAGTTTATTGCTCTATAAAAGTTATAATCGCATACCTGTTTACACAAATAAAGGCTCGCGCTCGTAGCATTAATGAGATTATAAAACTTTTAGATCCCCTCATATCTATATCTATGGTGTTTTTCCCATTCGTAGTTTTATCTTTTACGTGGATCAGCAAAATTGGCTAACTTGCAACGAAGTCGATTTATCAAATAGTATGCTCAACTTTTTTCATAGAATATCTTGCTTGCGTCTTGATCTTACACAAACAAATAGTTATATTATAAAGAGTTAGGAATACATAGTTTTTGTTATTATATGTCGTATTTGTAATGTAATAATAATAATAAAGCCTTATTTTATAATAATAATAATTTATTTATTGCAAGAATATGGTATAAAATGTTAAGGTGATACAATCGTAAATCGTTCGCATATTCAGCCACACACAATGGCGCGCAAATTTGTCTTAAGGAATTTAACATTATTAGTCAAAGTCAATTCTTATATTATCTAGTCTATTATAATATTATATACATTACATCATTAATTTTATATTAATGACGGTGTTTCACGCAAATAATCATTTATTGAATAGTGCATTTTTTTTAAAAGTAATACACTGAGTCGCTTTTTAAAGACTCTAGACGGAAGATCTTTTAATTCTTTTGGTAATTTATTGTAGACTGCCATACAAAAGGTGTTTTTCCGCAACAGTTCCAGATTGATTTTTGGCACAGCCAATTTCATATATTCGACTTAAAAATATGTATGTTTCTGTTTCTCCATATCCTTAATTTCTATTTTAAATGTTGTTTGATTGTTAGTATTTAACGCTAAATTTTAGTAGTAAAATGTTAGTCGCCTGTGGATATGACCCCCTCTTGTGTAAAGGCCTCCTCCAACCCTTTCCAAATGCTATCTTTGCCAATAGGTGTACAGTCTTTTCCTACTATTTCTATTAAGTCATCAGCCCACCGACTTTTTGGCATGCCCACTCTTCTTTTCTCGGGTCCCTTCAATTGTCTTGTCTTTAAAATCTATCTTTTGTCCAGGTATCGTGTTACCAGCCTAGGCTTGAATGTACCTAAATAAAATATATTTTAAAGTAAAGTTATATTACTTTTATTAATAAATAATACTTTTGACTACATATGAAATTTGAATTGATATATTCTTGAACATACGCCTTTATCCCAGGTGTTAAAATTGTTTAAAGTGATCGATTTTTATCACTATTAATAAAACAATGTTTGTTCCAGCTGTTCGGATTGTCTATCTTCGCACTATGTTTGTGGATATGCGTGGAGCCAGGATTCAACGAATGGATGAAGATACTTGAGTTACAGAAGTTCTTCATCGGTATCTACATCATACTTATCGGAACTCTTGGTATCATGGTCGTAGCGTTCCTTGGATGTGGTTCAGCTTTGATGGAAAATATTAAATTGCTTTATATGGTAAGTAGCGGAACACGTTTAATTTTAATAATATGTTTTATAGAAGCGTCAATTTTAGAAAGCCTTACTTCTATAATTATTAATTACCTATATTATTATAAACTAGCTGCCCCCGCCAACTTCGTTTTGCCTTAATAAGATTTTTTTTAGAACATTTTTCTATGCTACCCCATAGCGTTTTTCATGCAATTTTTCCAATTTTTCTCTCTACTCTCCCTTAGAGTTCAAGGAATACTCCAGATTTGATCCAGACGTCTTGGAGTTTTGCACTTAGCAACATAATTTGCGATTCATTCATTTTACAGAATTATCAAAAAGTTTATAAAAAAAACGGCTTCAGACGGTTAAAAAAAAATATTTTCATTTCATTATGATACTCGTACTTGAGTAAAATAAATGTCCAAAAAGTTGAAATATTCTGTTTCAAAAATCATTTAAAAATTAAATATATTCTTGACACGAGATAAACATCTCAATTTTGTTTTCTAGTATATAGCTTCACAAATAGGTCTGTTTGTCTTCGGCCTCGTCGGAGCCTGTGTTCTACTGGACTTCTCAACTTACGACTCTAGTATCCAGCCCATTATTAAAGATGTGCTTGTTCGACTCATTAATAATCCAATGCATGAGGGCAGCCGAGAAATTTTGAGGATGGTACAAGAAGGAGTAAGTATTAATATTACATGGCGATCATTTATTCATATAGGTACCGAACTATTCACTTATAATATAGGTATCGCTAGGCGTGCCCTCCAATAGGCCACATCTCACTTAAAACACACACTTCACTTGTATAAAAAACTAGCAGACCCGGCAAACTTCGTTCCGCCTTACAGTCAAATAATATCGTGTTAACTTTAGCTAAACTTAATTTAGGATTTCATTAGGGTAATAACATTAATACAACGTATTTGCAAATACAGAAATGTTTTATTGCTTGCAATTGTGAAAAAATAATGCCAGTTTTACACATTAGGCCTCTTCTCTCTAGCGCCAATATTGCGAAACTGCATGTTAAAGCACTTTCTGATAAACAACATTTTTTGATTTGTTATCCGGCGCAAGAACAAAGTGGTAGGTTTATTTTATATGCGTAATTTTGTCAGCAGATGGCACCACATGCATTGTAAAATTTTGCATTCGTAAAATTAATTTATTAATTTATTTTTTAACTTATCCGATATTTTATTACTTATTCTGCTATTCGGAGCGGAGAAGAATTCACCAAAAAAGAGATAACTAACATCGGTCCAGCCGATCTTGAGTTATAAGTGGTGTAACTAACACGACTTTATATATTTAGATTATAAAAACAAACTTCAATAGTACGTCATAATTAATCGAGCATTTTTATCGAAATATCTCGGTTATCAAGTATTACTAACAACAAGTTTGCGATACAAACAATTTCGTGTTTTACACAATATTATATTTATAACAGAAATTAAAAATAGCTGACTCAGAATTCTAATTAAGATGTAACACGAAAAAATAGGTCTAACATATCTACAGAGAACAATGCAATTGATTAGCAAGCAGGCAATCAAATGCTTTCATTCTACGAACTAGTCCAATCAGTGAATCTATCAGGTGAAGAGGCCAATCTGGTGGCAAAAAGTTCGAGCCCCAGAGCATATTTGCTAAATGGACGGTTGACTTCGAAAGAGGCCCGGGGGTCGTCATTTCGTAGTGCACTAATGACGTAGGCCTTCTAAAATTTATTGAACTGGGCCAATTGTATTTTGTAATCTTTCAAATGGATACACTCTACATACGTTAAGTTTCTGAACCGATTTTTCTGTTTTAGCGTGGAATTTCTAGAAAGCAAAGATAAATCTAAAACCGTGATTGTGACGCGAAATATTTTTTAATATTAAAAGATAGATTTAAATTAGGGTCCTTCAAGAGAAGAGAGTAAAGACAGATCTTAAAAGACCGGCAACTAGTATGAGTCTCAAGTGATGTTATGTGACATGGTTGGTCGTATCCCTGAACATCACGTGAGTCTGCAGTTTACCGTCTAATTTCTATAAAAAAAATAAAGTGGCGGAAACAAATTATGTTGTTCTGAGTTATACTGCGCTGCTCGTGTGTTCAGTAACCCACACAAAAAAGCGTGAGAGAGAATGAGAATAATTATTTTTGTCAGATTGGTTGTTGCGGTGCTGATGGTCCCATGGACTACCTCAACCTGAACAAGCCTCTGCCCTCTGAGTGCCGTGATTCTGTGACCGGAAATGCCTACTTCCATGGATGTGTTGATGAGCTCACTTGGTACTTGGAAGGAAGAACCGGTTGGCTAGCTGGCATTGTTCTTGCCTCTTGCATGATTTGTGTAAGTTTTAGAAATTTTCATTATCCATTAGAACAATTTAAACATGGGTTTTCTGCCGGATGTCAATATCCGGGTTTTCGGTGGAACAATGCTTTTTACGGGTAGGCATATAAATGCTTTTTAAATAAAATATATTAGGTCATTACATATGAAATTGGCGTTTTGTATGGGAGGAACAAAAAGTCGAATATTTTTAAATATAATATATTTAATTAATCAAAGTATGAACCACTGTTTTCTATGCACTTTTGCCATCTCATAGGTAGTTCATTTATCCCTTTACTAAAAAAAACCAATCGGACGGGAATCAATAAAATCTGTGAAGGCGATTTGGACTGCCCCATCAGAGTTAAATTTTTTCCCTTGCAAGAAGTTGTCCAAATTTCGAAAAAAATGGTTATTTTCTGACGTTCATAAGTGTACTTGTTTACCGATATGAATAAAGTTATTTTGAGTTTGAGTTTGATTAAGGGACTTGAAACTACAACCTTCCAATGTAAACTAATACATGCGAAACTAAGTCAAAATCAAAATCATTTATTCATATAGGTAGTGTACAATGTACGTATGTCTATGTCTAAATGCTTCTAATTTTACATTTACTGCCAGTTCTCAAATCAAATGCGTAGAACTGAAGAGAAGAACTGGCAATAAACTCTCCGCCATTCTTTTTAATAGCCAAGTTTTTTGTTTTGTGAGGAGCTGCAATCATGTGCAGTTGTTTGTTTCACGCCTTTTCTAACAATTTGTAATTTTTTTTAATTTGGTCTAATCGTAGTAAGTGACTAACTCTACGGCTCATATATATAACAAATTAGTACCAAACGAATATGGAAGCTGTCAACAATAAAACTTATTTGATAATTCAACTAGTCTACTGGAGAAAACGCCTCAATTTGATTTTCAATAGTAGATAATTAACACTTTTTTATTTCAGGTCGTAAACTCTGTGATGTCTCTCGTCCTTATTCAAGCAGTGAAGAAAGAGGAGGAAGAAGCGATAGCTTATAAAAATTAATTAAATTTAATAAAAATATAGGCTAAGATTATTATATTATTATTTTAGATGTGACATTAATCGCATTTTAATTATCCACCGTTTTATAATAAGTGTATTGAATAAATTTCTAAACACCCAATCGTATTTTATTGCTACTCTCTTCTTATTGTTTGAAAACCTTTTTACTATAATAACGCCAAGCATATTATACTAATATTTTTAGGTTTTGATGAATCTATGTTTTTTTATTCTCGGTTAAATATCCTAACCACTTCTTAACTCTTTATTATCGACTAAGTACTGTTGTTATCACAAAAGATTACATCACCTTCAAACGGCAATTTAATTAAATACTTTAAACCAAGAATGATTTAGGAGTTAACGTATATTTTTCTCATAATTTTATAATATTGTATTCTTACTCTCAAAAATGCCACATGTTAATAAGTAAGACACAATACATGCAAATGTAGAATAACATCAGAATTTACAAATAAGGAGAGGTGAGAATGTAAAACAAAAGAAGAAAGATATAACGTTGCGCTCGTTTGTGATTGGTCGTAATAACGCAACATGTCGCGTGTCAACGCGTTTTGAACTAGTGATGCTGCTGACCAATGACAATCGCCCCCCAAGTCGATGCGCTAAGATTCATCATCCATGCAACTTCCTCGCAGCTTGATATATCGCGGCACACGACAGCACCGAACCTGAAGAAGTTGGATAAGTCCGTCAACAAACACAAGTCGTTCACAAATATTTTCGTTACAGATACAACAGAAAAACTATAATTAAAATATTTCGGCCTTGGTCGTGTGATTGAGAACCGGTAGATTCTTTATTCCAGTGGAGAAAAACGTCCTACCAGCTTATCTTAGTTTCGACTACATACATGTAGCCAGTGGCTTTATATCGTTGATTGGACGCAATAAATTGGATTACCAAAAGCCAGTAGACGATTAAACGGGCTGTGGGAGTTAATCAAAAATATCAATTACTTAAACATTATACAACTGTATCGCATTGAAATGTAAAATATTACACCAATATCGCATATGAAACATTTGCCACATTTAGTATGAGCGGAATGTCTGTTATCAAATTTCATTGAACAATTAAAACTAACGTTATCAATAAGGTAGCTCGCACTATCGGAAATGAGTTTCCATTCGAACATGTATGGATACTTTAAATTTATGCAAGTCGCGGCTTTGTTGAGCTGATAATTCCTATATTAGTTTGATTTCTAAGTTTATAGGGGTCGGGTATAAGGGGGTAGGGGGTAGTAAAATAGAAAGATCTTTGGGGTGTATCTGTATTCGTTTTACAATCAGTAATCAATGCTATCAGTTCAGAGTTAGATCCGTGCTTCTATTTCACCATGCCTCCTGCTGATAGAGGACAAATCTTTGTTTTTAATTTATTTTATTATTATTTATTACTTAAGATGTCATGTGGAACATGGTGTAATGGTTGTTGCTCCTTACAAACTTGTAAAACAAAAAAACTCGGCGATTGAAAAGAGTGGCGGAGAGTTTATTGCCAGTTCTTCTCTTCCGTTCTACGACCTTGATTTGAGAACTGGCAGTAAATGTAAAATTTGACGTATATATTTTTTTGACGCTCATAAGTGTACATCGTGTTACCTATATAATTTTAATAAATGATTTTGACTTGACTTGACTATAGATTAATAATCATAATAAATACTAGCGAGATATCCCGGCTGCTTGCTCGAAGCCGGGAAGTCGATATCCCGGCTTCGAGCAAGCAGCCGTGACTCGTAAAACTTGAACAATTATATACCTTCCTCATGAATCATTCTAGATATTGGTGAAAACTGCAATAAATTCTGTGCAGCACTTTTTAAGTTAAGAGACGCCGACGCCTTGTTTTTATATATTGCAAAAAGAACACATATAATGTCAATGCCCTAAAACTCTCTCCTTAACGCAGCGTTCGTTAGAGACGTTTTCATTCGACTGTTTTTTCTCTGGGCGTCCGCCGTCCAGTGTTAATTTGACAATACAATACGGTCCGACGTGTGTCACGAAAAGCAATATAACAAAAAATCTTATTTTATTTTACTCGTATAAACGGAGCAATCCATTTACAATCGTCGTTTTTTTTTTTTAAATGGCTCTGGCACGATTTGTGCATTAGCCAGCGTCAAGTATAGGATTTTTTATAATTCGTGCTTGTCTTTAGAAATTCGACCGTGTCCTCCATGTACGGTTTAAGGCACTCGCCCGGTACCGCACAACCCTCCCAAAGGCCGAGAACAAATTTAAATTAAATTAAAACTTGCCCTCGAACCGGGAATCGAACCCGGTACCCCTCACCTAGCTGCCACTTAATAAGACCGCTAGGCTATGAGGCCCCTCCCAGTCGTCTATTGGACTGACTGAAAGCTAGACGATTCTCTTTCCAAAATTCAATTTAAAAATAGAATGCCGAACAACTTTATGAAAAAATAAAACCACCGTACGGCTGTTAAAACACACCGAACAAAAGACTATCGTACAATGCATCAATACAGTTTGCTCGTGGAATCAAATAAAAACAATGTTAACCGTGAAACACGGATTCTTCACTTTTGACGGTTCCGCTCTACACAGCAGTCCATTTCCTTGACATAACAACCAGCGTCGGGACGGAAGGCGCCCGTTGCCTGTATGAATTTATACAGATGCATTGAACCAACATAACGAGACCCCTCATAGATCGCACAACTATAAGACCGATATAAATTGATCCCTCAATCTTAGACATGGCAAATAAAATGAAAAGGTATACCGACGTCTTCCCATTTAAAGAGCTCTTGATACATTTGACGGTTCGGTGAAAAGACAAGTATGTTATCGCTTCATTTGCTTCTCTAATTGTACTCAATCCTAGCTAGATTAAAAGGGGAAATGTATATGAATTGTTTGTTATTGACGTTGATTTTATGCTAAAAAGAATTCGTAAAAACCTCATCAGTTCTATAGCAAAATTAAAATTAAAACCATCAATAAGTACTGTGAAACAGTGTTAAAAGGCTGATTTTGTTATTTATATGTTTTATTTACGTATATTACTGAAGATAAAAGTTGAGCAAACTTTAAAATACACTAAAAAAGTATTAAATAACAATTTTTCTTATTTCTATTGATTGGTCTTGTCACCAAGAGAATTAAATGTTTATTTATTTATTTGCTCAACGGTATTCCTACAGCTACTTATTAAACAATATTCAAACAATTACACTGTACACAAAGGCCCAAAACGGAATACACATTTAAAGATACACAAAGCACAGTTTCACCTATGC
Source organism: Pieris macdunnoughi (assembly GCA_905332375.1). Taxonomy (NCBI): domain Eukaryota; kingdom Metazoa; phylum Arthropoda; class Insecta; order Lepidoptera; family Pieridae; genus Pieris; species Pieris macdunnoughi. The sequence goes on along the minus strand of CAJOBZ010000017.1, from coordinate 3,768,710 downwards.
AAAAACAAAATATACAAAAAATATACTTATGTATTTATTATAAATTCTAAGTTCTAAGATTCATTGTTCATTATAAAATATTTTTTAAAACATTTTTTAAACATTTTTTAGTTACATTAAATATATCTAATGCACTGCAGGTAATTTGTGTTATAATCTGAAGGTATACGATACATGACTGAGTTACGTAAATAGTTTGTATTAGACCTAGGAATTTTAAATAGTTGGGTAGTTGTTTTAAACGATAATTTATTTATTTATAATCGAGCTATGAAGTTCATATAGTTGGAGTTCCAAATCCACGGATGACGTATATATGTTACAGTTAACACTAGTTTTTAGTTAAAACTCGTTTTCCCTAGTTAAAAATAGTTTTTACTAAATGCCTTTGTCAAAACTAGAAATAACAAGTGAAAACTAGAATTTACCACTGATACAATTAATTTTCTGATAAAACTAGTTGTCACTCCGAGCTTTAGTTACAACTAGCACTAGAGAAACTAATTTGAATTTTGGGATTGAAAACAAGATAAAGTTTTAAAAATATTTATTAAAAAGATCTAGGGTATAGAAACATAGTACCGTACCTACTAAAAAAAACTTACACTAAAGGAACATTTTAGGGAATATCAGCATAAAGTAGTTGCCAAGGTGACAACATTAATTAAAAGTAAATAAAATAATCAAACAAATCAACAGAATACAACCATAAAATTTAAAAAAGGAACATTATAATAATATTTTTAAGGGATATTGGTAAACATACCTACAATAAAAAAATAATCAAAGAACCTTAAAATTAAAAAAGATGACGATCTACTTGTTATTGCAAGACAAACTATCGTGGCATTTTGAATTACAAAGGTAGCCATTTTTCTTGCAGAGACACCTTTTTGACATACATCCTTTCTTACATACGCAGCGCATAAATCCCTGGCCTGTTCCTATGGATGCTTCCTTAGCAACAGTTCTCAAAGGTAAATTTGTATTCGGAACGTCTTCTTCATGCAAAAATTTTTCTTTGCACTTGTCGAATTCTGACCTGAAAAGCAATATTTAAATAGTTAGCTTTTACCTAAAGGCAATATAATTATATGATAAATCAATTAAGCAACACATAGGTAGGTACATACCTGCAACATAATTTGTCGAGCATTCCATATACATAGTAATGTTTCTATACCCTAGATCTTTTTAATAAATATTATTAAAACTTTATCTTGTTTTCAATCCCAAAATTCAAATTAGTTTCTCTAGTGCTAGTTGTAACTAAAGCTCGGAGTGATAACTAGTTTTATCAGAAAATGAATTATAGCAGTGGTAAATTCTAGTTTTCACTTGTTATTTCTAGTTTTGACAAAGGCATTTAGTAAAAACTATTTTTAACTAGGGAAAACGAGTTTTAACTAAAAACTAGTGTTAACTGTAACATATATAACGACCTCCTTCACTTTTTGAAGTTATACTTCTTAGAGGCGCGTTATGAAAAATTGATGAGAGTGATTTTTTATTTTGAAGTCGCTTGAAAACTCTAACTAATCTGTATCAGACTTTTAATCCCATTATAACGACGAAAATATTGCCATTTGACTTATGACTATTGAAAATACAGAAAAGGCTACAATTGTTCATGAAAACGTCGAAATGCTGTCCACACTTCCGGACAAGGGCTAATATCCTGTGGAGCAATGTTTATAGGCAACAAACAACGACTCAGAACAAACAAATCCGTTGAGCCCCGATCCTAACTTCCTCTAATTGTTTGCTGCCCACCAACTTTGTTACTCCTAATACTTTTCACGTCAAGGTAAACGTTTTCGAAAAAAACTGAATGTCTAGAAACTTCTATCTGTGATTAAATACGCTATTTCACATTTAGTTTGACTATTTGACAGTGAATATGACGGAATAAGTTGTGATACTTATACATAAGAGAACAAGATGGGATATAAAAAAAAATGTTTTGTTTTTATAGACATAGACATATCATTTATTACATACGAAAATACACACACATAAATACACAAAATAACAATACTCAAAGAAAAATAATATAAGACATATCAAAAACAATAACAATTTAAAATTAAAAATTCCCTATTGCCATTCGCTTCGCTTCAAGTGTGCAATGTGTGTGTACTGTGGTTGTAATTGGCCCTGGCTCAGCATTATGCTGAGGAGCACAAGATGTTGTGCTCTTTATTAATATTTATAAAATCGTACTGATTTTTTCTATTCATTAAATTAATTAATTAAAAATCCACAATGTCTATTTCGAAAACAAAAACATAGCAAAAATAAACGTAAAATATAATAAAAAGTTTGTCAAATAAGTAAAAACTAGATGTTACCCGCTCTTGATTTTATGAAATAAGAATTTTAAGTTATTTTCTTAAATGTTTTTACTATAACAGTCTTTAGAAATAATCCTAATGGCTAGTTGAAATTCCATTAAATCCTTAAGATGAAAGAAACTTGTAGAAATTCGATCAAACGCTTAAAAGGAAGTCTTCAGTAAACTTAACAAGAAACATTTTCTCAATGAAAAACTCTTTGCTATATTGTACGATTAAAGAAATGCTAACTTTGTCGATGAAGGCATTTCCAGGGATTCGCATATCCTTATCAACAATTTATGTTTCACTTAATCTATTACCAGCAAAGAAACTGTATGTACTCCAATAAATAATATAATACTCCTCTGGTCTAGATCACATCATGCCAGTCATTCTCAAGCGCACCCCTCTGTCACTATGTGCCCCTTCAGAGATTATAATCCGTAAGTGCCTAGACTTACTTGCTTACGGTACTTTCCTAATTGTTGGAAATTGTTTTATATAACGCGTATTTATAAGGCTGGCTCCTGTTTTCACACTCCTCTACTGCTTCATTTTAGAATAAATAAAAGCAATTGCTATACTTTAATTTGGTCTTGCTTTTTTTCATTGTTATAATTATTAGTATTTATGTCGTCCTCTTTTGTGTGATCTGCTTAATACAATTGTCTACTGTTATTATTATTTCTCTATGAAACCGCTCTAAGATACATCAAATACTTTATGTTTTATTTCTTGTTTTTGCTTCTATAAAAGTAATGTATCTATTTGTTTCAAAAAAATAATAAGTGCTTGAATAGTCAACGACTAGCACCTTTAAAAGTAGTTGAAGAGTTGTAATTGATCTTTCAGAAAAGTGACTTTTTTTGATTCCTTCCTTATGTAAGACAAAATTCGTAGAAACTGCGGTAACACTAATGGTTAACTATAAGAAGTAATTACTTGGTATATACAATGTGCAATGTAGGGGAAGTGATAAATCCACTGGATGTGATCGTCGCCTGCGGTGAGGATTGTAACAGCTTGATGTGTGCGGTGCCTTTATTTATTAGGAAGGTTCGGATTGTTTAATAAGATGCTCGTAAATGTCTTTCTTACATGTAATTACTTAAGAGCTTACTTAAATGTATAAAGTAAATAAATTGACATTTACATACACGTTTGTATTTAAATAGATTTTCGCCGTAATTTTGTCTGCGTGGCGTAGTTTGACCACAAATTTTATTTTCGACTATGACTCACTTTCGTACAAAGATTCATACCATTTTTCAGCATATTTTTCAGGATAAAAAACCATTAAAATCTCTTCAGTGGCTTAGGCGTAAGTGTGTAGTAACTTCATCATACACACTGTTTCTATACGCTTTTTGTACTATTAACTAAGCAAAGATATTGGTTTATCATTACAAAAAAATGGCAGCGAAACAAATCAAACTCAACTATTTTCCCCTGCATCTTCTTCGTCGATGAATTGGCTAAAGCAAAATATTTAATCACAAATGTGAAACATACCATCAGATGTATCAATATTTAAGCGTTTTCCGTTTACTTATGATTTAAATGTATGTATGTAGTTCGATAATCAGTTGTTGTGTTTCAAACTGAAAGATAATATGAACCAATATAAATGTTTTATATTGTTGAGAGCAGTGTTGGCCTAGTGGCTTCAGCGTGCGATTCTCATCCCTGAGGTCGTAGGTTCGATCCCCGGCTGTGCACCAATGGATTTTCTTTCCATGTGCGCATTTAACATTTGCTCCAACGGTGAAGGAAAACATCGTGAGGAAACCGACATGTCTTAGACCCAAAAAGTCGACGGTGTGTCTCAGGCACTGGGGGCTGATCACCTGATTGGATTGAAAAATGATCATGAAACAGATTCAGAAATCTGAGGCCCAGACCTGTTAAGGTTGTAGCGCCACTGATTGTTATTATTATTACTATTTTATATTGCCATAATTCACATAATAAATGCTAATCTTTCCACCCTAATAATAACTCAATTTGATTGTTTCGAGGTGTTTCCAACATTCTTGAATGGCTTTGACGGTAAATTTACTTCGCATAGCAATTATGTGTAGCTCAGGAAATTAGGTAGCAGCCTGCAACCAAGCATGTAGCTATAATGTTGCGGACCGCAACTGATGGTAAATTTGCTTGATAGACGGCTATACAATGAGCCATTATGTACTATACTCACAGATACACTTTCTTGCATATATCGCCCTAGCTGTTCCTATTCGATACGCGAGAGTATATGTAAGATGTTATTGTCCTAGTATGATACTTTTTCATTTAGGTTTTTGCCATCGTCACTTTAATGTGAAGGATGTGTAGGAATTCAGATTTTTTATTAATTACACAAGAAAAAGAATAAGATAGATATCTATATCTGAATTAAAATGTTACTAATTATAAAGAATTTTATTAAAGGCGTGGCTTACCATCACAGCCAATCATCACCTGTTTCAGACAAACGTCTGTGTTTTATTTTTAATAATGAATAAACTTCATTTAATAATATCACGGAATTCGAAAAATAAAAGTAGATAACGATATAAAAAAAAAAAAATATGTTTATTATGGAACATAAGATACATTTACTTATTCCACGTCATTAAATTTGAAGGCATCCCTACTCATCGGCAAAGAAGACAGAGGGTGTGGGGAGGCCGAGAAAACCGGCGTAAAACTCTCGGTACTCTTTTAAAACAATCATCAAACAAACTTATTTAAAACAAATATCGCAAATTGATTAAAAGTAGCCTGTCTAGCACTAGTCCAGGCCTTTTATCAACTAGATAATCGTTGACTTTATAGTAAGCCTTTTTACACAGCTTTTCTTTAATACATTTCTTAAATTTATTGAAAGGCAGTGATAAAAGAGCCTCTGGGATTTTATTAAAGAAGAGTTTCCCTTTCCCCCAAAAAAGAATTACTAACTTTAGATAGTCTAGTACGGGGAAATTGCAGCCTGCGTTTGTTCCGTGTATTAACATTGTGCGTATGTTCTATTCTAGTAAACTTATCACTATTTTTGTATACATACATAATATTTTCATAAATATATTGCGAGGGAAAGGTAAAGTATATTAATTTCCTTGAATTTATCTCTAAGAGATTCCCTACATTTTAAATTATAGATTGCACGAATAGCCCTCTTCTGCAGGATGAAAATAGTTTCGACATCAGCAGCATGACCCCATAATAATAAGCCATAAGTCATTAAGCTATGAAAGTAACTAAAATAAACAAGTCTAGCTTATCGACATCAGTTAGTGAGCGAATTTTTTTAACCGCTAGGCTGCAGAACTAAGTCTCTTCGCCAATCCGTTAATATGAGGGGACCACTGAAGTTTTGAATCCATGGTGATTCCGAGAAATACAGTTGTATCATCCAGATTCAATTCCTCACCGTTTATAATATACATATACATTACACACATATACATTTAAAATAATTCAAATACCATTCTAAAATTAACACAGGCATTTGGTTCTTTATTGACTCTAAAAATAATACCAGAAATGCCTACGCGGCTACTGCATTCAATCGTGGAACTTTCGTACAAAGCCCTTTTTCAGCCTAGTTTTCAGGACAAAAATGCGTGCGCAAACTAATTTTTAAGTCTTGTTCATATTTATATAAATCTAACAAAAAAAAATTTAGCTTTCCGAGACTTAGGGGAGGGAAAAAGGAAGATATGTTAGGAATTTAATAAATTTAATTGTCATTAAAATATTAAAAGTATCAAAAATTATTATAAATAAATTTATAACAAATAATAAATTTTATTTTATTAATTTATTTCTTCGATAAAAAAACACGTGGCAATTTAATTTACAATTCGTCATTTGATATTTCAATAAATTATATTGCATAAAATATAAAATACTACCATGTATTTTATAAACTCTCTTTACGAAATTTTAATTATAAAAATGGAATTTCTATAAGGTAATTCAACCTTCTCACACTCTCTCTCTCAATCGGCCTCAATCGCTCTCTCCCTTTTCTTCGACAAAAACGCAGCACATCTTCGTGACGTTTCATCCGTAAAAAAAATTACCCTTATGCGCCTAAAGAAGTTTCACTTCAAAAATCATTAAAATCTCTTTAGTGGCTTTAGGCGTCAAACCGTAAAAGACTGAGTTACTTTCGCTTTAGAATGCACAAAAACTTAGTATACATATATATATATATAGATATATATTGTCCATAATACACACTGTTTCTATGCGCTTTTTGTTCTATTGACTAAGCAGAGATATTGTTTAATCATTACAACAAAAAAGGCAGCGAAACAAATCAAACTCAAAGTACAGGCATTCCACAATTGAATTCCAGTGACTGCAGAAAGAATTAAAACAATTGATAAAAATTTAAAAATCCTAACACAACATTCAAAATCTGAAAACAATTCATTTATCATTAATTTAGAAGCCGTCAAACGCTCGCAACTTAACCCTTAATTACAACGCGCCGTATAAAATTACGTGTCTAGAACGTGAATAATGTGCATTTAGTTTATAATGAGTAAATTTAAGCACGATCTCACTAAGACGGTGTAAGACAGTGCAACAGTGACGTTCTTAGTAATTACAAGTTGAAGCGGCGCTGAGCCGTGTACTAAACTTATTACCTGTAATTGTTAGGAGAAAATGTCTTAATTAAGGTTTAGTAGTCTGCGAGAAACGAAATATATATTAACGAATAAATTGTTTTAGGGCGTAGTATGGTCAATTGTCAATGTGTGTTGTCAATGTGAGGATGTATTAATATCAAACTAGCTGACCCCTTCACCCACCCACACTTCATTTTACTTTATGATATTTTTACTTGCCTATCTTTTTGTAGCTACCAACATGCCTTATACCCAAAAAGTCAACGGCGTGCATCAGGCACAGAAGGTTGATCATCTGCTTATAGAAAAGGTTGTAGCGCCACTGTTTTGTTTTTTTTTCATTAAATGTACACAGCATTTTTTACCTCTTGGTAAAACAGAAATTTCTTATAGAAAAACTAAGATTTAATACCACACCACAGTTAGTTCTCGTTATCGTTGGTTTAACTTGAGAACCGAGTTAGAAACTTCGTAACTTGATTTGTTGAAATGTCAGTGTAATTAATAAATGTTTTTGAATTTATTTTTAATACAATAATAAAAATAAATACAACACAAAAATAGATTTTACTTTAGATTATTTATATTTTATTTGGCGAACAATTGAAGAAAGTTTTAAGTTAAAAAATATGAAGCTACTCTTTGGCATACCCCTTATCACTTAGGGGTTTAAAGGATAGATAGTAGGCGATTCTCAGACTTACTGAATATGCATTAAAAAATTCATAAGAATCGGTCGAGCCGTTTCGGAGGAGTATGGGAACGAACATTGTGACACGAGAATTTTATATATTAGACTAGCTGACCGGGCAAACGTCGTTTTGCCATATATATCATTTATAATAAAAAAATAGGGGTTGATCGTAGAGGGGTGAAAGTTAGGGGTTTGTATGTATTTTTTAATGCTGTATCATAAAATAAAATAAAATCTAAAAATAAAAAAAAAATATTTAGGGGTGGACTACCCTTAACATTTAGGGGGATGAAAAATAGATGTTGTCCGATTCTCAGACTTACTGAATATGCATTAAAAAATTCATAAGAATCGGTCGAGCCGTTTCGGAGGAGTATGGGAACGAACATTGTGACACGAGAATTTTATATATTAGATATTCTTCTATTAGGAATAATTCAGTAGCAGTACAACCCTGAGTGTTGGTCTCAAACCTTGAAATAGATCAGCCTTCTATGCCTAACATATCGTTATATTATTTAAAACATTCTACTCTTCCTACAATATCTGTGAGTAACCTCACAATAAATTAATCATAAATAAAGCGAGCAATAAAGCGTTTATTGCACATAGAAAAGTAGATATCATAATGACCTATTATGTGTCTAAATATACACATATTGTTGTTCGAAATACATATTTTTACTTTCATAAATTTTGATGAGGGTGATCGTCACATTGGATTCACTTGTTTACTTTGATTACTTTTTTCCCAATTATATTTATTTTTAGTTACGTCCTCGATTTTATATTGTTAGTGTATATTTGTGCGTATTGTGACCTATTGTAAAGGCAAAGTATTAATAGTATATTCAGACTAACCTCCGTTATTGTTTCCAAACGAATTTTCTCCATATCCTTATGACTGACAATTGTGTGCCTTTCATTAAGAATATATTCAAACGAGGTATGTACTCAGGGCTTATTGATTTAATATAAAATTGTGTATCAACGGCCACCGAACGGTTCTTTGTGGTACAATAGTATTTTTGTAGCTAAATTGTTAATAGTATCAAAGAACTGTAGCGCGAACAGTTTCACGCTAGTTAAATTTATGCTTCGTTATCGGAAAATCGGGACGAATCTTTTAGACACATAAATTGCATGGCGGGCATCGAATCAAAAAGCGTGTAATGGAATAAAATTATTTCTAAAAATACGCAAACAACTGTTGAAGGCATCATATTTTTAAATTTGTAAGAGTATTTTGTTATATAGGTATTTTATTGCGGCACACATTATGATACAGATAATAATAATAATAATAATAAATCGTTTATTTGCAAGGAAAGTGGAACATTCAGTCGTATTATGCCATATAATAAGAACATTAACATAATGGCATAATAATAAGTTGAGTTAATTATAATTGTTGTCAAACTTATGGTCTAAATTCTCGCCCTTTATAGCGTATAAAGGCACCATACCATGCCTTTAAAAATTATTGACAAAAGTATTTTATTATTAAGTATGTTGTTATTAATGTTAAGGAATAAGATAAGATGAGAAAAAGATATCTCGGAGCACTGCCATTCGAGTCTTTTTTTCACTGTCGCTTTTTCGTTTCATCGAATTTCAAACTTTCATTATTCTAGTTTTTACCAAATTAAAGATAAACTTGATAAATTAAAATTTAACATTAAAATATATATTTTTTATAAGAAAAGTTGAATCCTACATTTAGATAGTGAAGAAAGTCTAATTTACAAATTATTAATTATAAAAACTTTGTTTTTGAAAGTATCTCTTCTACCATGTGTCAAAAAAAACAACATGTGTGCAACATGTTTTTTTTTTTACTGGAATCTCGCTGTTAGCCTTAAGGGCTTTTACAGTTTAGCTCGGGCTGTTTTGGCGATCGTCTACTGCGAGACTCGGACCATTTGGGCAAAAAAGCGGTACGGTACCCTTTTCTCGAAACAGTTATAACATATAACTTTTTAGTGGATAAAATTAGAAGCATGAAAACATTGAAAACACATTGTACCTCACAGGTAATACATGGATCTCACACCTTTGTACGGTAAAAGAAATGCGTTGTGGGACTTGTTATTTTATACCAATTGTTTTGATGGCATATTTATTTAATCTTAATATATATAAATTACGTGTCACGTTGTTTGTCCGCTATGTACTCCTGAACTACCGAACCGATTTCAATCAAATTTGCACACCGTGTGCGGTTTGATCTAACTTAAAAGATAGGATAGCTTACATCTCAATTTATACCCGCAATATTATTTTATTGCCAAATATTTGTTTATTATTTGATAGTCACAATTCTAAAAGATGGCGCTGTGTTGAAAGCACCAACGTTTCACATTAGCTACAATTTAATGGCATAACCACCAAGAAAGCATGGTGGTCGCCATGACTGGTGTTCTCCTACCGCTTCCCTTGAATAGTTTACTACTATGTAATATACCTAACAAAAACCTCAGCCACAGCAACGCTTGGCCGGTCTGCTAGTTTATAATAAAATGGAACACAAATTTAAACAAACATCACAATAAGAGTAATTAGGAAAAAACAGACACAATTGGACATACATTACTAAAAAAAATTTTATCAAACCACACGTAACTCTAATTATGTGTGGTATTTAAGATATATTGTTTATTATAAACAAGAGTGAATACCCTTATAAAGCCATTCTAATAAAAATAGCAGTTTTTTTAGGAACAGGGTGCAGACGGTTAATTACCTGAGTGATACCGCCGCCACTGGACACTCTCAATGCCAGCGGGTTCGCAAGTGCGTTGTCGGCCTTTCAAGAATTGGTACCCTCTTTTTGGAGGGCCCTAAGTCCAATTGGTTCGGAAACACTAACTATATTTAGCATAAGGCCTACTTGATGTTTGCGATTGACTTAGCTTTATGGACTGTAGTGCACTGATTTTATTCTATTATAGATATTGTATTTAGTTTTTATTATTATTTTAAAAAAAATATTTTGTGGTTGCTTGTTTATTTTTTTCCCATGCTAGCTTGCTATGTTCCAATATAATGGAAGTGTATGTGAGTGTAAAATTTGGTATATTTTCTTGTATTATTTTATGCATAGGTACACGTTGTTTTGGAACTTATACATAAATGCGTAGTTTTAACTTACACTCTTATTAACATCTAAGAATTAATAGGGTAATTCTATTCATTATGACCAAGATTAAATCGAATGTTGCGTAAACCTAACGAAACGAATCCTAAGTATATTGAAAGAGTCAATTGAAATTTATACCGTCCTTTCGAACTAATGAAGTCTTATTGCACTTACGGCATAATGTGAACGATAAATAAAAGTTCAATGTACCACTAATGGGTGAAAGAAAACCTTTCGATACACTATTTATTAACGCTAATGTATGGGCTCAGGCTGTTAGTTTTACTATACTAAAGTATTAATGGTTCAAATGGATTTTATTGTTGAAGAATCTTTATAAATAAAAATGAATCGCTAAATATGTTGCTATGCTAACTCTAAGACGCCTGGACCAATTCGAGTAATTTTTTTATTCCTTCAACTCTAAGGAAAGTTTTATCGAAGGAAAAATTTGATAAATATAAAAAATGTTTATTTGATTTTTATAATTTCAAATAAACGATATACTTGTTATAATCGAAAAAAGCAACAATATGTAAATTTAATAAAAGCTTATACTTTGAAATTTAAATTATATTTTATTATACGGAAACTATAATAAAAAATCAATCAGTATTATTATTACCGTTAGAAGATTGTATTAGCGACACAGTTACTTTTGAAAAACCTACAAAACAATCAAGTTGAATTAATAAGCATGCGAAAGAAAAATTTATATTCTTCGTTAGTATCTCAAAACTCATAATGTACCAAGCTTACAATAAAAAAAAAATAACAAAGATATTAGCAAATTGAAGTCCCAATAGAAGTTATTTTCAATTTAAATACCATTGTCATGTTTTAAATAAAAAGAAGCAGAAAAACTTTTGTTCAGTTCCGGAAAATGCAGATACGACAATCCAATTATAAAACGAGCCATGTGGTTCCGGTCATAGACAATAGGAGGGGAAAAAGGGAAATTACAAATGGTAAATTAATAATTGTGAACTTAAAATTTATTTCAATCTCGCAAATATGAATAACCTACAAAGTAATAGTAATAATTAAAACAAATTAAAAATGCGGTGGCTGTGTTTAACACTGGCAGCATTTCCTTAATATATTGCGATACTTTCTTGTTGAGCGAGCAAAGCACCAGCTCTGAAGTCACCGCTACTATCTAGGCACCAACTTAAATCTTTAATTAGCGCCTGCGCACTTATGAACATATGTCTGAAAACCAGCAAATTTTACCTTTAAATAATGCGGGGTACAATAGTGAATCTGTAGTGTATCTTCTTTCTCCAACTTAAAGGGCAGGAGGCTCACCTGATGTTAACTCCGCCCATGGACATTGCCAAAAGGCTTTGTAGTCTAACCGCAAACTGTCCGTTAGGCCTCAATGGCTAAGGTCCAGAAGTATTATATATCCATAGCGGTCTAAATAACTTAGCATGTTTCAGAGTTCATCAGCGCAGTATTTGTAGATTGTACGTACAACAGTGTATTACCTTTTATTTTATTTCGTGTACTAATTCTGACGTAGTAAAATAAATGTTTAATATTGGCCGAAAGCTTTTTATTTTTTATCATTCTTTATTCTTCATGCGGCCATCAAAGTTTTCGAGTACATTTTATATATTTAACATTATTGTTTTAACAGAAATAAGTTAATTGGTGGCTGATAATAAAAATAAATAGAGAATATAAAATAGTGAGTTTGTTTTAATACACTAACGCTTATACCACTAGCAGTAATAAATTAATATACTGTCGTTTAAGTAAGTTTGTAAGAACTTAGTACTGAATTCCTTCGGTGTAAAAGAACGGTCATTATGGAACTGCTTGTCTTGGTGCATTAGGGATGTTGAGACCCACTATTGTCTTAATTTGGTCAGACCAACGGGTCAATCGACCGCGACTTCTTTCTTCACTCCTCCCTACCATTTCCATGTGTCGAGACTTTTCACTTTTCTCCTGGAATAATCATAAAGGAAATTATCGTCCTGACTCTACCCAGGTCAAGCCACGAGATACGTCATAATCAAATATGACAAAGTCACAACAGTGGCGCTATCACCTTTAAGGTTCCTTCTGCGCCTTAGATATTTATGCATTTCAGCCCTTGTCAGTACCAGACACACGCCGTGGAGTTTCTTCACTGTTCCAGCGAGTGTTAAATGCGCAATAGAAAGAAAGTCAATTGATACACATCCGGGGATCGAACCACAACTTCAGGAATGAAGGTCGCACGCTGAAGCCACTAGGCTACTGCTATATAAAATCACAACTTAAAAATAACATTTATTTTATGGAGAATCTTGACAAAGGAATAACGACTTTCAGAACTCGACGAAGACAAATAATTTTCTACGAAACACACACAATTATACAGTAATAAAGTTAAGTAACTATTATTAATACAGTCCAATTTAGTTAAAAGTTATTCGTGGAGAAAATGTAAACCGTCTAATATAGAAATACTTCTAGAATTTTGCGAACTTTAAAAGCGAAATGTTTCAGTTTTAATTACTCCAAATTCCTTTTATTTAGTCACGTTTATTATTCATAATATCATCGAAAAATAGGCCTAATAGGCTAGCTAGATTTAAAAAAATTTAAATACCAGTAAATTCTGTCGAATAAATAAAGATTACATCTTCAACATACGCCTGGGAATAAATTAGAGCAAACATGGAACGTAAGGTAACGTGTCAAAAGTCGACTACATAGGCGTTATAAATGGTTGATTTCGTCGTACAATAAGCACCAATTCGTCAGTCTGTTTGTCTTAACATGTTAAGCATAATAAATGGGACTTTAGAGGTTTATACAGCCGCCAACTCACGAGCTTAACAAAATATTTTCTTCAACATAATACCATATTTTACCGCCAATACTCGTCTATGTGTTATCTTTTTGTCAAGTTCGCGTATATTGAACAGGGGTCTCGTATGTTTATGTGAAAATCCTGTCGACGCGCGTTTATTGATTATATTATAAGCGGATAATCTCCACATTAATATATTTGGAGTTGTGACTGTGTGTCGTGTCTAAAGAATAGACATTGTATTTCCTGGAAAATAAAACACTTTGATTAATGCACTTCAAACCTGATAGTTGTTAGAGGTTTTCTCTCTTTTCATTTGTCTTAAGTCAACACGCAAATAAACAATCATGACAAAATATATAATGCACATAATTTTTAAAGAAACAGCTAGATTCCAGGGCCTTGAATCCGTGGCATTTAATTGCGGAAAATAAAGTTATATATTAAATTCTGAAAAATGTAGGGTATATCCAAATATGTGTATGTCTTCATTTTGGTTGATTTAGATTCTAGCAAAATATTACATTAAAAAGTTAAATCTATGGTCTTATAATGTCAACAACACACTAGTTTGAAAAGGTTTTACACAAACAAGAAAAGACAAAAATTAAATTCGAGCGTCGTACGTCATCAACCAAATTGGCGCTATCGTTCCAGTCACTTACTGTCACCAGTGACAGTGACATTGAACATGCTGAATAAAACACAAAAATGCAAAAACAAAAACCACCAAATGTAGATAAAATAAAGAATATTTTTCCTAATTCGAAATTTAATTTAACGGATTATTAAAATTGAGCAACGTTATAAATACATTCAAATTAAAAGTGGCCGATTCAGAAATACGTTTGATTACGTGCTCGCAAAGTTAAATCACAGAGTATATCATAAAATACCATGTTACCCGTCGATTTTATTAACATTGAAATGGCGAATGAAATTGTTGAGCGTTGTATTTAATTAAGCTACCGGCCCTTTCAACCCTCTTTACGTACGACCCGAATTGTTTTATTATTATATCTCGTCCCTAACTAAAAGGTTATGAAAGAATGTAATCTATGTGTCCCGTAAATTTGAACGCTAAAATGCATTAAATATCAAAATTAATTTCTAGTCGACGTTACGCTAGCCTTGGCATGGCATCATTTATTACAAGATAAGATTAAAATAATAAATAAATAAATCAGTGGCGCTACAACTTCTTTAGGTCTTGGTCTCAGTTGGTTTTGCTAGCGGAGTTTCGCATCGCAATGCGTCACCACGCGTTCTGTCAGTGAGGACAGAATTTATCACAATGGAAGCCGAAAATAATGAATTATTATTAAATTTGATTCGAAATTATCCCGAATTATATTTAGTTGGGCATGTTAATTACAAAAATGCATACAAAAAAGAGGTGGCATGGAGGAAAATTCAAGAAAAGACGGGGATAGATGGTAAGAAATAAAGCTACAATGACATTTCCTTGCGAAAAAACTGCAGTGTACTAACGTTCCGCAGATATTTCGCTACCGCAATTATTTCGCAAAGACTCGCAGCCGCATACGAACGCGTTACGCGTAGGTGTACTAAAGGCGTAATGCATAATTGCGTTACGTGCATCATCAAGTAACATTAACAATTTAACCGTTTGTATATTCTTGTAATCAAATAATAAAAAAAAACTTTCAAAATACTTAATTCTGTAAATAGTAGTGTAACATAGACAATATTAGATATTTTTTTGTAAACCTATTAACATGGAATAAGTATTAATTATATACATATAATAATTACCTCACCGCAAATAGAATCAATAGGTAACTTATATTCACTTAACTACGTCGTAATACTCACGTTTAGCAGTAATGGCTTATAGACTATTACGTCGTATTGGCTATTAGTTCATATTACTATGGGACATTGACTTAGAACACACTATCGAAGCTTTCAATAGACTTTAGTTTACCTGTATCACAGATTAAGTCGAGGAATTGGCATAAGGGCGTTCCAAATTTAAAATGTAACAATTTATAGAAACACGTATAATAGAGTGTAGAATAAAAAAAGGGTGCGTGTACTTATACGTATGTACGCGCGTAAGAAGTTATACTTCTTTGGCTTTTTATTTTTTTTTAATATTAAATAATTAATAATGAATATTTAACGTTAATAATGTAATAATATTTAGTATATTATTCAATTATTAATTAATATTAATAATAATTATTATTTATTATTTTATTATATTATTCATTCAATATAATAACTAGGTATGTTTCATAACCTTTTAACTAAGTAACATTAGGTCTTTGTGAAAAAGCATTGCTTAATTTCTTTGAAAAAATAATTAAAACTCCTTTATTTATTTAAAAGGTACTACAAAGGTCATTATGGTCATTCAAAATTCTTGGCATAGCTGCTAACTTCACGAATATTCTATTTATATTTACTTGTAGATTGTCTTACTCCCATCTCGCTCGCGCACGCTCGGCGCCGGCTATAATCATACTGATAATTTTGTGTCACGGTGCGCGCGCATCGTAAAATTTCACTCTCATCAATTTTTCATAACGCGCCTAAAGAAGTATAACTTAAAAAAACATGAGAGCTTAAGATTGTAATCTTGCTTCTTATCAATGGTTAGAAAATATGTATAACGTACTCTGTGGATTTTTGTATTTACACTTATTTACACTTTTTTTGTAAAAACTAAATAGTAATGGCAACACCAAATCGACGTTTTCAATTTCATTGTTGCTGGATTGAAATATTATATTAATCTTATTACTAATGTGATTCAAGAGAGCAATGAATAATAATCTAAAATGCATAACATATTTATAAAAAATTGAAAATAAAAGCTGGCTAAGGATTATCCAGTACGAGTGTACGTGAAGCGTCAAGTCAATAGTACCTCGTTAAAACTTGCACTTCGCAAGTCTCAACTTTTCAGACGAAAAAGAAGCAACAAATATTTGTTTATTTATCTTCAATATCAAGCTGCTAATTAAGATGTTTAAGATAGAACTTATAAATGCAAACGCAGCTTTAAAGTTGTTTATGCGTTCGGGTTATTATAATTATTTAAATAATTAAGTTTGTTAGTTAGTTTAATATTAATTTCAGAATAGTGTTGAGTTAAATTTATTTATTTACAAAAGCTTGCCAACGCTCGGCACACTGATACGTTGGTACAAACAATAAAATACAATACTTAAAGGGACAAACACAGGCAAACATAACATACACGATAAAAATAAGTAAATCATGAAATTTATTTATAATAAATAAAGGAAAATCGTTTTCAAACTTAGGATGATATTCAGATACGAGACTTAGACATATATATACGATTTATTACAATTTTTCTGAATCTTACGCTTAAATCAAAGTAATATGATATATATAGTTATTAACACCTTGCGGACATACCGCATGCTTCTCCGCACAGCATGCTTCTCCGCATGCTTCTCCGCATTATGTTAAAAAACTCAAATTCAAAACAACTTTATTCATAGGGCTATGTTCACATGTAACGCGCGTTAACGCGCGTCAACACGCGATCAAATTTGAAGAGAGTTCAGATGATGAGCGCTAATGCGCGATGCGAGAGTCAGTCTAGTTCGGTAGAACGTAGAAAATGGACGTGGAAGAGGCTATTATTTTGTGGTTATATTATAAAGAAAAATATAGAAAAAGAAAACGTACACATTGGGTTCATCCAATTTTGAAAAATAGACCCAGTTTGTTATAAATATAATTACGAAAATTAACAAAATTACATGCGATCGCGATGAAACAGCATACGGACATTACATTAATATCAAAGCGCGCGTCAACGCGCGATCACCTGCGTCTAGAGACATTTTCTCTGAGCGCCGCGTTGACGTGCGTTAACGCGCGCTCATGTGAACAGTTGTATGAAAATACCACAATGTCTAGTCGCGCGATTTGAAAACGCGCGTCAAGTTTTTGCCATCTGAACATAGCCTACAGGTAACCAAGTACACTTATGAACGTCAACAGAAAAGATATTAAATTGATTCTAAATTTACATTTACTACCAGTTCGCAAGTTCGTAGCACGGGCAACTGGGAAGAAACTCTCCGCCACTCTTTTTAATCGCCAAGTTTTGAGTCATACAAATTGTCAATATGAATACAAATTGTTTGAACTGGAGCAAATCAATCCCAAGGATTAGGATCATTTAAATATTCGTCAAATTTATAAAAACCTTTATTGATTAATTTACGTTTAACGAGAGTTTTCAATTTATTTCCTGATAATTCTCAAATTTTGCTTGGGAGTTTGTTGTAAAAACAAATACAATATCCATATAAAAACTGTTTTATCTTCTGCAGCCTAGTTGGACGTACGCTTAGATATTTCTGTTTCGAGTATTATAATGCTGTCGCCAGGTAAAGTCACCATTTGTTTTAAAATCGTTTATATTTTTTTGTACATAGAACAAGGTTGTTTCCAGAAAATATTGACCAGATAGTGTCATGACATTTAATTCCTTAAACTTAGTCTTTTAGTATAAATAATTATATTCTTCTTCTACTAGTATTAAGTATTATATACGCAACATAGAGCAGTGTTGGCCTAGTGGCTTCAGCGTGCGACTCTCATACCTGGGGTCGTAGGGTCGATCCCCTGCTGTGCACCAATGGACTTTTTAACATTTGCTCGAACGTTGAAGGAAAACAACGTGAGCAAACCGACATGTCTTAGACCCAAAAAGTCGACGGCGTGTGTCAGGCACTGGAGGCTGATCACCTACTTGACTATTAGATTTAAAAAGGATCATGAAACAGATTCAGAAATCTGAGGCCAAGACCTAAAAAGGTTGTAACGCCAATGATTTATTATTCGCAACATAAATATAAGAATTTGCCTAGCAACAAATAAATAACATATCGATAGTACAAGAAAAATGAAAACATACCGCACTATTTGTAGCCCGTAAAGAAATTCCATTTTCTCTGTTGAAAAGTTTTGATTCATTGGCTTTAGAGCGAGCAATGGTAGCCGCGAGACTTGTTTAATGGTGCGATGTCACTTTCAACTTCCCCCATTCTCTTATTGCTACACATTTTTCAAACTAATCGCATTTGTTCTTGAGCAATGTAATCTGTTTACAGGTGAAACTTTTTGTGAATATTTTTAACAAAATCGTTTGGAACTAGACTAAACTTTCTAGATAAAATTGTTAAAATAGTTTGGAAAATCCAAAAGTGCACGCCTCATAGCGGTCATTCACATTTAAAAAAAATTCTAAAACAAAAACTCAAGTTTTTTAAAACGAAATAACAAATAAATTATTATCTTTAAGTCTCACGCTACGAAGAATATTTAAACATACATATTTAGTGGCGCCATAACTCTAAGGTGAGGAATAATATTAACTAGGAATCAGCCCAGGGTATAACTTTACATAATAAGAAAAAAAGTATTCTGGTACGATAAATTTTTCGACCAATTTCTCTGCCACATAAACACAGACTGACGGACGTCCAAGAATGATTGATTTTAATGTTATTATTTACTATGTTAAACAAAATAATTGTTCATAAAAAATACCATATGTGCTTGATAGATTATTTAACTCGATTTTAGTGCACTCATATTATCCTGTAAGTGTTATATTAGTGAGAAAAAAGTCATTCAAGTTTCGAAAGACTGGGTTTTTTGACATGTCGAGAGTAGAGCACTGCGAGGCGTGCAACAGTTCATAAAAATATAATTTATTCGTATAGGTAACCTAATGTACACTTATGAACGTCAATATGTATATTATAATAAAAAATAAACGCTAGTTTAGTTCGGTGGCGGTTGTTGTTAAGATATATAATATGTTAAATTAAAGACTTTATTAGAGGGTAACAACTGGCTTTAATTGTTTAAAACATGAGCTTATAACTAAGATAACATTTTACAATAGGGATACAGATACCGGCAAACTTCTTGAGCATTAAACAAGGGAGTGGGGGAAAGTTTGCGCATCGCGGGACACAAACGTCAACTGATTTACCAATCACGCGATCGACACGTTACATACTTATATTTATGGAACCGGAGGCAAAACGGTCACTTAAAGCTACGTGTTTACCGCCGCCCATGGACACCCGCAACTCTCGGAGGTTTGTAAGAGCGTTGCCGGGCTTTAATTTAGTGTAGCTCTTTTCTTAAAGGATCGTAAGTCGTAACGATTTCAAAATATCTGGAATGGCAGCTGGTTCCATAAAATTTGTGGTGCGCGCTTAAGCGCTGTCGTGTCTGATCTGTCACCAGACGTTAAGGTGGAACAGGTCGAACTTTGCATTCAGTCTTGACGTCCGATAATTGAGTATGCATTTATTGTCAGTTCTGAAAGTGCGTAGAACGGACGAAAGAACTGGCGATAAACTCTACGTCACTCTTATAAATCGCCAAGTATTTTCTTCTACAAAATTTCTGCAACTTGCAACCATTACATTATGCTCCTCATCACATCTTAAACAATAGGTAATAGGTAATAATAAAGAGTAAAAACAGTTAACCTCTATTAGCAATGCAAGACAAAGAACACTCACAAACATTGTTGTTGGATCAACCACAAAAAACTTAGTATCACGGTAGAAATAATTAATGTATACCCAAAAACACACGAATTCAAGTTCTATTAAATATAATGACCAAAATAAATCTATTAAGTAGGGGTAATGCTAAAAGTGGTATCATTACATTTCATAGTCGATCAATACAAGCCATCACTATCAGGTGAGCGGCCTGTCCTTGTGCCCACAAAAAATTTAACTTTCCTGCTATTTCGTACTATTATCAAATTGAAAGCAAGCTAGCGTAATGATCTCAACATGGGTCAACAGTAGTCCTAATAGTCTCTATTGATAATTACATTATTAATTATTAACGTTTGACCGGCGCTAAGACGAAAGCCGTCGTTCTAAAACCAAAATAACACCCGCCCCCCACCCCCCCCCCCCCCCCCCCCCCCCAGAGGTTAGTACCTTGGAATATTATGAGATGAACGCTAATGAATAGTGCACACCGTATAAACAACTAGAGATCTTGTCAGAGCAGTAATGTACCAGAGGACACGCGTCATTTTGTTTTTTTAACAGCATAAATTGTAAAATTTGACATTACGAAACCAGCCTTGGACTATTTCTACTTATGTCCCAAATGTCCAGTGACCACTCAGTACTCGTTGGCCACGCAAGTTTTATCTGGTCTCCATACGTTTGCACGACAAGCTTAAAGGGCTGATAGCTATAGCCCAAAATATTTGCTACAAACCGTATAAACAACTAAGGTTTTTTTGCCCTTTTTTCCCCCCTTTTTTCTCCAAAATAATTTTTTCCCCCCCCCTTTCTCCCCCCCCCCCCCCCCCCCCTTTCCCTTTTTCCCCCCCCCCCCCCCCCCCCCCCCCCCCCCCCCCTTTTTTTTTTTTTTTTTGTCGTTAATTTCTCTTAGAATCCCTCCACCTTATGCGATATATATCTTATATACAATAATTGTTACATGTGCCTCGTACGATCTCGAATTACCTGCATAATTCGCCAATGTTTCGGGTTTTATCTATGACACTAATTATGAGGATATTGATATTTTACACCTCACTAAAGAGGATATTAGGAAATATTTGATGAGGCGGGAAACTTTGATTTTGTTTAAGCAACACTCTGTAAGATTACTTATAATTAAAAAAAACGTTTGACCGTGCTAAAACGTCTCACGAAAGTCGCCGTTCTAAAACCACAATAACAAGCTCCTAACTCTTTGTCCTTCTTAAGCCGATAAATCGAATTCAGTTATAAACAACCTGGGTAAAACTGCTGAGTTCAAATGAAGGTCTACCAAGTTGCACGGTCAGCGTCCAATTTGCTTTAGAATATTCATACGAATAACATTAGGCCGAACGTTGGCAACACTGCCAGCAATGTTAAAACATTTCTATAATGCCTTGCTGAATATGAATGCTCCAGCAAAACCATTGTTCGAACAGTTTTATTCTATTACTGGACTAAAACTTTAAAGAGGGTTCGCAAGCGGGACAGCTATAGGCACTAAATCAAAACTTTACCGCTAGGAGTCTTCAACTATTTTGGCTGAATATATTGGGTGGGCCCATCGGATTGTTTGGGTGTGGATGGAAAATAATGCTGGGTTTAGGTAAAGGTTTTACTATCTAGAAATTTCCACTTTGTGTTTCATTTTAGAGTTTTTATACGTATATGATGTCAAAGCGTGGACTTCACGTCCAAAGGTATGTTAAAGATGAATTAATAATTAGTGGTAATTTAATTAGCTTTAGGAGTATGTAATATTTAAATTAAATAGATCTAAAAATTAACGAATATTCAATGGTCGACTCCATAGTCATTATTATTATTATTAAAAGTAATTTATAGATCTATCAACATTTTACGACAGACTATCAAAAAGTCTATTAATTTGCAGATTTATTAATATTGGCAAATCAAATAAACAATATAACTGTTTTGAACTAATTTGACTTGGATGTTATTAAATTAATTTTAAAATGAATTAATTTTACATCTATCGTGAACCTAGAGTTTATTCAAGTTCTTAAGTTGTAGTATTATTGACATAAATATACTCGTATTATCTTATATTATAACATCACAATCATTCAACACCATGCCATTGCAGAATTGAATCCCATTCATAAACTAAAGTACATAAGAATAAAACTGTATTATCATTTTTGCCTCCAGAAATATTGTCTAGATAATTCAACGAAAACAATTATTAACACGCTGAACAGGAACTGATCTTCCTTATCAATATGTTTTCTATATTGTCATAATGATTACCAACGAATAACTCAATATTTATTAATTCGATTGGCAGGCCTGAAGGGCAGGGGTTCACACGTTACGCCAATTAGTAAAAATGGGGTATAATGTCTAATAAAAGATAAATTGAATACACGTTCCGGTTGATTATAATACACGCTTTAAGACACGGTCGACAAATACGTTTAAAATTATATTATATGTATATCAAAGATATATTATACTTAAGTCTCGAATCTGAATCTTACCGTGAGAAATTGATACTAACCGCTCCCACTGCAACGTTTAGCTAGAAAATTCATTGCCAAGCTGTGGTAGGTTATTTTCTTAAAGGTTATTAAATAAAATAAGCTTAGCATAAAATATACAGTATTTACAATTTTCTTAACCTATAAAGTAATAATAAAAATAATTAACGAAGAAAGAAGAAAATCAAAACAAATTTAAAAAGTTTGGTCCCTGTGGCACGATATACCTTTAACGCTGGCAAGGAAGTTTCCTCTGACTGATACTTGAAAAGAAGCGAGACTTATTTTTGAGCCAGGAGAAAGTGCAGGGCAGCTCTGTGGTCACCGGTACTATCTACCAGGCGCCAACTTAAAAATCTTTAACTAAGCGCCTGTGCACTTCAACCCCACGGCCCAAGAGTCTCTACTCCAAAGGGAACAAAATTGAAGTCTGGATTGGAAAAGACTCTTATATTTGTGCCGTTTGTTAATTTCTGCCTGATTTCTGAAACGGCACACCCAGCTTTTTTGCTTGCCTCCAGAAATAGGTCCAGATGAGACGGGGCAAAGGTGTCTATCAACAGGTAGCATCCCATACTAAAGCCCGTCCCATTTTCCAAGGGATCAAAAAGATACATTCCATCCGGCCGCTTGCCATCGTCTCTTGCGATGCCTGTTGGCTCCAAAATTGCTGGAACAATATAATAATAATAATAATAATATAATATAATGTTATATAATGTCGTTTAGCATAATGTTTTATTATTGCTTATCGTATAAATAAAATAAGTAGGAAAACACCAAAATATCTTAGAAATGAATCTTGGCGCCTCAAGGGCCACACCGCGCTACAAATTCCTTTACTTACTGAAGTGTTAAGAGTAAAAAATAAAAACAGATTAAACAGAGAAAAATAAGGTTTTTGTATCCTATTCATCTATCTAATTTTCACCGTTTAATCCAAGAACGTATCCCCAAGGAATTTTTATATTAAAGCGTACGCCATCTTTTTCAGTCTGTCACCAACACACTGTATCTTACGCCAATGTGATTGATGGACAGCTTAATAAACCGCAATATTACGTTTCAAACATATTATTTTCTATTAAACAGACAAGATTGATAGGAGCGTATTCATATACGATAGCCTTGATTCGCTATATTGAGAAGCGATTACATGATATTTGTTTAATGGAAGATAAATCTAGATTTTTATCTCCTAAATAACGCCGCTAAATAAGGACTTAGTGTCTTGAACATGGGGCTTGAGCACTAAGTCTTTTCTTTCATTGTGCGCAATTAAAATGTTCATTCACTGTAAAGGAAACCATCGTGGCGATTCCGAAATACCTTAAACCCCAACTGTATTGATATTCTTAATAGGTATGTGCTATGTTATCACGAACAAACATGTGAGGCCAAAAGGAAGGGTCTGTGGCTCTAGTTTTTTCAATAACGAAAATCTATGAAAACAACACAGCAAGTAACTGTTTCGAGGAATATTTAATTATGAGAACTAGACCCTAAGGATAGTTTAGTAGAATACTTCTAAGTCTGGACTAATCAATGCAATTTATATTTTTACCTGGCTCGGGACTGGTTCTTACTATAGTATCAATATAGAATACTACATATTCAGGTACAGTTTTTTTAAATAATTGTGATATTTTCATTCAACCTATTAAAAGTTATGTAAGCGACGAATCAACAAAATTAAATATAGTAGAATTTAAATATATCTTTATGTATAAAAAACTTCAGCGCTTGTGTTAATAAAACCCCTCCTAAACGGCTGGACTAATTTTGAAGATATTATGTTTTGTATGTTGAAGTGAATTCGAGAATGGTTTAGATTTACAATAAGATGTTTTTTTTTGTATTTAAAACGTGTAAAGGACAACGTTCGTCGGTACAGATACCGGCAAACATCTTGAACATTAAACAAGGGAGCGGGGGAAAGTTAGCGCAGCGCGGGACACAAACGTCAACTGATTTACCAATCACGCGATCGACACTTTACTCTCCCGCCGCCAGTGATACCTAAAAATCGCTTCTGCGCAGGCAAGGACATTTGTTCAAGATGTTTGCCGGTATCTGTACTGCTAGTTATAATTATAGTAATAATATAGCTAATCTTAAAGGACTCTGGTGTTGTATGTTTGATTATTTATTTTATAAATTTTACACATTAGTAAAAATTATAGCGTAATCCTAAACATTCCATTTGCACTCTTCGCCATATCTCAAACACAATTTGTCAGAAAGAGACAAATGGATGTAATTAAAAAAAGCTTAATTAAGCTAATTTAGTCTTTATGAATAAGGGCATAAAGTATTTGTAAATGTACCGTCGATAAAGTTTTGACTCCCAACTCCTGTGACGTCAAACTCTCTAATGATAAACTTGTGATTTGTAAGGTCGCGACTTCCCACAGAGAAGGCAGAAAACAAAGAAATATTTCACTCGTGTAATGGATTGAAGTGCGCTTCAAACTTTTCACATTCAGCAAGTTTTCGAACAAATTTATCTCTAGAGAAGCGAGCAAATACATCAAACTTGAAGTAATTTCAAACACTTGTCTCGCGGAAAGGTTTACAAGTCATTGAAATTAATCTGAATTAATTGTGGCTAATTAGGTTCCTAAATAATATTCACCTCTGCATCATACTTCATACATAGCTTCGATAGTACCCTATACGATGGATATGAATGGATTGTTTGAACATAAAAGATCAATACCCTTTCAAACATTTGTCTTTTAAGGATTTCGTATTTTCATATTCTGGTAGAACCTCTCAAGAGCGACGTTAATAACGAAACTCCTAGATTACAGTTTGCACGAAGCAGACAAAGATGTCCAAGTGCGGTTGTACAGACATTTCAGACAAGTTTTTCCCAACGTATTTTGTGCCATGTACCTACCTTAATAAATCTTATGCCCCCATGTAACATAAATAACTGTTAATATCTAAAATTGAATTGCTCACTTAAGAAACTTAAATGGTAAAAAACTGAAATTACAAATAATACTTTAAAAAAAATGGAATAGCCCCCCCTTTAACTATCAAATTTCCCCCCCGTGAGCCCCCAAACGTTGGTAAACACTGTTTCAGACGCTGATAATATTTCTTTACGATGGCTAAATAGAAATTAAAACAAATGTAATAAGTTTGGTTTCCGTAGCAGTGTTCTTTTAAAGCTGGATTCTTTGCTGTATCGCGATACTTCTTCATTTTTTATATATCAATGATTATTTTTTGATATTACTATGTAGATTAAGAATTTTGTATGTATTTGTGTAAAGTATGGGCATTGATACCAGTTATATCAGGTTCAGAATAGCACGCGAACCCACGCTAAACCTGCTCAGAGCACTTCGGTTCTATTGACTTACGGGCAAGTCACGTGCAAGTACAAGTGTGGCTTAGAGTGATAAAACTTCGAAGACAATAAAGTTGAGTGAAGAAGTGAACTTGAGTTGGTTGATCCCGAAATGTCTCACGCTTTAATGGTAAAGTTTTGATTTACCACCTCCAAGTTTGCTAGATAGTTGCGATTCTTTTAAGACTTCATGAAACTTAAAGAGAATTTTATTTCCGGTACTTATAACAAATTCTTAGACGTATTTAAATGTCCGATGCTATAACTTTGATAGTTCTTTATAGCGCATGTTTTAATGCCGAGTATGAATTGATAATAGTATGGTGAATCGTCAACGTGCCAAAAGGCTTTCTCGCCGTGTCCAAGAGGTGCGATATCACAGCGTAAAGTGAAGCTGCCCGATCATTTTTAGCCGATACATTTCACTAGAAACTATTGCAGGTTCTAGATTCAACTTAATAAATGCGATCGTTAACCATACTCTAATCTTAAATTGAAAAAGATTAAAAATATGTCACAGCGACTAAAACTTTTCGGTACCACAAAATCAGACGGGGGCAATATAATAGAATGACTCTCAAATATCTAGATTTGTCCGACTACCCCCTTCCCACAGGCAAATTGCCCTGAATTATTATGATCCACTTTAAGTTGACTTCTAGTATACATGCGATTTCTTCGCTGCTATCATCGAATAAAAGGTATCCGGGAAATGGGGGAGGTCTTGTTAAGCTGGTCGATTCGCTGGTGCCTTATCGACCCACTGACTTCACAGAAATAACTGAGGATCATAATGATACCTGTAGGTGAGGTTTTAAGAACTCAGCTTAAGAACGGTTTTCTAGAAGGAGTGTGTAGGAAATTAAACCTAATCAGTAGCTAATATTTTATTGCGCGCGGGAAGAACGACCGGCGCTACCAATTTTACGCTAAATACAGTCGCAATACAAAATGTGTGGTATAATAATAAACCCCTACAAAAGTTTATTAACGTTTTCAGATGTATGAAAGCGATACTGGAGTACAGAATTAGTAGACTTCCATCCTTATACTATCCATCCAGCAAAAATGTATGTCAAAAGTGGGAATTAGAAAGCAATTTATTGCCATAGAAAAAGCGATACGCGGAAGCTGTGCTGTATTAACACTTGAAATATCTTTTCAACCAGATAAAAGATTTATAATAGTTTATACTTATATTTCATATTTTACCTGTCACTGAACTGTAATAATGGTCATTATTTCGAAATACATTTTTTTTATTACAAAAATTTTGATGAGAGATCTGTAATATTTAAACTCGGCCGATTGTCACATTTGAACCACTAGCATTTTCGTTTTGGCTTCGGTCGCGCATTTGCCAATTATATTTATTAGTTACGCTCTCAATTGCGTAATTTCTTAGTGAGTGTTAACATAATATGCACATATTTTAAACTATTTAAAGGCAATATTTACTATATTATCAGTCTAAGCCTTTATGGTTCCCATATACCTTTTTATATACGACTGACAAATATGCCTTTCTTCATGTTAAGAATAAATTGAAACGAGGTACTCAGGGCTCATTATTTTAATATAAAATTGGGTAACAACGGCCACCGAACCGTTCTACCGGTACATTGTACGTGTGTTTTTATTAATAGTAATAACCAGAGGTGCTACAAGTGCAGGTGCTACTACACTATATATTAATTTAACTGTCATTGCACCCGTATTCATCATTTTTATTAAGACAAATAGGAGATCAGCCTCCTGACATACTTCATCGATTTGAGACATGCCGATTTTCTGACGATGCTTTCTATGCTTTCCTTCATAGTACGAGTTACTGTAAGATCCGCACATAGAAAGTCCATTGGTGAACAGTCGGGGATTGAAACGACATCAGGGATGAGGATCGCACGCGGAAACCACTAATTATCTGACCATCCTCAGTCTCCGTTTTAATAACACCAGTTTATTTACCGTTTACAATCGAACACCCATTTATTCTTTAATATAAAAAGTTTCTACACAAACTGAAATAAAATCTGGAAATCGAACAGGAACAAGAAATACGAGTATATATCGTCATGACAACAATGTCGGATTTGAAAAAAAAACAAAATCCACTTTTTATCATATTTGGATTTACATTGATTAAATATTATGGCTACATTAAAAAAAACCATGTGTTTTAAATTAATCAGTCGGTAAAGTGACGGATTTGATTGATGATTTGAAACATGTCATTTTTCTAGAAAATGGTGTAATTTAATGTTATTATTTTTATTTTGTTTCAAAACAAACCCTTTTGTTTGCTTGTATTTTCATAATAACAGAATATGAATTAAAATATTTATGACAAAAACTAACATGATTATATAATTTTGTAATGGCTGCCATGTAAAGTTTACTGTTTGTCCGATCCGTCACTATTCTACGACTATGACGATATATCTAAAATTTCCTTAAATTGTGAGATGCAGTCGATAAAATAAGCACTACTCCCATATGTCAAAGAGTTACATATAAATACATATTATGTGACATATAATTGTAATACGAGATGGCTCTAAATCTAACATTGCTTAATCGTTGTGTATTGCAGGAAGAAATTAAATCTAAGCTCCAGCGAATCTAAAAAACTACCTGAGAGTCATTGGTTTTACAAAGCCGGCTCCTCATCAATCACAACGTCCCCAGTTTTTCAGGGTTATCGTTCCCCGAGGATCCTGCATGTGATGGTCCTTGCCTAAAAACTCCTGGACTGCCTATCCTTGGTTTGAATCGACGTAATTTATTGTTAACCGAAGGAGATTCGATTTTATAAAATCGGAACCATTCCTCTTGTTCAGTTAATAATTACGTAACAAACTATATGCCATACAAACCCTATTCATTTATTTAAAATATACACTTTTAATTAAATACCTTGGAGTATGGAAAACAATACAGTATAAAGTCAAAAACAGCCGATGACGTTATTATTAAGTAGTACCATAGAATTCAGCCGGGACCTTTGATTTTGGTCAATATAACCGGTAGTTGTTCTAAACGATGTCCTCGTAAACGGTTTTGACTGTATATTTAAATACTTAAACCTAACGCCATAAATAATAGAGCACATTAACAAAAAAAAAGTGCCAGCCAAATACCTTGATGCTGAATAAAAATTGTGATAATACAAGCTTCTAAGCTGTATTTATTCATTTATGGAGATAAATTCTGTGTACTTCAATACATGTAACAAAATAATAGTTAACGAATTTCGCTTATACTTTTCATTAGCGAATTATTTAGCTGTGTAAGTTTCTGTCGAAAGTCCAACGTTTGATTAAAAGATATCGATTATTTATAAGAATAGTATAGTGTTATTTTAGTTCTCGCTTATAAAGGCTTAGTTAACATTAGTTTCACTATTAACATACTATTTATTTTAAATTATGTATTGTATATGACATTAAAAACTTACTTAAACAATTTAATTTAAATAATTACTCACCCAACGGGGACGCAAAATATACTCATTTAATAATAAATGAAATGTGAAAGGAAAAGTCCTAAAAGCAAAATAAGTGAACGATATATCTCATGCAGCATTAAACAAAAAATGATACGTAATAATGCGAGTGTATAAGGAAACAATGAGACTCCCTATACGCACATCTTTTTATCCTCTCACCCCAAAACGTAGCCAAACTGTCGTCATCAACATTCACCCCACTACTCATTCAACCCCAGGCATGCGCCGAGAAGAGGTCAAGGATCCGATTGATATTGTATCTTATAAACTTTCCATTTTCTTTATACGATTCGGACACAATAAAAATTACTAGAAAAAATAAACATTGATTCCTACTTTAAAGTGAGATTTCTATACAATACTACCGGTATTGTGTACAATACGAATGTACCAATTAAAACTTGTTCGTATTACGCTACTAATAATAATATTTTTAAGCAATATTGGAAACGCTTTTAATATTTATTTTGCCGCCAATTAAAACAGACGCATGCGCGATCTTAAAACGACCCGCAGTAAAATGACTGGTCACGTGACTCGACGCGGCATTCGCTCGGCGCTCTTCGGCAGTCCTCGGCGAACCCGCATCGCGAACGGGTGTGACTGCGTTTCTTGCGTCAAACATAAAACATAAATGTCAAATTAAACGATTACGTTATAAAAAAGTGACATGTGGCCCAGTGTGGCGTAAACAAACAAAATAGCATAACGTTTTTTATATCGGTAGTGGCTGTATCGTATTTAGAGGGTCATTATACTCGGAATCGTGTGGCAAAATTCTCAGTTAGGTTTCTTGCTCGTGAACGTGGTTTTACTGAATGTTATCCCAGGTGATAAGAGACTCCTAGCGTCAATGGGCTTTACTGGGATTATATGAAAAGTGATGTGTTAAATATGTTCTAGTTAATTTGAGTAAAAATGGACCGCGTTGGTGGGGTATGTCGGTTCGGTGGAGTAGTTTCGGCGGTAAAAACAAGGACTGGTCGTAGTAAGCGAAGATCGACTGTATCACCACCAATTGTAGAAGAATTACCAGAACCTCCGAGACGGGGCCTCGGAGCTATCCTTGTGTTAGCTTGCATATTAGTCTACCACAATTCTTTGTACTGTGGTTTTGTATTTGATGATATAAGTGCCATTAAAGAAAACAGAGACTTGAGACCTCAGACGCCGATCTCAAATATATTCCTTAACGACTTTTGGGGAACTCCTATTCATAAGGTACGTTTAATTTATATCTTATACAAAAAACTTTTACTCGCAGTCTTTAATATAATGCCAACAACATACATCAACACAACACACCCGTGACTTGTGACCTAAATCCTTAGATTCTTCACACAGAAGGCTGAGATGAGCTGAGATTTTCTTGACTTACTCCTTTTAAAACTGAAAATTATAATTATTTCTGTTTAACTACGGGAATACATTTTTCGTACAAAAACTTATGCAACAGATTAAAAACGTTGAGTATTAACGTCAGTTCTACTGAAACTTAAAAAAATTGTATAAATTCGTATGTTACAAATATTTTTCGTTTTTAGGGATATTATTTTAAGACTAAATCACTTTCCTGATTCACCTTTATCTGTAAATGGTGGCATTGTACAACACATTTATTTACTTAAAATCTCTAAAAAATTAAAACATTGCGCAGGGTTTGTTGAAATAGTGACATGTATTTTTTTTAATGAAAACTCCTGTTACTAATAGCTTCCTTGTATCTCGTGAAATATATTCACTTTTATACTTATTACTTTAAAATATATTTCCTATTTATAAAAAATAAATAATAATACGACTTTATTACCCGTTTATGAAACCCCGGTCTCTTTTTCATCACCACATAACATAGAAACGTCCAGTTAAATTAGTGTAATAAAATTTCGTCATCAAGGAAAACGATATCTGCAGATAAATTTTCGCCTACCCTTAAAAAGTTTCAATATTGGAATAAAACTCGACGACAGCAAAATCAAGATTGATTATCTGAAACTAGGTCTGTGAGGCATTGTGAAACAGATTACTAAATTGAATTAACTCCATAATGACACAGTAAATGTAAATCTAAAGCATTACTGTATTAACCAGGCTTATTGGAATCCAGCGTATCATCGCTGCACTAATTAGTGTTTTCAAAACCTGTTTTTTTGAGACTTGGCTAAATTCTTATTTGCTCGGTATAACTTCATTCTAATACAGGTTTTTGGAACCAAAATTTTCCATTAACTAAACAAAACGTTTTAAGCGGCATTACAGGTAGAAAGTATTTATTTTTATGGTTTTTATTTATAGAAACGGCTCACGAATATTTTAATTCATTCATTTAATATTGTATCGTAGACAAAACATTTTGTGTCTGATAAGTCTAGATCTCAGTAAAACAATATTGTGTTATAATATCTTTATGTCACGGGCACACCTCACACACCCGAATTAGGAGTTCCATAGTTAAATGTATTCAATTATTTTTATTGATTTTTCTTTCCTAAGTTTTGTAAATTTTTGAACCTTTTGGTGCCGAAATTGTTTATTAAAACCTAAACATAATAATCAAAAAGGGATGAATAAAAATGAAAAACTTTTTAAATTTGTTTTAATTTTCCTTTTATTAATTTTTCATTAGTTAAGAAAATTGTTAATACTGTATATTTGAACCTTTTTATATATACATTATATTCCATATTTGGCTATATCTTTGTTATAATTGCTTTTTGTTTAATATAATTTAAGTTATTAAATATAAAGAGATACATAATTTTTTTATTGCTTAACGCGTAAATAATAATAGTATTTGTAATGTATGTTTAAAGTAGATAATCTGATTTATCGCTCTGAAATGTAAATGTATAATGTATACCACACATAAGTAATACGTTAGACATAAAAAAATCTACGTTTAGTACTTTTATAACTTAAAGGCACATAAATGCTTAAAAGCATCCGTAAAACGTCTCATACATTAATAAGATCTCGAAACTTCAGTGAGATTCGTGGACTGTGAAATCCTTCAACTTCCATACTTCGTTAGTTAGGAATTTGTATCTCCGAAA
Source organism: Pieris macdunnoughi (assembly GCA_905332375.1). Classification (NCBI taxonomy): domain Eukaryota; kingdom Metazoa; phylum Arthropoda; class Insecta; order Lepidoptera; family Pieridae; genus Pieris; species Pieris macdunnoughi. Next base: position 3,736,133 of record CAJOBZ010000017.1, on the reverse strand, counting down.
CCTCTCTACGAATTCTATATATATTAGCTACTCCCGAATAGTTCACAGCAACTTGATAGCGATGGAGCTATAAGGAGTTTGATACAGATTAGTAGTCGCCAATACGAGTAACCTTCGTGGCTGAGTTAAACATGGTGTGGTATTTTTCGCTTTCGTGGATTTCTGACGATTTTTAGACCTAAATTAATGAAATTTTACATCAATTAATATATGTAGGAATATGTCTTAAGTGTGTATTATATAGTTTACTAGCAGACTCGGCCAAGCGTTGCTGTGGCTAAGGTTTTTGTTATATTATATAGTAAACTATTCAAGGGAAACGGTAGGAGAACACCAGTCATGGGGACCACCACGCTTTTTTGGTGGTAATGCCATTAAATTGTAGCTTATGTGAAACTTTGGTACTTTCAACACAACGCCATCTACTAGAATTGTGACTGACAAATAATAAACAAATAATTTGCAATAAAATAATATGGCGGGTATAAATTAAGATTAATAATTAAGTTATCCCATCTTTTAAGTTAGAACAAACTGCACGGTGTGCAAATTCGATTGAAATCGGTTAAGACGTTTAGGAGTTCATAGCAGACAAAAAACGTGACGCGTAATTTATATAATACGTATAGTTTACACAAAGTTTTAGTATTATTTTTAGATGGAAATGAAAGTATAATATTTTTTTAAAGAATTTATTAATATTGCAATCATTAAAATTTATAAAATTGGAATAATCTAATTATTATTATTTATCTTTTTTTTATGTAGGTAAAGAATATTGTAAATACTGTATTACTTGTGTGTTACTCATAAAAATATATTACTTGAGAATTGAATAATAATTTAGTTAAAATAATTTAAATCCCAAAAAAACTAATGAAGCACATTTCATTATGTTTGTTTAAATTTTTTAGTAAAAATACATAATTGAGTAAAATTATTAATAATTCAATTAACTCGTGAAGTTTGGTAACGATTCCATGTTTAGTAATGGAAAGTATAATGAAAATAATCGTTTCTTCTTTCATTTAAATGTGTTCTGCCTGAAGCGAGCGAGGGTGGAGTTCACAAATTACTTTGCCGTCTCTTGTTTGATGTGGTTTTATAATAGCAAAAAATAATGATCCCAAAAACAAGACAAATTTAACCGCTCCAAGAATTTTTACACTGAAGTGTTCAAGAATTTCTCGGTACTTCAGAGGTTTGCGAAGTTTCATTTTTGACAAGGATATAATTATCCAGAAACATCAAAGATTTTTAAATTATGTACCAAGAGTCCATGAAATTTAAACTGTATAATGAATATTTACTTTATTTAAAAACAATCACACTTGAAAATTCATTGCAGGGTTTTTTATACTAGTTATCAAGATCTATACATATTTGTTCGTATACGTACCTACACGTAAATTAGACAAACGATTTTAAAAATATTGCCACTATATAAAATGACACACCACCAGGGTTACGCTATACTACAATCCAATCTATGTTAGAGAAATAAATCCCTAGTAAATTCCCGTTTTTTTTTTTCCCCCCCCCTTGGCAGTGTGTGTCCATGGGCGGTATCATTGCACACACACATTTCACACGTCAGTGAGCCTCCTTCCCGTTTGCCTCGTGTAACATAAAAAAAATCCAATAATATAAATTAAACAGTATTTAGTGAGATTATTCCTATACTAAAAAAAGTTCGGCAATATGAGCATCAACGTGAAGCGATTCCCTCAAAAAACCAATACATTTTTTTATAGAACGAGGAAAATGGACTCGCTCACCTGATGTAAAGTAATACCGCCGCTCATGGACACTCACAGTGGCAGGCTCGCGAGTGCATTGCCTTCTTTTTAAACAGCGTCTGTTTATGAAGGACCCTGATTGCTTCCGAAATACCTCAATGGACAGTTTGATTTAGCGGTGGTGCACAAAAATTAAGCCCTCATTCTATATTTAAAATTGTACATTAAAGCGAATTAAAAAGAAAAACGAAATCTGACAATTGACACAAAATTTCACTGCAACTAGCGCATTATAATCTGTGTATGTATTGTTTGATTACAAGTAACTTTTAGGCCAACAACGTACGTTATCCAATTTTCCCTCTGCTCAAAAATCCAGTTAGTGTTTGCAAGTTTGCAAACGGCATCCATCACTGTCAACTGTTTTTCGTTGCATTCTTGTTTAGGCGTCAGTTTAGCATTTTTGTTTAAGCTTTCCACGTTGTTGCATTTAGCTCATACATCGTTTATTTTGAAAGTTAAAAAGGGTTATTCGTGTTTTTATGTATTGCAACTTGTGTGTACCTTTTTATGATTCAAGTAACAATATGTGTTTCGGAAATCGGAATACACAAGGGGAAGTAGTGTATTGAGAACTATTACTCAATGGGAGCTATTTATAAAACAAAACTACATTAAATCGAAACAATCAGTTCCAATTCAAAAAATCTTTCCTAAATATAAAGTGAGCCATCTCCGACGATCTCAGACTTGCCCATCGGTTTTTTGAATCAAAGTCCATAAAATATAAATTTTATTATAATATATAATTCTTCTGTGAGTGTGTATGTCACTGAACTTCTCTCAAACGACTGGACCGATTTTGATGAAATTTTTTGTGTGTGTTCAAGGGGATCTGGGAATGGTTTAGATTCACAAATCAGCCCGGCAGATGGCACTGCAGTCGGTACTTTCATACTTTGCTTAATATCCTAATCGCTTTAAATATCATGCAGGACAACGTCTGTGGGGTCCACTAGTTATATATGTACAATTAAAATTAAAAAAAAAATTAGTTATTTATATAATTCAAAAAACTATTGATTGTTTCTACCAAATACATATAAGGTGTCCTATTAATATTTGTTTGTAACTTTCCCTTCATTAAAAATCCGATGTATATATACATGCATATAGTGCTGAGAAGCTTGTTGATTTAATATATAGTCAAAGTCAAGGTCAAAAATCATTTATTTATGTAGGTAACACAATGTACACTTATGAACGTCAAAAAAGAAATATACATTAAATGCTTCTAATTTTACACTGGCGTGAACTAGAAGAGAAGAACTGGCAATAAACTCTCCGCCACTCTTTTTATATTGTAATAGGTTCATATCATTCTGGTTACTTATGTCAGTCGATTCGCTACTAATCGAACTCAATAATAATAATTGGAGTCAGTATAAAATGTGTGTATTCTGACATTTGTAAAGCGTAAAATAGTTTTAACGTAGAAACTTCAGTCCGTACCATCAATCAAGTCCCTAAAGATATAAATAAAAGTAAGTAACCTTCATTCGGGAAATATAATTTTTGTTTAACTTAAAATGATTATACTAAATCCTAGTACTTGACTTGCGAAGGCGTCCAAATTCTTCCATTTGTCTCTCTTAGCGAAGAGTTCTTCACTTCACCAATGTTCTTTTATTTTTCTCTTTTCTGTTTGTACCCACTGGGCCATTCCAAGTAAGAATCATTTTGAACATATAGTTAAAAAAACAGCAAAATTCGTATTATAATCATGGCAAAATACAATGAGCAATAAATATTCAGAAGAACACTTGCATGAAATATAAGCTAGTGCATGAAATATCAGATCGAAATGAACATTTCGGTAGACAATTACATCCACTCAAATTCCCAATTTTATGCGGCGATTCGTGTAACCACTGGTCACACGCTTCGTATATAAAATGTTAATTGAGAATTCGTCATTCTTTACACACTGTTCAAACGTATTTTAATATACGCTTTATTTAATGCCATTACAATATACACGTAACAAGGAATTAAAAGTAAGTAATTGTATTAATAAATATATTACATATATATCTTAATATATATATAAATAACGTGTCACGTTGTTTGTCCGCTATAAACTCCTAAACTACTTGACCGATTTCACTTAAATTTGCACACCTTGTGCAGTTAGATCTAACTTAAAAGATAGGATAGCTTACATCTTAATTTATACCCGCAATATTATTTTATTGCAATTGGCGCTGTGTTGAAAGTACCAACGTTTCACATAAGCTACAATTTAATGGCATCTGTGTAAAAAAGCATGGTGGTCCCCATGACTGGTGTTCTCCTACTGTTTCCCTTTAATAGTTTAATGCAATGTAATATAGCAAAATCCTTAGCCACATCAACGCTTGGCCGAGTCTGCTAGTATATATATATGGAATAACAGGAATAAAAGTCTCCTCCAAGTAACAAAAAGTATTTAAATATTTGATACTCGTAGTTCTTAAAACTTAATTTGGAGTTTCAGCTGAAGTTTCATTCCCTTCGTTTTGACGCTACCATATTTCCCTATATTTTCAGCTCATGGAAAAAGGGATTTTTACCAGCGTTTAATGATAATATTACTAAACAAAAGTGATACGGCTAACCCAGAGATGTGTACTATATTCTAAATTTAAAAATACTTCCGTAAATGATTGCGGAGAAATGTTAAAGTATTATTACTATACAAAAGTTATACGGTTAACCCAGAGATGTGTACTATATATTAAAATATAAAAAAATACTTGCGTAAATTGAAACGATTGCGGAGCAATATTTCTCAACAAGCATAGATCTTTTGATTTTTTTAAATAAAATCCTCAGCATTGCAACCTTTAATTGGCATTATTTAAAATAGCATAAATGTCATTCGCGTCGCGGTTATTTATAATCAATTAATTACCTTGTTACCTTGTACCTTGTAAATTGTGAGCCTATATTATCAATTGGCTTCAAGCAGACTATACCTACTTAAGTATATATATACTCGTATATATATAACATATATGTTATACGTTATTCGGCACTCAAAACAATGTATATCACACACTCAGACATAGTGCATTTTCCCCTTAGCTATTCACCAAAACCCTATTCCACAAATCCTTTTATGGAATCTAATAGCTCCCAGCTGAGAGAAAACAATAATCCCCTAACATATATGTGGAAAAATTAACGAATACGCTGGCGTAAGTGCAAAGCTTTGTTGAAGTATTGATTACGTCCTTGACTGACATCTCCATTTGCCTAGGGTGCTACCCTCGCTTTTCCCTTTCTCTCCAATCACATCTTACAAAGATTCAAAGGATCTTAAATAAAATAAATCGTTAAGCTATAAAATATCTATATGTATTTAGATTTAAAAATATTGCTGCATCTGTCTATAGACATTTTTATTCAAATACGATTGGTAGCCATAGATTTTTGATTGGTCAAACCGACGTAAAATGTAGTCTGATGACGCGTCTTGAAGTAGAGATTATTTGACCAATTACAGTTTGTTAGGGCTGTTTCTTACAGGTACTGCAAAGGACATATTATGTCATTTAATAACTTTCGCTCCGATATCTGTCTAGTAGTGTAATCAGGGTATGTCTGAAATCTTTCCGTCGAGTTTATTGTCTTTATTTCGTGTCAGAATACATATTTATTATTATTATAATACACTAAAAACATTATACTTTTATTATGCCGCGATGACGAATATAAATAATAAAATTTAAACACATTAATTTATCTAGTTATAATTTCTAAAACAACGTGTATGCATTAAATTATACAAGAAAATTTGGCAACACAAATTTTATACACTTATATTAAAACATAAGCAAGCTAGCAAGGGAATAAATTATACAAGCAACCACAAAATAAAAACATTAATAACTAAAACTAAATGTAAACTTAAACCTCATTAAGAGCATGATAAACAAAGTTACGGTGAGTTGGAAGATTGTTGTAAAATATTATATCAATATTTTCTTCAATGTTAGTAATCAAGTTGTGAGGGTGAGATTGCCTATTCACTGGACCATTAAAAGTAGCAGATAATCGAGCCGTATGTACATATAGAAGACTTTTAGTTCCACTAACTCTAGGATTAGAAATTAAGGAAAGTTTGGATTACAAAGAAAGGAAAATAAATGTTTTAATCCCCAACAAAACTAATAAATTCCAAACTTATATAAATATGAGTCATGATGATGTTATTAAATAACATATGAGATTCTGGCTTTGCGTGACGAGAGGCTCACGTGAACTATTTTTCACGACCTTTTCAAGAAATTCGTTGAACACGACCTGGGTAATTTATGATATTGCGTGGACACAGCTAAAGGTCGAAATAGCTAATTTATTTTAATAAATAGCTCTTTGCATAATAAATATTTTAAGAACTAGCTTACGCCCAGGCTTTGGTATATATTATTATTATTTTTTTTTAATTTATATAATGCTACAAATGTAATTATTTTTTTTTGTATCTCACACACTGTTTTGTTGTGTTTTTTTAATATTTTTATTACTCTTTAATGTTAATATTCTAAGGTTTCGATATTTGTAAATATGTGAGGAACATGTATACTAACTTTTTTAGTATAGTAGTTTATTCTAAGAGTACATTGTCTTCACATATAATTATTTAACAAATGTAACAAAATATTGTAAACCTATTTTAAAAGAGTAAGTATGGAGTTTCTTGCCCATTCTTCTCCACACGAAACTACCTTTTGGAAGGGGCAACTAGAATCATCTTTATATTTTTTTTTTTTTGACGTTCAAAAGTGCCATTTTAGATGGTCTAATTGAAATAAACGATTTGACTTTGACTTTTATCAAAATTTAAAAGCAATATCCATACAGAATGTTATTAGTAGTGATTTTACTAATGCGAATATTGCGAAAACACTATGTTTAAAATAAATGCATTATAGTGTTGACATATTGTCTTGTGCAATGTAAGGTAATAAGAGACTTAATACTATTTACCATTATATTTTATATATAGAGTCACATTCAGAATTTATAAGTCTCTCAAAGGTACGTCTCAAATCAATTCTAAGAATAATCCTACACGAAATTCAACAAGTACTTCTGTAGCACGCGGAGGCGTCCTAATTTTGAAAGTTATATCAACAATTTATTTATTTGTAAGAATATGGTACAAAAATATTATGAAGGTTCAATTTATGCTTCGCGTAATATGTACTTATCTGGTTGTCTGAATCATTAAACCCATCAAATTATTTTTTGAAAAGATAACTGAATATGGGTGATATTAGGTTTTTCTTCACTTAATGTAAAATACTTTCAATACGTTAAAGTTTTTTCCAACTGGATTTGTTTTGTTTACAATTAAAAGGCTTCTACTACATGCTTATGAGTCCAAGCCAATATGTAGAAACAATTAAAAACAGCCAGTAACATAGTCAGTTTAATATTAGATTGCTGAATATGAAATAATTCCTCTCAGAGGGCCGCAGTAAAAAATTAAGGAAGACCTTGGTAGGTGTTCAAAACCGCAGTAATGTACTAACTAAGAAAAACAGTAAGTTTTTGTTTAAAATATTAAGAATTAATTGCCGTTTGTTTAAGGTTTAATTTCAGTTTACTTTTTGGCTATTAATATAGATACTGTTTTCTTTTCATATATTTTGTTTATCAATTTAATCTTTTTTGGCTTTGTATATTCTCTAAGTGTTTTCTTTTATAATTAGCTGTTAGATTAAGTAAACAAATACGCCAACGAAGCGTTATCAAACGTTGCTATGAAACTGTTCAAATTTTTTCATTTCATTTCTATACTATACTATACCACGGTCTTATACTATACTAGCGACCCGCCCTGGCTTCGCACGGGTGCAATGCTGATACTAAATTCAAAGTGCTATAGGGAGAACCGCGGCCTCCGAAAACGTTAATTTAAAGCATATGCTGTAAAGGGATAGATCTATATTATATCAACTATGTATTTAAGATATTTAATTGGATAAGGATTAATGCTGTATTGGTTAAAATCGCTTTGAAAATTAGCTATTATTTGTCGTAAGAAGTAAATGACAAAAAAAATTTATTGGGGGATAACCATAAGAGATAGACGTATACCATCGTGGAGGTTTCTGTAGACCTTTTCAATGTGTACAATCTCGTAGGGTCCAGCTTGCGTTTGCAATGTAAGCGGAAAAAATGTAATTATTTACATAGAATCCTCAAAAATAACAGTATTTCTCCACTATTTAACGGATGTTATTATACATATAAACCTTCCTCTTCAATCACTCTATCTATTAAAGAAAACCGCACCAAAATCCGTTGCGTAGTTTTAAAGATTTAAGCATACATAGGGACATATATAGGGACAGAGAAAGCGACTTTGTTTTATACTATGTAGTGATTTTCACAGGAACAAATATAAACCATATTTGTTCCATTCAAATTTTAAATTATAAAAAAGTATGACGGACGAAACACTGTTTCACAAGATTTAACTTTTTGTCGTTTAGTCATATTTTAGATAATTTATGAACTTTCCGAAAAGTTTGCTAACAATTTCGTGCTCGACTCAACGGGTCGTCGATGTAATTATTGTCAACAACAAATTGCCGACCGCTTGCAACACGGCAATCATTTAGCTGGTAAATATTTGACATACGCGTTTTAAATATTGTGCGGATTTTACCCATAACAATATGTTTAATAAATGCGCCTGATTAAATACAATATAAAAGCTTTTAAAAGCTCGATGAAATTTAACGACACCGTTCGATTTAAATTTCGGTTGTTAATTTCAATTAATGTTTTTAGGTGTGGCACTTGTACTTAGTCAGGTACAGCTTTGCCTGCTGTGCAGACCTCGCAGACTAAATATAAATCTAAGAAATAACTAATAGCAATGTACTGATAACCCTTTGTTATTTTTACCTGTTGAATGTAACCCCGTTCATGCACTTATTATTACATAGTTAAGAGTAGGTTTAAGTTCTTTTATTTACTTTTCAACTGTTATCAATACGCCTGAGTGCGTGAGTGAGTGTGTGGGTGCAAATGTGTAAGTGAGTGAGTGAGTCAGTGAGTGAATGAAAAAAGTGTGTAACTACATACTAGGTCTCAAAAGCATCTCTAACACTGCGCAAGGTATGCTCAGAGGCCGTCCTTTAGTCGTATCTTTACATTGTAGACGGTGAAAAAGAGACGGTGCGACGGTTTTGATTTGACATTTATGTTAATCGACATTAAACTAAAAGCCAAATTTTTTGAAGATACTTCTCCGTTGCTGTGTAAATTGTGATGATCGAAACAGTTATGAAATCTAGCCAGAGAACTGTTAAATCGCTATAAATTTATTCAAAATTTAAAAAGCATAAGAAAGTTTTTTTTAATCGTAAATAAAGCTACTTCACAAAAACATCAGAATGGACCAACTCATTTTCTGTGACGCAATGTGAATAGTCGTTTCATTTTTATCGCAAAAATTGTCCAACTGTGCCCTGATAGTCCAGTTATCAAAAGTTTTCCAACACAGAACAAACACATTAAAGGATCGCTCCCGCGTCCGGAGGCAAAGCTCGAAGGCGAGATAAAGTGGTATGCTGACGTTGATTTATGTCTCAGTTTGTTTGTCCCGGAGACGGCTGCGAGGTCCCGGGACAACCCGGACACCCGGCAGATAACGTTCCTAATGCACACTGCAAATTAACGGGCAAAATTGCTGTTTACGGAAACGTAGTTTGTGTACGACTTGTACGGGAAATTGTAACGAATGGAGCTGTGCTTGTTGTACGTAAGTCCTGGATTAATTTGGATTACAAATAGCCTTAGCTTTTCCATTTGTGTGCATAAATGCAACGAGACAAAGTATGGATCTCAGATGGTGACTAGTGTTTCCCGCGCTAGTGAACGCAATCTATTAGACACGTTCCAAAATTAAATTAAAAAAGAAAACATTACCGGCCATACAAAGATTCCAAAGAGCACTAAAGAGGTTTTATGTATTATAAATTATTGATGACGTTCTTTTAACACGCAAATAAAAACCTTTATTTCCAGTGCAACACAAGCTTTAACTTAATAGAGGATACTTTATTTGCATGACGGATAAAGATTAAATGCAATGGTTTAGTCTGGGGATTAAATATACCGAAAAAAATAGATTTGTTAAAGAATTCGAGGGGCGGGCGCGGGCACCCTTAACAATTTATGATGGTTTTCAAAAAGAAAATTAGTTGCGGAATTTTGATTTATACCTCTACTTAATAGGGACAAAATGTATAACGTTATGTCACCTTTAAAATATGTTCATTTGTAAACACCGGTGTTAGGTTAGGTTTCATAAGATGCTATGAAAAAAACCCAGTGGTGCTACAACCTATTAGGTCTGCACCTTAGATTTCTGTCTGTTTCGTGATAATTGGTGGTTTTTCTTATAGGCAAATAGGTCAGCTTTCTGTGCCTGATACACGCCGTCGACTATTTGGCTCTAAGGCATGCCGATTTGCTCAGGACGTTTACATTCGAGCGAGTGTTACGTAGACAGAAGTTCATTGGTTCACAGCCAGCCATTAAACCATTAAAAGCTGCATTTTATATTAAGAACAATACTACTTTGTTACAATATTTACATTACGCAAACCAAATATCAAAGACTTGCAAATCTTCTTAACCATATCCTATCCTGCTCAATTGTGACTTTTGTAATTCATGTATTTTCTTATTTTGTATTGCATTTTGAATTATGATTCATGTACCGTAGGATTTAGTTTTCAGTTTATTTTATTTTAGTTGAAGTTTGGTAGGTTTTACGTCTATTTTGTTACTCGGGTTGCCTGGAAGATATTGCTTATCAATAAGTTGCCTGTTGCATCCCTAATAATTTATATTCCTTTTTTGAAGTGAAACTTCTTTATCGGGGTTGGAAAAAAATTTAGTGTAACATTTTTTCGTTACGCGTCACATTTTTCCGTTACGCGCCATGTTGCTTTTTGAAGTCAAACTTCTTTATCGGCGTTAAAATATGACATATAGTATGTTTTTGACTTTGAAGTTTGACAACGGATTACATTTTCGAAGTCAAACTTCTTTATCGGCGTTAAAATATGACATATAGTATGTTTTTGACTTTGAAGTTTGACAACGGATTACATTTTCGACTTGAAATTTGCTAATCGCAATTTGCAGCAATTAATTTGTAAATTGTATGCTAGGCAGTGTATCAAAATTTACTGTGTTTAAAGAAATAGTTTCTAATAATGTCATAAAGAAGTTTCACTTCTTACGTGTGTACACCTAGTACACGCACACATTTTTTTTTTAATAAATCAACTTGGAAGTCGAAGCTGGTTTTTGTACTGATGTTGATCGTTACGATATAAGGCTGATAAATGGCTCTGACATAATATGTCATTCGGATTCCGAAATAGCTGAAATAGCACACCGAAAGCTTTTAATGAAACGGTTGCAAATGATAGGTTAGTGTTCGAAGTGATTTCAGGCTTTGTAATTCCAGTTTAACGATTCTTATCGACGTTTTTATTTAGTGTTTTGATACTTTTCGTCTAACTTACGTGTTCATTTTAATTAGTTATTATTGTTTTGATAACTTTTGAATCAACCTTACCTAAAGTTAGATTTTCTGTATATATATATATATATATATATATATATATATATATATAAAGTATATATTAAAAACATGTGCAAAGAAATAATATGCTAGCGCGAACTTCGTTTCTTCTTACTGTGATTTTACTTACCTCTTTACGTACATTATACCAACATGGATCATTTTGCTATGCTACCCCAGAGACTGCTCGGTTTTCCGGAATGAAACCTTATGTTTTTCTGTGAATTTTTCTCTATATATAAACCTCAGAGCTCAAAAAATTTCATAAGAATCGGTCGAGCCGTTTCGAAGGAGTATGGGAACGAACATTATGACGCGAGAATTGTATATATTTCACATATCGGTTTTCTATATTGCCTTTACCGTAAGAAAAAGTATTAATTGCGCAAATAGAAAGAAAATCCACTAGTGTAGCCATTACACTACGCACGACCCTAAGGTTAAAAGTCCCACGCCTTAGCCCTATAGGGGCAACACTATGTTACTACTTTGTTAATTCTTATTTCTTTAATTATAACCTTTTTACTAACGGTTTGTACTTTAATACTTCTATGAATCTCAATACTGAATCTTATCGTTAATAATTATAAATGTTTTGATTTTCTTTTTAATTATTTTTTAGGTTAAGAAATTTTGTACATACTGTATACTTTATTGTAAATAAAATAAAATTTAATATTATATTATAATGATACTAGCTGATCCGGCAAACGTCGTTTTGCTATGTACAAATCATTTATAATAACAAATAGGGGATGATCGTAGAGGGGTGAAAATTAGGGGTTGTATGTATTTTTTAATGCTGTAGGTATCATAAAAAAATAAAAAATTATCTAAAAATTAAAAAAGGGAATTAGGGTTGGACTACCCTTAACATTTAGGGGGATGAAAAAGAGATGTCCGATTCTCGGACATACCCAATATGCACACAAAATTTTATGAGAATCGGTCAAGCCGTTTCGGAGGAGTTTAACTACAAACACCGCGACACGAGAATTTTATATATTAGATGTTATACATTTATATAATATGTCCTTCTGAAGAAATTCGTTTAATGACGCACTTTTAAAACAATTTCTCTATCAGTTTAACGGGATTGCATTATGTAACTCGATGCTGCGTATACCTATAGCAGGCGTAGTCAAAGCCAAAGTTTAGCACGTCACCAATAAAACCAGAGATAACAAAACCTTTACAAAACAAGAGATTATAGAGGTAATGAATACATGAAAGCGCTCAAAAAACTCACTGAAACTGACATTGGTATTAATTCACTTTGTTCAAACATGGTATAGGGGAAGATCGTTACCCTTCGTACCGGGGCACTTCATACAGTCAAAATAAAACTTGAACGAAACAAAGTACAGTCTTGTTTTTGTATGTGTGCATGAGTTGAGGTACGAACTACATCAACGAAGTTTCGCGAAATTCGCACGATAGAGTGAAGTTACAGGCATGGACGTGATTTCGCGCTCGGTAAGTAATTTTTTGATCAATGTTTTTGTCTCTTGTTACCGTAGATAAAATAAGTTTTCGTGTAGAGTATTCTCAGTAACTAGCAAAATATACTTAAATAGTTCAATACTTAATTGAGGAGTTTTCCTATTAATATTAAAAATAAGTTATATTTTGTTGTTATTCAGTTAGTGGGGTACTTTCGGACAGCACTAGATGGGGCACATTTGAACGAATTGTACAACTAAATTTGTACGAAAATATTTTGTCGACACGACTGTCATTTTCATACAAATTAAGTTTTCGACTGCTACATACACTACTGTTAAGATCTAACTAAACCCTCTGTAGGTAGGAAAGATTGTGTTAGTGTGCTAATTGTTGCTATCATGCTATCTCGATATAAATTATATTAATACCTATTATTATCTTTATTAAGGTTGATTTTATGCCTGTGAACCAGATCTTTGATAATTTACAATCTTCAAATAGTAGTTCCTTCGAAGTCAGTTTTGAACCAGAAGCGTTTGACCCCATCCGCATGTTGTAAGAAGTAATAAAACAAACAAATACACACGGCCAGGAAAACACGAATTTATACTGCCACACCGAAAAAAAGTGCTAATCCGCACCAAAGATTAAAAATGTGATTCTAAATTTAAGATACCTAACTAATTAAATTTTGTTTTTCTTAAGAAAAGCTATGTAATTGTTCACTATAAGAAAAGTATTTTATTTTTGTTTAATAGAAGTTAAATCTTTATTTTTTGTTTAATTTCATTGTTAATAAATGAATTTTGATTTATATGTGTCGTTATAATCGCACGTACGGAACTGCCCCCAGCGTACGAAGGTACCCACAACACTTACGAAGGTGCCCCGTTGATGGGGCAGATTCGTACGTTTTCCAGATTTAGTTTAATTCATAATTATGGTTGAACCATCAGATGAAATCATTTGTCATTTTCTTATATGAATCTCAGATAGTTAGATTATAAATTTAAGTTGCAGATGATGATTCATGGAAAAATAAAAAATAAAAAAATAAAATGTGAAAACCGTACGAAGGGTCCCGACCTTCCCCTACTATTGTTCTGTTCGATCTCGGGTTCTGTTTGCTACCAGTTATTGTTTAAACGTGCATACGTTTTATTGCAGACTTTGTTTACATTTAGATTTATAGCGTTGCTTTTTTGCTTGCCTTATTCATAAATGGAAGTTCTTTTATTCATTGAAATATAGTATTGATTTTACCGCATGTATTTTATTGATCCGTTTGGTCAACTGGTTTATGGTTCTAAAGGAATAAATATATATTTATAAGTTCTAAAACAACGTGTATGAATAAAATTATACAAGAAAATATAAAATCACAAATTTAACACTCATACACATCAAAATAAACAAGCAACCACAAAAAAAAGAAATAAAAAAAAAATAGAAATAATAACTAAAACCTCTGATCTAATCAATAAATATTGATCTAATTTATCAACCTTTTAATTTCGAGTAAAAGTCACATATGATTGACTAACTTTATAAATTAATTATATATATAACATGATTTTTTGCTAAGCTTGAATGCACACGGGTAAAGTCGCATGATGACACTTCTTAATATCCTATGACCCCTGGATGGGGCAAAGTCGTTCAAGGCTTTCGGGCTCTCTTCGTCATATCTGCAATACGTCACCATGTTTATTTGGGACTTCCACGCTTTCGCGTACCTTTAAATCATGCACCTGCGTCGCCGTTTGATCATCCATAATAATACTGATTAATATAAGTATAGATAAAAATACAATGTTTTTGCTACAAATAGTTTAAAATGATTTCAGAGTGCAGCAAAAATAAAATGCATATATAAATTTACGGGAAAATTTTAGGATGATAAAGTCGGCCCCTGTTTTCTATAGATCATAAAATCTAGTATAAACTGCTATAACGGAGGGGTTGTTGGCACTTAATAGGAGGGGCAGCATGGCTGCGGCGATGTGCCAAGATAGTTTACGCGTCCCTGCATCACCGCTGCATCTTCGAGTTATTGTGACAAATTGTGACCTACTAGCGTCATATTTTTGTTAATACAAATTCAACAAATAGATTACGCTACTTTATCAGCTGCCCACTGAAGTATTTCCGAACCAATTCGACTTAGGGTCCTTCAAGAAAAGAGCGTACCAATTCTTAAAAGGCCGGCAACGCACTCGCGAGCCTTCTGGCATTGAAAGTGTCCATGGGCGGCGGTATCACTTAACATCAGGTGAGCCTCGTGCCTGTTTGCCCCCTGTTTTGTAAAAAAAACTTACATTCTCAGAACTATAGGTATGTAATAAATAAAACAATATATTTTAGTTAATATGAGCTTATTATATATACACATTTACATATATTTCACTAGTACATAGACAAAACAGTTATATATGATACCTACTTAACTCGACTTGTATTGCAATTATTTTTAACAAAAAAAAACCGAATTTCGAAGGAATTAATTTAAAATTTGGATATTTTTAACAGATTTTCGAAGGTTCCCGTCGATTTCTGTGAGATACCATCATCAGATACTTATCCTTATCATGGTGCCTTGGGATATCTGCTTTCCAACAAAAAAATCATTGACGAAGTTTTTTTCCAACACACAAAAAATATACAATCGAATTGAGAAATCTTTTTTTTTTGTAAAATCTGAAATGTGTTGTAAGAAAATTATTCTAACGACAGGCATAACTTTATCTTTTGTTGTATCACTCGATAACTGCCTAAATTATATTTACCATAATTAATACTATATATCCATTATTTTCTGCCTTGATACTATGTGTTTGCGTGTCGTTCCCACAGTAATGGAAGTGTATTTCACCGCGCCTAGCTAAGAAGTGTAACAGCAGGCTTACTTATTTATTTATATATTACTTGCTAACAATAATGCTATACCCTGTGATACTCCACATGATTTAGAGGTTGCAGGTGCTCAGTTTCGGAGGGTTTATTTTCAGCTCTTCTGCGTTCTATGCCCTTAATTTTGACCTGGATGTTCATAAGTGTATATTCAAGCATGTTATGTTTAAAACCAATTTTTATTACATTACATAAAGATTTAATATTACTTTAAAATAGCTTTCACACACACTAGATTCACCTGTACCAGACAGGCAAAAGCCTCGAATGAAATTGCTTACATCTGCATATTGTTTTTACATGAACATTGTCCCTCTATATTATGAAAACTGGAGTAAAATGAAATTGCAGACTTTGTACATGAAATAATGTTTTTCTGTTAAGAATAATAATAATCCAGTGCTACAACATTTTTATTTCATAGACAAGTAGATTAGCTTTCTGATTTTTAAGCTATTGCATAGATTTTATCGCGGGCTTTGAGCGCGGCGACCGAATCAAGAAATTCCGTAACGTAAAAACCTAACACACGATGACGATATAATACGCGTTAGAGCGGGACAAAACGCATACTGCGTATTCACATCTCTCTGACGAGATCGGTGCAGCCGGTGCGCGTTAGAGTTAGACAGACTATATAGGCGAATTAGTCTGAGTCTGGTAGAGTGGTAGATTGAATTAATTTATCAAAGAAAAAACAAATTAATATCAAAGAAAAAAAAAATACTGCATAAATAAATAATTATAATTGCATAAGTTGAAAAAAAATTATGTAATAGCTTTACCGCGGCAGTCCCCGAGTGCCACACATGTTTTTTTTTAAAGCACAGGGGGCAAACAGTCAGGAGGCTCACCTGATGTTAAGTGATACCGCCGCCCATGGACACTCTCAATGACATAGGGTTCGCGAGAGCGTTGCGGGCCTTTTCAAAATTGTTACTCTCTTTTCTTGAAGGACCCTTAGTCGAATTCCGTCTGACAAATGTAGTTGATTTTTGTATTTCCTTTACCTTACGAGCGTGTGTTACATGCACACATAGACAGAAAGTCCATTGGTGCACAGCTGGGGATCTAAGCTACGAGAACAGGGGAGAATGTCGCACATTGAAGCCACTAGGCCAACACTTCTTCACTTACCAACTCCAAGTGCTTGTGCACGTTGACTCGCGTGCGCGGTGGCGGGCGCGGTCACGAAATATCAAACATATGGCGTGATATCCAAGTGTTCACATACGAAACGCACGTGCGGTCTAAGTACTTCTCCGCGCCCGCACCCGCCGCCGCGCCCGCGCTTTCCAACGTGAACAAGCACTAAAGGACAGATGTCTATATTAAAATAATCTTGTTGCAGTGAATTCAAAGCTATCCATTCAAATATTCAATCAGCATACATATGAACGGTCGACTGAGCAATTACAAAGCACCAAAATCTCCCGATCTCTGCTTTCATTACTTCACCCTTAGCAATTGTGTTTTATAAACAGCCCATCTTTTTATATACCGCAATTTCTATGTATATCGTTATGTATATAAACCCTCTTTAGTTTAATGTACATATAGATGTATAAAAGATGATTTGCGTAACTGGTATATGTAAAATCAGATGCGCTTAGGCATATCTTTATTTATATATAAATCATATCTGTGCGTAATTAAACCTTTGGACTTATTTTGATTTAATGTTGTGTGTTCAATTGTGTTGTTTTATTTTTTATTGATTTAAATGTAGTGGGGATCCAGTAGTAGGGATGTAACCTATATATATTGGCCGCAGATTGCATCCGTTTCTTTGATAATTTTAATTTAAATGTCTATGGGGCTTTTCAAGTATTACGTAAGCACTTGATTTTCTTATTGGTGATTACGTCAAGAGGGGATAAATTGCAGTAAATTTGTTTACGTAATACTTGAACGGCCCCTATGTGTCAGGCACAGAAGGATCACACATGGCCTGACACATGTAGATTTTAGACAAGACATGCCGGTTTCCTCATGATGCTCTCCTCTCCAGATACTAATAAAAACATGCCTCTCTATTAAATGTTATATTGTTTTTGTTACAGGTATGTCCCATTAATTTTTCATGTTTGGTAAGTTATATTATGAAATCTGTGTGTGTTTCAAATCCTCAACTCCATCGTTTACAAAAGAATTTTTCTTCCATGTGTGTACAGGACGTCTGCTGCGTCCTCTATGATTGAGTTAACCCCTTGCTTTTAAATTTTTAAT
Source organism: Pieris macdunnoughi (assembly GCA_905332375.1). Classification (NCBI taxonomy): domain Eukaryota; kingdom Metazoa; phylum Arthropoda; class Insecta; order Lepidoptera; family Pieridae; genus Pieris; species Pieris macdunnoughi. The sequence goes on along the minus strand of CAJOBZ010000017.1, from coordinate 3,718,145 downwards.
ACAACTGACTACAAAGAATCAAAAAGCGTGAAAGAAAGAAACATATGAAACATTATCAAAGTTCGCACAATACGAAGAATGTTGTGTAAGACAAAATTGCGTTTCAAAGTGAGAAAATTGTACATTTGCCGTCATGTCGTTGCATCAGTCATTGTCAACAAAGTTTATCACGTCTTGCCAAACGGAAGGCCAAATGTGTTTACCGTGGCCTCAGAGGCGCTGCCTTTACAATAAATCGCATTCGACCAACTTCGACTATGAAACTTCTATACCTAAGTAATATTATTCAGGAGTTCTGAGCTTTACTTCCATTTGTTTTGCAGCTTTTGGTTTAGAATTGTTTAAGATTATTAAACGAGGTAATTGGCTTTTAAATTTTAATAATTTATTATAATCAGTCATTATTTTCCATCAAGGGTCACAATCATTTAGGGCTATTAAAAATCAGTGGCGCTACAACCTGTTTAAGTCTTGGCCTCAATTTTCTGAATCTGTTTTCATGATCATTTTTAAGTCTAATAGGCAAGTAGGTAATGATCAGCCTGCAGTGCATGACACGCCGTCGACTTTTTGGGTCTAAGACATGTCGGTTTCCTCACGATGTTTTCCTTCACCGTTCGAGCAAATGTTAAATGCGCACATAGAAAGAAAGTCCATTGTTGCACAGTCGGGGATCGAACCTATGACCTTAGGTCAAGAAGCCACTAGGCCAACATTGCTCAAATTTAGGGCTGATAGCTATAAAACTGGATTTTATTCTACATATACACATATATATAACATATTAATGTCTAAGATATATTACGATAATACCTAATAATGAAAAAAATCCTAAGTCAAAGATACCCTTCATTTTAATACCTTCATAGCTTTAGTACAAAGAAAGCTTAATAAACGTCCAGCTCAATAGAGTTACATTACATGAACCTAAGCTATATAAGACTTTATTCTCTCTGTGGTTCAATATATACTGGCTGACTTGTCTGTCATATGATAACTGCAATATTATCTGTATACTGTAACTCCAGTATAAATAAAATAAATAATCCCTTTAAATATTGCAGGTCTTTTATTAATGAAAAGGAAGTCAAAGTCAAAAATCATTTATTCATACAGGTAACACAATGTACATTTATGAACGTCAAAAAAGAAATATACGTTAAATGCTTCTAATTTTACGTTAACTGCCAGTTCTCAAATCAAGGGCGTAGAACGGAAGAGAAGAACTGGCAATAAACTCTCCGCCACTCTTTTTAATCGCCAAGTTTTTTGTTTTACACAACGTTTATAAGGAGCTGCAACCATTACACCATGTTCCACATGACATCTTAAATAATAGATAATAATAAAATAAATTTAAAACAAAGATTTTTGAAGTGAAACTTCTTTATCGGGGTTGGAAAAAATTTAGTGTAACATTTTGCGTTACGCGTCACATTTTTCCGTTACGCGCCATGTTGCTTTTTGAAGTCAAAATTCTTTATCGGCGTTAAAATATGACATATTAGTATGTTTTTGACTTTGAAGTTTGACAACGGATTACATTTTCGAAGTCAAACTTCTTTATCGGCGTTAAAATATGACATATAGTATGTTTTTGACTTTGAAGTTAGACAACGGATTACATTTTCGACTTGAAATTTGCTAATCGCAATTTGCAGCAATTAATTTGTAAATTGTATGCTAGGCAGTGTATCAAAATTTACTGTGTTTAAAGAAATAGTTTCTAATAAGGTCATAAAGAAGTTTCACTTCTTAAGTGTGTACACCTAGTACACGCACACATTTTTATTTCTCTATCAGCAAGAGGCATGGTGGAATAGGAGCACGCACTTACATTCCCGTGGGTGGAAGGTGGTTGAACCCACAAGAACTAATTATTTGACAATACAAAATCTACAGATTATCAAGACGTTTTAAGCCATGTCTTAAAGCTGTAAGATTAATTTCTAAATTTATTCGTGGGATTACCATAAGCAAATTACACTAAAGATCGAAATCCGAATCTTACACGACCCGATTCATTGTCAGCTAGTAATCCTAAAGATAGAGTGTTACGGGAAACTCTATTACTCTAGCCCAAAAGCTTTATTGATAGCGCGAGAGTTCGGCGGTTAGGAGCTAAGATACGTATAATCTATCTCGTTTGTCCTCGAAACAAATTTAACGTAAGCCTGAATGTATAATGAACCAGTGGAACATACCGTTTGAAATTTGCTGTATATTTGCGATACACAAATGTTACGAAAATTCGCCTAATTTTCAACTAATGGCCACTAAAGTGCAAAATGTTTTGTTATATTCAGAATTTTGACCTTAAAATATTTGCTCTTAAATGCTAGTTGGTTGGAATATTAACATCAGTTTGAACCGTAATCTAATATTAAATTGTAAAATTAGAACAACATTCGTATACCAAAGAACAGAATTAAATAATACCTCGCAAATCCTGGATCCATATTTGAAAAATAAACTGAAACATTTTCAATATAAAGTCATTTAAATAGCGAAACTACACGTTATCACCAGTGAACTGGCAAAACAACACATTCCTTTGTTTAAAAAAAGTATTTCCGGTTCTCTTGCGTGTAAAGTAAACTAGCGTTTTCCGGATCTCCTCTGTTAGTCCGTCGCTATTTGAGCTCGTAAAATCCAACGTGTAGAGCTACGCATTAATCAAACCCCGCTGTAATCCGATAGAATATTCGAATTTCCCTTTTTTCCCTTCATGTCCGTATTCACATGATTTGAGTCTACAAAAGCAACAATGAAGGATTTATTTTCCATGTCTGGTAAGCGTTCAAAATGGATTTGGATAAAATAATTTCAATAAAAACGTTTATTAGGACAAATTGAATAGTAGTAATAGTTCTTTTCGGTTCATTCTAATGTCTCTTAATCAACAATAGCGTATCTTAAGAATACATATTATAATACATACTACTGTGATTCACAAAGTGATAAAAGTAATTTTTTACAGCTGTTCTTAAGTAAGAAACTTTATCGAAACGTCTTGTTCGTTTTTTGTCGATAGGCAACAATCACCCAGCCTTTAACTTAGATATTTCTATACCCAAGTTTGTTTGATCGGCAGTTTTCTTTGCAATTTTAGTACTAAAACTCTTTAAATGCCGAATACTGAGATGGTTTCATTATGTTATTTGCTATTTTAATTTAAGGAAAGCGATAAGGCCGCCAGTTGCCCTCTTTATCACTTAATTTTGTCAATTTTATTATGTTTCTCCAACGAAGTGTTAATAAATAAATGCATTAAGCCTCTTGTTAAGTCAATCTAATACCTACGTTCTTATTTGGATCTAAACTGACAATAAAGATAAATAGAGAGATATTTAAAATTGTAAAATTACACTTTATGATGACCACGTTCGATGGACATTTTTCAATAATCCAATTTCGCTGTTTCCGCTAAATCCAGCTCACTGATATTTTAATGATTATTTTAAAACGTAATCCTTGCTGTTGCAACCGCATCGTTTATTCACCATACGTATTGTCGCTCATTTCCCAGCTATAATTACGCAATATCCTATTAATGAATAGTGAAATACAATGACACTATAATGAAGTTAAATTGGTTTAATTTCGCTGTTAACATCAATTAGGATGAGGGTAGGTAAATTGTAATTTACGTCAAAATGGAATGAAATTGCGTGCGCATTAGATTAACGTTCAATAATTCCTGTAGACACGCCTTCAGTGATAGATCACGGGAGGTATTAAAACGACGGTAACTACAATGGAATTAAATTTTGTTCATAGTTTGTATTTCATAAAGGGGTTGTAGCAACCCTTGTAGATCGTTTACGTTTTCCTGTAAGTGATCAGGATTGTCACAAGGTTTAAGGACTAACGTATCTAAGCGTCACTTATAGGTAACATAATAAACAATTATTCTAAATTTAAAATTACAAATCGAAAGCGTAGAACGTTGGTCAGGCAGAAATTGCCTTAACAAGAACACGTGTTGTGGAACGCCAGGCGTCGAGAAAGGCTGAAATGTTGCTTCTGCCGCGACGTTCGACTGGAGTTCAGCCGCAGGTATTTGTCCGTACAATTAAAACGTATCTTACTCTAAGATTGCTTCACTGAACAGTATTGCTGGTGACAGTATATTGGGCTTAATTTGGTTGAAGTTATTATTTTTTTGTGTTGTTTAAATCAAATTCACATAATTTCTTTCTTTGTTTTCCTACACAAAACAAAGTGTGGTCTGTAACTCTATAACGATAACGCTTTATCAACGCAAATCCTAACTTACAACAATATTAAATTTTTACACTTGATTTTATAACTTAAAGGGTTGATAAGGGATGAACTGATGGAGGAAATTTCTGGATAGAAATATGTTTTACCGGTTAAATTAAATATTTGCAGGGTAGTAACGTTTAAGAGCTTGTTAATATTTATAATATACATATGATTTTAACAATGGTCCAATATTAAATAATTTACTTAATGAGTTAAACAAATATTGTCCAGTAGCAGTAATTACATCAAATACAAACCAAATTTAATTATACAAATATATTGATCATCGGTTAATGAATGGTTGTGTGCCTTTTGTATTATATTTGATATACAACAGCTTAATTAATTGTTAATAACATATATATGTTGTTGAATAATTAGGACATCATAGAAATTAGCCATTCATTATATATAACTTGTGACATACGAAGGATTACTTAAATGATTCCTGTTGAAAGATTATTGAAAATATTAATTCATAATAAAACAACACAAGAGTTCATTATTGCATATACGTAATTAATCCATATATTTTTTTGGATCTTGTAAATCTTAGTTTTGTTTAATATTAGTAACAATTCTTAAAAGACCGGCAACGCACTCGCCCTTTGGCATTGAGTGTCCAGGGCGGCGGACAAATAAAATCACTTAAAATCTGGTGAGCTTTGTTCTACAAAAAAATAAACTTTAATCTAGGTAAATGCTGATTGTCAATAACTGTGGGCGCTTTAATATTAACATTTAGTACATGAGGTGGACTTATTAAGTATTGTCTTTGATTGACATAACCTTTATACATTTAAAGAAACGTCACGGTGACCACGCACGCTGTAAAGCACGCGAAACGTCGGATAAATTTGATTTATGTTAAATAATTGTAAATTTATAATAATACATAACTTTAATCCGGTAAAAAGTTTTTTCTTTAAATGGACTTATTTACATAAATAATTAAAATGTTGTTGCTTGCTTTTGGACAAGTTCCTTATCGCGCGTTGTGAAAGGGGGACTAGACGGAAAATTCTTTCGCTAAGTTCAATTAAACGTTCAACCGGTTTTCGTCCGAACACCCAAGTTTACCAACCCCGGGCGGGGGCAGTACTTTGGATGGGTGACCGCCCGTGGGAACACCTCGCGATGTTGGCTTTTTTTTCTCCCCCCTAAGATTGGTGTGAGATAATCTATCATAATGTTATGATACCAATAACATTTTCGAAAGGAATTTCCGTTCCACTCCGGGAGTCCCCCCCCCCTGACACCCTCTAATTTTTTTATTTAAATTTATCTCTAAGCATTTCAATGTATACATTTTGCTTAAATTTAAAATCCTTTTCAAATACTTAACTAATGGTAATTACTTGACATCTTCATAAATATTGAAAGAAAATTTTAGTTAGTAAATTCTTAACATTTAATTCAAAATTCAAAACATTACTTAATATATTAAGAAATAATTTGGAGGTTAATCATTCATGCTTATTAATTTGGTATGTTACACATAAAATTTCAAAGTGAAAATTTCTAAATGCTTTTATAAATTCACAAACATTTCAAAGCGTTTGTATACATTCTTCAAATTTTCATATCTGAGCGAAGAGCCCGAGGCGTTGCCTATTCCTTTCCACTGCGTTTGTTTTTGCTGAAAACTTAACGTCGTAATTAATGTTACGTTTGGAATTTGCTAAATAAAATTATTTTACGCTTCAATTAATACATATGTAGCAAACGCGTAACAGCCTTCACTAGTGTAAGTCATAAACTAAAAGTCGAAAGTCTGATGTCCTGTTCACACTCGTCCAGTCTATAGATCGTAGTTTCGCGCCATTGTACTAGGAATTCCACATGGACGCACAAGAACTTGTTGTGCTCTACTACTTAGAAGAAAATTAAAAAAGTTGAACCTCAGTTAAAGACGAGACTAGTGTGAAAGCAACAACAGACTATGCGAGCATGATTCGAGCGACTTTTAGTCTTAAGACAGGCGCTCCCGTCGGATGGTTTTTTGAGTGTATTCGACTAAAAGTCGTCTCATCTAATGTGAACAGCTCCATACAAAGTGTATGGTGACCAGAGCATTCGACTTTTAGTCTTATGGATTTCGACTAGTGGGAACGTGCTGTAAGGGGCCGTTCAAGTATTACGTAAGCACTATAGGGGGGAGGGGGTCTTTGATTTTCTTATTTGATATTCCTTATATTACCCACACATTGTCTATGCTTGAAAACGAAATTAATTTTCGAGGATTCCTACAGAAAATTTATACGTTTATGTACTATTATTTTTGAGAGTTTTGCTTATTCTTGCTGACAAGAGGAGAGGATAAATTGCAGCTGATCTGCTTTACGTAATGCTTCAACGACCCCTTATGAGGTTGTTAAGTCACTTATTAGATCACTTAGTGACAGTCAAAAAACAAATCGGTGGCGCTACAACCTTCTCGGTCTGGGCCTCAGATTTCTGTAGCCGTTTCGTGTTATTTTTCTTTATAGAAAAGTAGATCATCCACCTTTTTTGTCTGACACATGTCGACTTTTGGATCTAAAGCATGCCTTCCTCACCATGTTTTCCTTCACCGTACGTGATAAATACGCATAGAAAAAATAATCCATTAAAGCCATTTAAACGCACGATCCCAGGGTTGAGAGGCGCTCAAGCTTTGGTCAAAACTGCTTTCTTAATGTTATTATTCCTATAAAACATAGGAAACGAATTCTTTCTAGTAAAAGCCCTCGTGCTACAAACATTTTGCTCGTAGCAATATCGCTGCCATATTTCACGTAGAAAAAGTGTACTAGGAAAGCGTAGCATTTGCAGTAGCGCTACGCCGTCTACGGAAGACGATTCGCCATCGTTTTTTATTTATTCTCAAAAAGTATTATGTTCTAGTGTAAGTGGTTTTTTTGTGGTCTATGATTTTCGTGAAATTCTCGACTCCATTCTTCTACTTGCACATGTTTTCTAAACCCTACCATATAAATCTTTTTGTGTGCGTAATTAATACGTTTTTACGATGAAGTAAAACATGAAGATACCGCCTTGACTGAGACTTCTATAGAAAAATGATCTTTGAAATGTAAGGAGAGATCCATAAAAATATGTTGCTCCAATGGATAGACTAGAGGCATTTTATTTATTTTTATTTCATATAACGGAGGCTCAGCTGATGTTAAATGATACCGCCGCCCATTGATTACACATTGACTAACTATGAAACAAAGTCATATATATAATAAAGGCAACATACAGGAAGGACGATGATAGCACCCCTTGTCATCCCTCTTGCGCATAAAGCGTCCATATTTTTCCACTTCTTGACAACTTTGTCTAGTTTTTTTCCACCACTATCAATTTTATTTTATAGAACAGGGAGCAAACGGGCAGGAGCTTGTTGGTGTTAGATGATACCACCGCCCATAGATACATTGCCAGAAGCTTATTAAGAATTGGTTCGCTCGTTTCTTAAAGGACCCGAAGGAATTGGTTGGGAAATACATCAGCCTCCAATAGGGTTTGCTACGCAATTGCATTGGTAATTTTATCGTGAATTCCGAGAATTCTCGTCTAAAACTCATGGTCACAAAACAGACTACACAAAGTCAAACATCACAAAGTGAAGCCTATCGGAATTGTGTGGCAGACCAGCTCATTGTTCAGTCGGTACGGATTTGCAGTAATGGGCACAGGCGATTAACACGGCTTTGTTACATACCTACAGTAATCACTTAACGGGGACAATCGAATCTAGACTTGACGCACCTCAGAGCGGCTGTCTATAGATTTAGCGTCTATAGTTCGATTCTATTGACGCTGACTGAATTCGAATGATTAAGGAAGTTAAATTGAATTGCTCATAAACAATTATATAGTAGTATAATGGATATTTTGTATCGTGTCTTTATCTTAATATGGTATTTCATTTGCGCATCCCTATCCTTACAATCCAAATTGCCATTTGAAAATAAACAGCAACATAAGGAAGACATACCTAACGGCTCCCAAGTAAATAAAGAAAATCTATAATATAATTTGCTTCAGAGAAAATTCAACGTCAGGACCAGGAGAATCTAGCAACTGAAAACAAAATACTTCCGAATCCGGCTGGTCCGGGAACCCGACCACCGTTCTTCGTTTTTCATATGTAATGGACCCCCCACGAAGAACAGGACAAAAATAAAATAGGCGCATCACGTCACAATAATTAAAATTATTCACTTTCAACGAAAACTCATCAAAACAAGACAATTAGATATGAACGTATTGAGAAAAATCAGAGAAAGACAAATAGAAAAATATGAAGGAGACTTTTACCCATAGGAAATGTTTAGTAACCAATTTTTGTATGGATTCATTAATAAAGCTCGAATAAATTATTAATCTCCTCTCAAGGGAGGAATGGCTCGTCACATTTCAGGCTCTCTGCTACTCAGATAACCAGTTAAACAGTTTTTTTCCTTTGAAAGATTTCTTATTTTCTAATATAATTGATGTGGATGTGTATGTGTGTTAAATTAGTGATGTCATTATTTCTAGTATGTTTTAGGCATAAACATTGTTTTAGAATGTATAAATAAATAAATTGGGTGCTTACATACTACCCTCACTATATCGCGTTGTATGGAAGACTCAGCGATATAGGTGCCATGATACAGGTCTTTCTATAACATACTTTGCGGTACTTAGAAAGTTCACCTACGCGCGTAAAAAGAGAAATTATCCTTCCCCAGTGCTTAGATCAGTGCCTTTCTAGACGTGCCTAAAGTCCCGTCGACTTATTGTTTAAACAATATAGTTTCCCATAGAACATATTGTTATACTAACGTATAACATAGCTTCCGGAACTACACTGCTCTATAATTATCCCGTATTTTGCTATCTGTTGTAATTGTTGATGTCAGCACTAATCGACTACCATTGTCGCGATGATTTGAATTGCAATACTGTAATTTTATTAACACGAACATAAATCGCGTGAAAAACAAATCGTATCATATCATATTAAGCGAGTGTTTTTATTATTATTTATAGTTTTTGGGTTTTGTTTATTCATTCAAGATTCTAATTTTCTCTAGAATTATATATAGTGTGGTGGGAAATATTAGCACTGATGTTGGAATTCAAACAGTATAAGAATATTAAAGTTTGATTAAAAACCCTACGGCTACAATTATATACAAATTATTTTATGACAAGGGCTTCATCTAAAATCTTAATTCAAGATTTCTAATAATAAGACGTCAACTTGGACTGTTGTAGCTTTTGCTTAGATTTTAAAGTGGTCTTTTGTGAGTGACATTTTCGAATAGTATCACGATCATACTTATCTTATTAAAACAAATCGATTGCTGGAGATTTCCAGAATATTCCAGAATATTTATCCCATCGTAATCTGTGGGCGGATTATATACGAAGTACTCGTGATTACCTTTGGCTTAGAGCGGGGTCGTGGAATCAGGTCAACACGACCGGCGACGGTAATTTGCTGGCTTCTAGACTTGATTTTCTGAATATTAAAATACTTTGAACGTATTTCAATACATTCTTCTAAATAACTTTGAATTGAAACGTACCTATTTGTTCTAAGTGGTTTTAAAGCCAACTCCGAGATTGTTTGGTGCTTTTGAATTTCAGTGCTATTTCCAGTTTACAATACCAATTTTTTTTTCATAGTATTATTGTTCTAGAAAACCTTAATTATTTAAGTTGCCTGTGAAAAGATAAGTATCGCCCAGTGAAGTGCGATTCTCAACTCTGAGATCGTGCGTTTAATTCCCGGCTGTGCTCCATTAACACTTGCTTTTACTAAGCTAACGTCAGAGAGAAACTCTTCAAAAAGCTTTAAAAAAAACAGATGCTATACTAACGATATACAATACAGGATCAATAGCAAAATTATTATATAAGTATCATGAAGTATCCTGTTTTACATAGAATAGCAATACAAATATAACTGAAACAATTACAATTAAGAGAAATATGATTCAGAGGAAAAGTTATCCATTTAATCAAAGTCATAAAACACCTCTCGTTCACGACGCCTCATAAATGACTTTAATTAATATAATTGATTCATTAGCTTTTGAAATTGGAGAATGAAACGGACTTTACTTTTCAATAAGCAAAGTATGAATGTTGTTATAATTGATACATAATTGACTATTTAATTGTTAAAAGGATACGTTAATCAGTATTTGTTCTTAATTTAAAAACCTAAGTTCAAATGTTTTTTATTATACGAAATATGGCGTGTGTACGAAATTAAGGTCCTATATATTTTGTATCTAAACATAAACTGCTATACTGAAACCCTCGTTTCTAAGAGTGCTCTATGTTTTACAGTCAACTTAGCGAGAACTATGACTGTCTATTAAAATCCATTAGGTTTTTGTCATGTACGCTCAACCACTCACCCTAAGTAAGTGTGTTTAAACTCACGAGGTTACGCAATACTAAAATCAACTCACAGTTAGACAGAAATACTAGGACACAGGTGTAGTCCACTATCTCTATAATTAGAGGTATAAAAGTGTAAATAAATAGAAAAAATGTGTTTATTCATGTTAAGTACATATGCATTACAATGTGTAAGATTTGGGAACCCCTTTTATGACATTTGTTTACATTTTTCGGAAAGTATGCGTATATAAGATGACACAGATAACACCTATTAGCGCTACTATAAGACGAGAAAAAAGAGCTTTTTAATTAAAGCGTGCAAGGTACCATCCGCGCTACGAATTTTGATAGAACCAAAACGAAAGGCGTCAAAAAGCTATCAGGATTGCTATTGGAAGTTACACAATACCGGCACAGGTACTTTATTATTTAATACGGAAGATACTCTTGCAAACTCATATCAAAATTGTAGCAAGTTTGAAGACGGATTCATACATTGTGCTATACGAAGGAGTAATGGGGAAGTAGAGAACTTTTGCTTAAATGTAACACCTCAATTAATATTTGGGACTTCTGTATTAAAACTTTAGAGAGCTTGCTATCTCAGGTAATTTAATGTATGATAATATATATGTACATGTATTGCGATTGTTAATTATTTTATTAACATAGTACAACGGAAGCATTTCTATACTTCATTGTTACTATAAAATAATTTCATTAGCACTTATAAAGTATTTTACTTTTGCGCTATAAAAAAGTTACGACTTGTATGTATTACGAATGTGATTTAGAATTTCGACGTTAAAAATATAAACAGAACGGGCTGTATATAAAAACAAATATTGTAAAAAGCTTGTGTATAATGGAGATGGAGAAACGGAAAGTGTTCAGAGGAGTTGTTCGGAACTATACCAGCAGCTGAGTTTCATCATCGGACGACGAGGCAGGATACGAAATTCCACCCGTATCAACTCGACGTCCGTCGTTCCACAACTAAGCCTTTTTTAAGGTAGTTTTTACCGCGCACCTATGTGGAACCAGCTGTTCACTGAAGTATTTCCAAACCAATTCGACTTAGGGTCAAGAAAAGAGCGTACCGATTCTTAAAAGGCCGGCATCGCAATCGCGAGCCTACTGGCATTGGGGGTGGGATCACTTAACACCAGGTGAGCCTCCTGCCCGTTAGTTCCCTGTTCTAACAATAATGTATGACATTTTCACAGAGTGACCCACTTAGTTGTGATTTAAATATCCATGCACAAGAATAAAGCCCCAGGTGAGATAAAATCACCATTAAGGGTCGACGTAGACTCCGACACTTTATCGGAAATAGACTCAACGGTGACTTTTGGGCTTGAAATTGACATGAATATTTATGAGAGGAATTTCTTTCGACCTCAAAGCCTTAGATGGCTGATAGACTTTTTACAAGATTGCAATCAATTAATACCGTATTCGAAACTTTTCATAGAAATTTCTAAGGGATTTTAGAGGAAATTGTTCAGACACTGATGATAGCTGATTGCCCTTCGGCTTTTGATATTATATTAACTTGTTAGGTATTAGACTTTTAATTACCAGGTTAGTTAGTACACCGTTCAAAGTCTAAAATAAAAGTAGTCAACCCGGTGTTCATTTTATATAGGTTTCTCTACAAATTTAGTCGCTAAATCTCCTGACACCCTGACGTCCTCTAGGATTTGATGTCCCAGTCTATACTGTCATGTTGTAGTAGAATAGAACGTTAGAAAATTACAGTTCTGGGAAGGTATTGCGTGTTATTTGGTACACTAAATATTTACTTGGTTTAATACAAAAATCAAAGTAATAAAGATAGAAAGGAACTTTAAAGTATCAATAAGAATAGTGAAAGATTATTTATAACCCTTACAAGATTTGAAACAAACTATCACTTTCATGTGTAAAGGACTTTGTAAACAATTACAAGTTTAGTGTCACCATAAGGTATAAAGGTGTACTTATTTCTCAAGAAGATCTATTTGGGGCTGTTACCCTTATTATTTTTACCATTCATAAAGGAAGATCTTGAGTTTGAGGCTGGTTACCCTTTTATCTTTTTACCATTCATAAGAAGATCATGAGTTTGGGCTAGTTACCCTGTCCATTGATCTTTTTACCATTAATACAGGAAGATCGTGAGTTTGGGGCTGTTACCCTGTCATTATCTTTTACCATTTATACAGGAAGATCGTGAGTTTGGGGCTGGTTACCCTGTATTATTTTTACCATTTATACAGGAAGATTGTGAGTTTGGGGCTGGTTACCCTGTCATTATTTGTTACCATTTATAAAAGATCGTAGTTTGGGGCTGGTTACCCTGTCATTATCTTTTACAATTTATACAGGAAGATCGTAGTTCGGGACTGGTTACCCTGTCCATTGATCTTTTACCATTTATACAGGAAGATCGTGAGTTTGGGGCTGGTTACCCTTCATTGATCTTTCAAAAACAAATATTACAGAATTAGATAGCTTCAGACTTAACACAAATAAAGATAAAACTCAGTATATTTCAATACACCTCTATCGACAGGCTCCTAGTGCTCTCATAACACAATTTTGAAAACAGAGACTCATACATTTTGCATGTTCTCTAAGTGGTCTAAACACATTAGCACCAAAAAACTTAAAACAGAGACCCTACACTTGTATGTTCTCAAAGTGGTCTAAACACATTAGCACCACAAAAATTTAAAACAAAACCCATACCTTTCATGTTCTTAATAACAAAGACCAATCATCCTTCTGAATTTACAAGGGGGTCTACACCCACATAAACACAGTGTCCTGATTGATTTCACTGTTCTTCAACCGTTCGGCCGTCCTCTTCAAAGCATCTCTCGTCTACCTTGCTGACTAGACGATCTCGAATTTAATGCAACACTGTTCACTCCAAACACAAACAACATTTTAACACAAAGAGCACTTTTAAAATGTTAATCACTTGTGACTTCGTACAATCCGGACACAAAGAGAAGGAAAATTTAAACCACAAAGATTACTCAAAACAAAACAAAAGAGAAGTGAGCGAAAAGTTCAAATCCCACTTCTGATATTAGGAAACACAAAAGATTAGAACGTGTAGGTACTTTAGACTTTTAAAATCTACCGAGGTTAGGTTAGTAACAAGCCCGTTCGCACGAAGTCTAGAAATAAAAGTGAGTCAACGCCGTGTTGCCATGCTTTTATATAGGTTTCTGCTACAAGATGGCGTTAGTCCGCTAACAATATTATATTATATAATATTTGTCTTATATTCTTTGTTATTTCTACAGGAATTCTAAATTTTGTGATCTAGATATGACTTCAGAAGACACATTATTATAAACTTGGAAATTGCGTATAAATAAATCAGTGGCGCCACAATCTTTTTAGGTCTGGGCCTTAAATTTCTGTATCGGTCAATCTAATTGGCAATTGGTGATCAGCCTCCTGTGCCTGACACACTCCGTCGATTGCCTGAGACCTAAATGGTCTCAGGCAATTGGTTTCCTCACGATTTTGTTCTTCACTGTTCGAGCAAATGTTAAATGCGAACATAGAAAGAAAGTCCATTGGTGCACAGCCAGGGATGGAACCTACGACCTCAGGGATGAGATTCGCACGCTGAAGTCACTAGGCTAACACTGTTCGGAAATTACGTATATATTGAAATATTTTTATAACTCAGGTTTCAATTGACATATATATATTTATTTACTTGCACTTAATTCATCAGTGATATTCTAATAGTAGCCATAGGTTAATGACCTCTTTTCTAACCATTTTTCTACAATAAAATTTAGATATATTCAATGTATAAATGTCCCTCGGTACCAAGCCATTCAAGCATAACGTTTTCGAAGCAATTGTCTTCTTAGAAATGGGTTAAGGGTCGCTTCTATTATCACATCTATTTCAATGACCGTTTCGCTTGTCGGCAAGACAATTGATTATCTTCGAGGGTTAAAACGAAGATATCTTTTATGATGATACCCCAGATGTTAAAACGTAATACTTTTCTTAACGTATAGATGATAGATTTTTCTAAAAATCGAATGTACATTCTAATACAGAGTTGAGTTTTTATATTTTTATATTGAAAATGGGTTTTAATCACTCTAAATAACATTATCTGTAATCACAATTGGCAGAAATTGTCACAGATAATACCACCCTAGAAAGTTAAGTAAAAAAGTCTTTGCTAATTTTTTTTTTATATTCGAATATCTAATGTTCTATCTAATAATGAGGCGATTTTGTATCGTTTCTATATTATACATGGGTTTTAATCACTCTAAATAACATTATCTGTGATCACAATTGACAGAATACACGCCACAGAAATTTAAGTAAGAAAGTCTTTGCTGAAACTTTCTTAGTTAAATTTTCGATAATCGAATGTCCATTCTAATCAATAGGCGATTTTGTATCGTTTCCATATTATACATGGTTTTTATATATTGTATAAGTAATAAAGTCTGCTAAAACAAGAATATTTACAAATAATTACAAGCTATGAAATTGTTATAGAAAACAGTATTATCATAATTATCTCCTAAGACACGATGCTGAGACCCTCTTAAGTGGTCCTTTCACCTTGTTTACTATGCAAATATTATCTTTGTTATGTTACCTTTATAAACAATACAGAATATTATTCGGAGGTACAGTAATGTATTATTATTAATTATTTCATTGTTCACATATGTGGAAATTTCAATCTATGTTTAAAATGTTGCTTTTGGGACTTACATAGTAACACCAAGGTCCTCATGATATTTAAAGCGATTAGGATATTAAGCAAAGTATGAAAGTACCACTGCATCATCTGCCGGGTATTGTGAATTAAACCTTCCCAATCCCCTTAACACACACAAAAAATTTCATCAAAATCGGTCCAGTCGTTTAGGAGGAGTTCAGTCACATACACACGCACAGAAGAAATATATATATTAAGATATATTCTTAATTTAAAAGGAGTTATTAATGAAACAGCAGTGTTGGCCAAGTGGCTTCAGTGTGCGACACTCAACCCTGAGGTCGTAGTTTCGAACCCCGGCTATGCACCAATGGACTTTCTTTTTTTGTGCGCATTTAGCATTCTCTCGAAAAATGAAGGAAAACATCGTGAGAAAACCGGCCTGCCTCAGACCCGACAGTCGACGGCGTGTGTCATGCAGAGAAGGCTGATCACCTACTTGCCTATTAGATTGAAATCTGAGGC
Source organism: Pieris macdunnoughi (assembly GCA_905332375.1). Taxonomy (NCBI): domain Eukaryota; kingdom Metazoa; phylum Arthropoda; class Insecta; order Lepidoptera; family Pieridae; genus Pieris; species Pieris macdunnoughi. Next base: position 3,702,253 of record CAJOBZ010000017.1, on the reverse strand, counting down.
CCAGACCTAACGCCAAAAAAAAATCAGTGGCGCTACACTGATTTTTTTATTAATGAAACAATAGAGTATACGTGCGGAATTAAATTAAAGTAAATCAGAAAATAAAACTATCAATTCTTATAACTTTGAATGAATGTTGATGTAATAAAACTGCAGCGAACGTGCACTTTTCAATATATGGAAATCGAATAATAAAAGAATTGGTGAAGCTCTTTTGAATAATGGGATTGTTGACGAGTATGTAAGGTACTTTAGGATGTGACCCGAATGTTTTGAAACTTAAAATTTGCTTTGGAGGAGGCAATTTAGAACGAAATAGCTTTCGTAACAAAACTAGTTGGTACTTATATAAGCTAACTTTATTTTAAAAATATACAGGATTAATATGCATTTATTTAGAAAGTTTTTCGCAATCATGTATCTATTAATCGGTCAATTGAATCACGGGTTGCTAAAATATTTTTTATAAAATTTACGAAAATTTAAACCCGATGAAGACGCTTGAAGACTCGTGTGATTTTATTGTGTGTGTCGGTTTCTTAATTCACAATTTTATTCGTAATTGCCAAAAAGGCGTACACTTTTCTCTACAAAAGAATCGCGTTCAAATACAACCATGCCTGAAATAATAGTTGATTGACTATATCTAATAATATATTGCTTTCCCTATTCAAAGAAAGCTTCAAGCTTCAATTAAGCGACATTTATATATATCATTAAAACACCCATTTCATATTAAGAACGTATTAGAAGCTTACAACAAAAAGCTCCATAGCGTTTGTTAAGATGTAAATTTATTCCCGGGAACAAAGACCGCGCTTAACTTACTGGTTACACAAAAACTATCCGAGTTTAACGGTAAGAGTGTGTTGGAACTTGAGAATTTAATATTACTTTAAGTAACTTGACATTATATTATTATTAAGACCGTAGCTTGGCCAAGCGTTTAAAGCTGTGATGGTATATACTTTTGGAAAGCTTAAAGAATAATTATTCTCATTTGAATGTGTTTTATAAGTGCTGAAGTGTATTTGCTGTGCTTTCCTCGATTAACGGATATGTATCGCAATACAGCGAGGTAATTCTGTCTTAATTTGTTTTAATCTTTATTAATTTTTAAATATTTGTAATATTGTTAAGAAAATTGTAAATACTGTATATTTGATTGTTATGTTTGGTTTTAATAAACGATTCAGACATAATAGTTTAATCAGTTGTAAATATGAGTATAGTAGTTTATCTCTAAGTAGTGTCTTTGCTTGTCTTTTACTATCACCTCGACGTCCGCCGTTCCACAACTGAGCGTTTTTCAAGGCAGTTTTTGCCGCGCACCATCACTATGTGGAACCAGCTGCCCATTGAAGTATTCCCGAACCAATTCGAAGAAAAGAGCGTACCAATTCTTAAAAGGCCGGCAACGCACTCGCGAGCCCTCTGGCATTGAGAGTGTCCATGGGCGGCGGTATCACTTAACATCAGGTGAGCCTCCTGCCCGTTTGCCCCCCGTTCTATAAATAAAAAAAAGCTTTAAGATAAAATATCAACTTTATTATAAATGTCATTAGACATTTATAAGACAAGATGTCAGATATAAAATCAAAAATGTCAGAAATGGGAAAGATTTCAAAGGTGTTTTAAATTATTTTCATAATAACGACTTAATATGTAGTATGAACGAAATGAATCATTTTAATTAATTAGGTATATAAGCTGTTAAAATTCGGTATTCAACGTTTCGAAATTCTCAAATTGTACTCAGAAACGATGTAACAATGTGAAAAATGTGTTCTCAATTGTTTTGATTTCAATCATTTTAAACATTCGTTGAACTTTATCACATAGATTTATAAAATTTGTATTTTTTCGATATTATTAATATTTATTAAAATTCTTTATATAAATCGTATGATATATGAAGCCTGCCTTGTTCCTTAGAATATATTATTCGCAATTAACGACGGGTTTTATTTATTATTTCTCGCAAACACAAATGTACCTATACACATTTGTGTAGTACATTTATATATCTTCGTGAGTACAAGCATATCCGGAACAATAATCTAAACCCAAAGTGTTTAAAATTCAGGTATTAATATGGTGTGAACTAAAAATAGGTATTTTGGAAGCCCCCATACATTGTACAAACCTATGCGCAACTTAGCTTTATATTTATTATCTATGCTCTTAACATCTAGCCAAGAATGTTTTTGACACAGCCAATATATGAAGTGCACAGAACAGAGTACGAGCCCTTCCATCTCGGCGTTTCCATTTGCGACGTTTTGTCTTTTGTTTCTTGTGAGAACAACATCCTCTTTGTCTAAACCCGAGCCGTTTGTGGCATGCAAATATTTACCTAACCGAGGTTTTAGCTTTGACGTCCCTACATAATTTCCTGGCTTCGCGATCCAGATTACCCTTAAAATATTAATTTGACCAGAGTCTTAATTGCTCGTTTCTGTTTAAAAATCGAACGAATTTGTATAACGTATTTATTTAAAAAAAGCTTTCTAAGTTCTTTTATTTATCTTCATTACTGATCCGACACCGCACCTCGTTGAGCCACCGCATATATCTAACTGTATTAAATCAAACAAACGTTTGTTATATGTATTACAGTATTGTTGTATATTTGTGTACTATATTTATTTTCTGTTCGTGTTTGTTATTAAATTACTCCTAAACACGTTCAAGTGAATTTGAGATTTGTTTAGATATACTCGTACAATGAGATATTGTTTTAAAGATTATATATAGCGCAAAATCACCTGCATCATGAGCATACCCCACATACAAACCTTCACGGACTTACCCTCACTTTTACAACCTCGCACAACACAGCCAAATTAGGTATATCTTAGTTAAATGTATTGAATAATTTGTATTGTTTGTAGATATTGAATTTTTTGTAGGTAAATTTACGTATTCCATCTCTGGCTATATTTTCAGTGTAATTGTTTGTTTTTATATATAATTTTTGTTAGCTGTAGGATTATGAAATAAATAAATAATATTTCTATACAAGACGTACTGTACTCATACAGTCTCATACTGTCGGGTCCGTTATAACGTATTGTAATATTTTCAGCATCACATTAAAATGACTTCAATATTAAAAGCTAAAAGTATAGTTAACTCGAGTGCATTTTCACGAACAGTTCCAATAAATTGTTCTCATTTATGCGATTGAAAATAAATGATGGTTCCGAAGCTTTCAGGGAAATTGCTCCCGATTTCAGACCTTATATAGAGGATTTAATAATAAATATATGTTAAACCTTTTTCGCGATTACTTCCTGTAAGTAGTCCTCTACGGCTATTACAATTAAACTAAAGATTTTTCTAACGAAAAAAACCGTACGGTGTATAGCAAACACGAGATGGGAATAAGCAATCTAAAGTAAATGTATGCTATTATACAAATTTTTACAATTATTTAACAATAAAATTTTAAATTTATCAACGACGTTTCGCAAAGTGCTTTTCAGGTGCGTGGTTTTCATAAAATACCGCGTAATAAGACTGAATGTTTATTATTACAAATATTAATTAATAATTTAATAATATACTCATGTTGGATGTCATAAATTATTAACGTCAAAACCTATCCACACTCCCGCCACACCCTCGCCGCCCACCGCGCCCCGCCCCCCCCCGCGCCGCGGGGGGCACAGCTGTAGAGAAAGTTGCATTATCTGTTTTTATTTCCCCGGAGTTGGGCTGTTCGGATCGGTATCGACTAATCTCAAGATCAAAGGATGTTTGGCAAAAAGTTTGCTACGTATGGCGAAAATAGAGGATACCGTGAGCAGATTCTTGCAACGTCGGCGCAAACGTAAAAATGTCTGATTTAAAATTCTACATGTTAAACAATTGTAAATTTAAAATAACACGCAAATAAGCTCATTAATCGGTCTAAAGCCTTGTACGCTTTCTATTATTTAAATCTGTAAAGGTTTTATGTACTACAGGTATTATAACTGTAAAGGTAAATATTGTTTCTGTACAAACCCAGTCGACAAATCTGCTACAAGCCCGTCTCCCCCCCCTTTTTCCCCTTTCGGATTTTTTCAACCTCCCCCGACCCGTGTGGTTGTTTTTTTTTTGGGGGGTGTGTGGGGGGGGGGGGGGGGGGGGGGTGCTTTTGCGGTGTTATGGCAAAAACAGCTGTGGATGCCCATGAAGTTAGCTGAAATTTAACTGAGCCAAGAGTAACTTCTAACGTACATATTTTTTTATTATATAGGAGTCGTGTTATTGAACCGATTTTAGAAAAAGGAGGTTATCAGTTTGATATTGAATACAGCAATTGAATATTTATACGAATGTTTATGTACTTAGGCTTCCAAGCAAGTATGCTTTTTGTTCATATGAATGTTTATATGTTCTAGTTGAAAGAGTTTTAAAAAGTCATGGATAAATCCTCGATCAGTAATTTAGACAATCACGCAGTTTTGTGAGGGTACAGTACTGCATAATAAAAGATACTTTAGACCTAATGCTCTTGTTAATACGTAATACCTATTTAGGTAATTAAAGTAAGTTTAGTTTTTCGTTAGATTATTTCAATTATTATTTAAACAAATCATTTAAACAAAGTTTCATCATCGGACGTCAACGCAGAATACAAAATACCATCCGGATCACGTTGACGTCCGTCGTTCCACAACTGAGCGTTTCTTAAGGCAATTTCTGCCGTGCACCACCGTTATGTGGAACCAGCTGCTCACTGAAGTATTTCCGAACCAATTCAATGTAGGGTCCTTTAAGAAATCAGCGTAGGTACCAATTCTTAAAAGGCCGGCAGCGCGCTTACGAGCCTTCTGGCAGTGCGAGTGTCCATGGGCGGAGGTATCACTTAACATCAGATGAGCGTCCTGCTCGTCTGCCTCCTGCAACATGAAAAAATATGTATAATAAGGGAAACATACAGGAAGGCCAACTCGGACGGTGGTAGCACACCTTGTCTCCCCTCTTGCGCGTAAATCGTCCATATTTTTCTATTTCTTGACAACTAGTTTTTTTCCACCGCTATCAAAATGTTATTGGCAGTTTTTATTCACTATTCAACTTTTTAACTCTGAAATTATCAATGTAATAAACAAAATACCCAGCCTTCACGAACTGCCCATTCCCATCTTTGCTTTCTATGTAAATGCTGAATAAAAAGCCAATTTCGATGATTCAAATCTTAATGTTTGAGTTACCCTTCTCAATAATCTATTGTAAATATGTCAACTAAAGATTTGGGAAAATGATAAAAGTAATTTCCAATATGGGTTTCGCTTATACGATATTTTCAGTCTAGTATCATATTATCATAATACACTTAGTATTCATATTGAATTAAAATAAATACAGACTAGACACACACTTATCAAATTAATGCCTTAGCCCAATTGCACACTAAAGTCATCAGTCTCTTCCATCATGTGAAAACACAATTTGTGAGAAAGGGACGATTGACTTTACGAGTAGTTAAAGAATTGAATAAGTCTTAATTTTCTCTCTTCATCAATAAACGTTACAATTTATATATAAACATATTAAATGATCTAATCCCTATCATCGGAAAAACTAGTATTTATTTTTAACATTCAAAGTATATGATATCGTAAAAATTGCATTTTCTATAGTATAAGTTACACGGCATCTTTTCAACAATATGACAATTATGGTGAACATAAGTTACAAAATTAAAAAATTGTTAAAATTATTGACTTTTGTTTTGTAAATATATAACATTAATATATTCGCGGGCCAAAACCTGGACAATTACCAGTCGCTACTCGTTAAAGTATATAAATAAACGCAATTTAATCTTTCTAATGTTATACTCGTATAAAAATATTAAAAGCGACATTAAGTAATTATGGTTTCTATATTATTTGTTTGAGAGTTAATGTGAATTATATTAATGTATAAAAAGATGTTTGAACTGAATTCCATATTTCTTGTTTAATAACTCAACCGCCCCATCACTCATCGCTTTTTTGCCAACATGATTAATGGGTACAGTGAGGACAGTATGTGACAAGATACTTGCTAAATTTCAGAAACCGAGAACATAACCTCTGTCCCTATTTCTGAGTGTATTTCCAAGTTTATGTGACGATTCGTACAGTGTCCGTGTCTTGGCTATATATCTATAATAATATTTATTTATTTCCACATCATTATTCTATCTTAACAGTTAGTACTAATGCGATAGACACAATAATAATATCCTACGATTTAAAAAAATATATTTTTTTAAGTTATACTTCTGTTGGCGCTTTAGGGAAAAATGATGAAAGTAAATTTTTTCACACACACAACAGCCGTCACAAAAAACCGACACCCTGAAGTTAGCTTTAATCAATATTTTAGTTTTTTTGAAGTTATACTTCTTATGGCGCGTTAGGTAAAAATGAGAGTAAATTTTTTCTATTGTTAGTGTCGTTTTTTTCTACAAACGTTGAATAAGGCGAAAGTTGAAATTTTTGAAAAGATTTCTATCTTGTTACGGCAAAGAAGTATAACCTCTAACGCGTGTACATAGGTACACACGCATTTTTGTAATGCCAGATCTTATAACTAATATTATAGCAAACAACTCGTGTGATCTCAGCCAGTGTACAAACAAAAAGGTCTACCTCGATAGAAACTCTATTTATTATATGCATTGTTTATATTATAGAAGTAAAGTATTCGAGATTGTAGGGGGTAATATCTGGATCTACCGATCCTATTTTTTAAATACCAATAGAAAGCCACGTTATTGTGTGTTATATGCTATATTACGCGATAGCTTAAAAGCCTTTCGTGGTAGTCGGATTTGCAAAAGCGGTCGAAAGAAAACGTGTCTTACAAACGCTGTCTTATAACGATGAGACATAGAGTTGTAGAGCGTAAAATACCTACAAAAAAGTTACTACAACTTTTATATTGATTAAAGTCAAGTAAATAATTTATTGATAAGTAAGTAAGTCACCTAATTTATTTATATGTATATAAATGTCTATAAAAAACTGATTTTCAATAAATCTGTACTTTCCGGCTAGCAATACTTATTCTGACGGCTTGCTGTATGGATAACAGACACAAATTATAGTTGAATTAATTTTGACAGAAATTCCGTTGCCTCTTTTGATTTACATACACATACACATTATATCGACGAAACCAAACATTTGTAACCTTTCTGGACTCTGTCACCGAAATTCCCTCCCCGTCCTTTGACTTTGACACTTCGATACATAATGCATTACTGTTTTTATCTGAATTAAATGATCATTTCGATAAATATTCTTATCAAATATGGCGAATCTCGAAAGAAACGAATATATAGCCATATGTCGGTCACGTCCCCTTTGTTTTACTTGATTGATGTCCCCGTGTTCCGTTTGCAGGATTTCGAACCAAAAAATTGTCCTTTCGGCTTTAACTTCTAAAGGCCGTAAACAGTTTATAACAACTTATGTATATGTGTTTATTAAAAACCATTTACCTAATTTGGGTAAAGATTTGATTACGATTAATAATAATTTATCATCAAGCACATCTTCATTGATCTTTTTAAGATTCCTTTAACACGAAGCAGTTATTTCTTCGATAGAAACAGAACCTAGGACCTGCCAGACTGTTCTTATACAGAAACGGTATACACTAATGGCTATATTATATTTGCTGGGACCAATTAATTGAACAGTCGTAATCGCACGACACGAAAACTTTACCAATACGGCTAACAATTATATACGTATATGTTTTAATATAAAAAAAAAACGATGGCGCTACAGCATATTTAGGTCTGGGCCTCAAATTTCTGTATCTGTTTCATAATAGTTTGTCAATCTTATAGGCAAGTAGGTGCCTCCTGTGCCTGACACACGCCGTCGACTTTCTGGGTCTAAGGCAAGGCGGTTTCTTCACGATGTTATCTTTCACAGTTTGAGCAAATTTTAAATGCGCACATAGAACGAAAGTCCATTAGTATACAGCCGGGGGTTGAAGCAACGACCTCAGGGTTGAGAGCCGCACGCTGAAGCCACTAAGCCAACACTGCTCTTATAATTTGTAATATTATAAATGAATTAATTAAATAAAATATTAAACTTTCAAGTCCGCATAGAAAATTGGTGCCGTATAATGAACCAAGTGCCTTTCATAAATTCATTAAATTGTTTGTACTAAGATTTTGTTACTTGTTATCGTATCTCGGATAAGTTCATTATTCCCTGACGTGTTAGGCGGAGGGTGTAATTAGTTCGCGAGTTTGGATAAACACAACATACTGTTTGCATAACTTGTCACTATGATGAATGTAACTAGACAATTAGTAGAAGTGCTATTGACACACTGCTTTTTAACTTTCAGAGAATTCTAAATTCAAATTGTTACCTTTATCTTGTTGTTTATAGTAATATAAACTATTTTGTTTAATATAACAACGTTTATCTGTGATTGAAGCCTTAAAGTTATTTTAGCTAGGCACAGGAAACATAGACTTTGTATATTTTGTTTAATATTTGTAAGCGATATTCTTTCCATGTTCTATAGCACAACGTAACGCGTTTAAGATACTTATTGATAGATAATAAACACATAATAGTAACGGGTTCTTATATAAAATTATACAACTATTTTTATCCTAATATAGATTAAACCAGTTCTTAATCACTAGGAACATTTATAGATTAACATTTTATACTTGCCAATGCCAAGATTCTATACCACAGAGTATATTGTCTATGCTTCACAAAACCATGTCTGGCCGTCTTGGCAACGAAAAGCATCCATGGATAACTTTTTACCGACATTGTAAATTTATTGCCACGACTTTGTATAACATTTCGCATCCTTTAGTCGAAGTTTAACATGAATGAACAATGAATATATTAAACAGTTTTCATATTTTTTAGATGAAAAGTTTCTTTGGTAGCGCTTATACGATGGTTCGTATTGAATAACATCGACTATAAAATCACACTGCGAAATGACGTGGTTTAACTGACACAGCAAGTTATTACATAATTATTCATTTAGTAAAGCGTTACTTGAGACAAAAAAACCGTTAGAAAGTTGTATTCTTGGGGGCCTCATAGCCTAGCGGTCTTATTAAGTGGCAGCTAGGTGAGGGGTACCGGGTTCGATTCCCGGTTCGAGGGCAAGTTTTAATTTAATTTAAATTTGTTCTCGGCCTTTGGGAGGGTTGTGCGGTACCGGGCGAGTGCTTAAACCGAACATAGAGGACACTGTCGAATTTCTAAAGACAAGCACGAATTATAAAAAATCCTATACTTGACGCTGGCTAATGCACAAATCGTGCCAGAGCCATAAAAAAAAAGTTGTATTCTTTAAAGTTTTAATTCGTCCTTAATACAACCTACGTATATAAGGTCCAAATTTGGAAATGTGGACAACATTTTACAATCTTATCGAAACCGAAACGTCGAGACTGATTTAAAATTTGAATAAATTTAATTGCGGTAAACTCCGCGTTTAAAGCACAGAATCAAATTTATATGTGATCGCGCAAAGGTCAGGACACTTATAACTTTAATAATATAACTAAAAATTCGTTCAATAAAACTTTATTTTTAATGAAATCTATGTATAGAAATCCTGCTCTACAGGTATTAAAGCGGATCTATTGCATTTAGCGTCTGTGGTTAGAGGCTGCGGTGAATGACCTCGTATTTTAATGATGAAACGCAAATTGCTTTATTTGAATGCGGGATTACGGGATCGTTATCATAATAACAGTATCATTACTGTGGTTTTTGTTTAACAAATAGGCTCTATTTTGATCTGATTGATTACCTTATATCGAGATCATAATTTTATTGATTAAAATGGTAGAATCGTATTCCTAACTATTTAGATGCATGACAATTTAAATATGTACTCAATAGATAGTGAACACTGTTATACGACTTCCTTCCTAAGCGCAACATTTAAAAAATATTTATCTAAGGCCCTGTCTTGATGTAATTTTATCAATTTTTTTTCAAAAAAAAATTTCAAAATCATGTTCTATATATACATTTTCGTCATAAAATGAATTCTAAGTGTCAAAAATTGGCTACGTTTGGATTTTTTCTATCGAGCGAAGTTGTTTGAATCGTGTATCGACCTTTCAAAATGGATACATAAACAACTCTACTCCACCATATATTTTTTCCATTCGGTCTACTTCAAGAAACAATTATGAAAAGTGAAAAGAAACAATGTACTTTTTAGGAGTTTGGCGACCAGATAGGTCCTTAACTTTGTATGCCAAAATCTAAATCATTTTTGACATTTGGGACAATGTTTGCGTAAGGCTTGTAGCTTGTAGTCGATGTTTGACCTCACCGTACGAAGCAGTGTTAATTGTGGTTATAGAAAAATTCCCAAGCCCCAAGTGAATATGCTGGGCCTTTTCACAAAGTTACACAATATCCAACAACTTTAGCTTTTGTGTAATATAAAGAATTGTACACTTGCTGACGTAATTAAGTTGAGGCAGTGGCCACGCCGGGACAATACAGCCTCTCATTAAACTCGACTAACAGAAGCTGCCAACAAGGAACCGCCCCTTGGGTCGTTTTTCTAAACATTTTAATTTAATTCCACTCTTGACGCTAGTTTTCCTCCGAACTGAGCATTTCCTACATTTTGAGAATTCCACTTAGTTATTGTTGTCGCTTTTAAATACTTAAGAGTTTGAAACTTGAATATTATTAAACACCTTCAGTTTGAAACAAGAAGCTTTTAGTTTAGACATAAAACTATTAACTACCGATCAACATCAATGTGTTCTAGTTCCTTCTAAATAATAGTAGTATTTTATTTCAGATACTTTTTTTTAGATTTAAATCAGCAGTGTCATCAGTATAGAGCAGTGTTGGCCTAGTGGCTTCAGCGTCCGACTCTCATCCCGAGATCGTAGGTTCGATCCCCGGCTGTGCACCAATGGACTTTCTTTCTTTGTGCGCATTTAACATTTGCTCGAACGGTGAAGGACAACATCGTGGGGAAACCGAAACGTCTTAGACCTAAAAAGTCGACGGCGTGTGTCACAGACACTGGAGGCTGATCTAGGTGATCTTTCCTATTAGATTTAAAAGTGATCATGAAACAGATTCAGAAAATTGAGGCCTAGACCTAAAGAGGTTGTAGCGCCACTGATTTATTTATTTCTGTTTTACATTTAAATAAGTACATTTATATTTTTACCATATATTTATTCCTTATTTGGACCTCCAAAACCCGCCATTCCTGTCTGCACTGTGCCACTCTCTGCCATGTACCTGCTGTTTCCCGAATCTGGTCTATCCACCTTCTAAATGTCTCTTTTCTGTTTATTGTACCTTTTCTGTTCCTCTATACGACATTTATTTATTTTAAATAATCTGGAACACCAATATTACATTTCATACATTCATCGACAATGATTTTACCATCACTTATGGGCCGTGGGATTCTTGTGGGGACTGATCGCAGGCCAGTAATCAATATACCATATTAAAAGCAATTTCTTACAAATAGACGTTATTTTTTTAATATTCATTATAAACTATATAAGCCACTGAAGTCCCTTCTATATGCCCCACTTATAGAATAATATTGTAATTTTTTATTAATTTCGACTCACCTTACTCAAGACTTTTGATAGACGTTTGTTGTTTTCGGTAGCTCATTAGAAAATCATGGGATTAATAATATATGTATATATGACCTTTAAATCGATTTACTTATTGAAGTGAAACTACTAATGCGACTTCCAACAAGGTTGCGTTAAACGTTTAACGCTCCTGGAGGGGGAATAGAAAGAGACAGAGCGAGAGTGAATGCTTCCTATTTTCATTTCCACATTACGAAGTTTCACTTCTTCCGCGCGGAGGGATTCCACGCTCTGTTTTTTTTATAATTTTTATTTTATTACTTAGAATTTATCACTTAGTTAAATGTAGCTTTCAGCACAACCATTTATCTTTAACGTGATAGTATTATCGTAATTTTATGGTCACAGTTATTGAATACAAAACCCTGAAGGCGAGGTGTTCTATTAGTTTTTAATTTCTTTGTTTCAAAATCTAACATTTAGTTGTAATGCCATACATTAAAATACGTAAAATACATTACTATGTCTATGAAATGAAATGAAATAGTTTATTCTTGCAAGTAGGACTATATAAATCACTTTTACAATGTCTTCCTAAACTAGATGAAGTCGACATTTCCTAACTGACTGCCCTGAGAAGAAATGTCGAAACAAACTCGGGGGTCTTAGTCTCTTAGTTATGAATAGAAGTTTCGGAATCTCTTCGAATCTCTGATGTTTAATAATAATTCGCTGAATACCTCAGATATGTATGACAAGACGACCCTTGGAATATGCGAGATAAATACAGGTCTATTTAAAGGCACAGGGTGTTATTATTCGACCCCTACACGTCACTAATTCATGCGAACCCGACCTAAATATACGAAGGCTTCTATTAGATTTTATACAGCCATCATCGTCACCATTAGGCTCCTTAGAAAAGCCCATACCTTCATTACGGTTTAGTATTCGTGCCCTTTATTCTTAAGGGCAAACGTTACTTAGAGAAATGCTTGTTAAGATAATTGTAGGTTATGTATGAGGTTTCAAGTTGATTGAATGAAAGGTTTTGTTTTTGTAATGGCGAACAAATACGACCAGATTTTAGTTATTTCCTTTTATTACCTCAGGTTTTAGTTTTCAAGTGTTTCAAATCGTTGCGTTTGATATTTGAAACAATTTCGATTTGTATCACAATACAGCTTGTAGACTTGACTTTATTTTTTTATGTAACTTTATATATCTATTTATACACATACACATCAATTATATTAGAACATGAGTAATCTATCAAAGAAAAAAAATAAAACAAACAAACACAAAATAAAAACTAAAAATTATAAATTTATAATAACTAAAACTAAAGATAATAACGAGGGCAAACCAGGAGCAAGCTTACCTGATGTTAAGACATACCTCCGCCCATAGACACTCACATAGCCAGAGGGATCGCGAGTGCGTTGCCGGCCTTTATTTTATAATTTTGTATATATACAAAAATGGTCACTGAAACAAACAAAGAAATATTTTTGCCATTTGCCTCTTGAGTACGATCTTTAGAGAATGTTAGATATAATATTACAATTATCATTTGACATACCCACCACATAGCCACCACCTGCTTGGCTGGGTACTAAAGCTATACAATAAAACGCTATTTCTACCCACAAGTATTGAAAGTAATGATGCAACAATCTTAATTACGTCCTACTTCCCAGAAATGTAACTAAGCAAATGTCCCACATAAAACCTAGGCAAGTCAGACGAATAAAGAATCAAATCTAATAAGACTGAATTCAATTCTCTCTAAGCCAAGACTTGAATTCAAAATCGACATTCACTAAAAGAAAATTGTCTCTAAGTTATGTCCGCAAATTGCGTTCATATATTGAAAGTTCTAATAAAATCCATTCATAAATTTATACGTATATTTAAAGGTAGCGAGATGTCTAATTCTTTTAGCTTCACAATTTATGTCTGTGTAGCTTAAAATTTTTCTGAAACGTCATCTCTAATGTCTTAACACAATCTTGCACGATTTACCATGGAGCTCATATTTTCCATACAAAATCTCCCGTTTTTTATATAACTGTGGGCAAACGGTAACTGGTACCTAATGTTAAGTGATTTCGCCCAGAGACACACATTATCAAAGGGCTCGCAAGTGCCTTTTAAGAATTAGTACGCTCCTTTCTTGTAGAACCCTAAGTCGAATCGGTTCGGAAATACTTCAGTGGGTAGCTGGTTCCACATAGTGATGCGCGGCTAAAACTGCCTGAACACGCTCAGTTGTGGAACGACGGACGTTGAGGTGATACAAGGAAAATACGTATGTAAAACGTATTGTTCAGGGTACAAAGAATATTGGATGTCAAAGTCACACTGACATCCAATATTCTTTATTAAATTTTCGGGGGGTTCTTCCCGTCCCGCCCGGGGGGGGCCCAAAAAAAAACCCCCCAAAAAACCCACATTTTTTTTTTCCCCTTTTTTATTTTTTTTTTTTTTTTTTTTTTTTTTTAAAAAAAAAAAAAAACCCCCGGGGGGGTTTTTTTTTTTTTTTTCGGGGGGGGGGGGGGGGGGGGGGGGCCAAAAATTTGGGTTGGGGGGGAAAAAAAAAAAAAAAAAAAAAAAATAAAAAAAAAAAAAAAAAAACACTAGTAAGGTAAATAAAGAAAGCCATATTGCTTTGAACGTGGTTATCATTAGATTTTTTCAAAATAATGCCTTATTTTGTTTCATTAATTTGTTTTAAATTTAATACCCAGTTTAAACATCGCCCAGTTTCTAGAATATCAATAAGTAGTTCCCGTGCTATTAAAAGCCTTCCCTCCACCCTCACCAGGTCATCTGTCCACCTGGTGGGGTGCCGTCCAACTCTTCGCCGACTGGTTCTCAGCCCCCATTCCAGAACGTTTTGCCCCATTGCCATTAAAGTAGTTCTTCTACGGATCAAGCTGAAAAAAAACACCGATCATAGTTCTGTCTAAAGCTACTTGAGCGACGCAGAGTTTAGTAGGTACCAGGCAGGATGCCAAGCGCGAGGAACGGGTCCTACTGGAAGTTTAGTGGAGAGACCTGTCAAGCAGTGGACGTCACAAGGGGAATATGAACGAACGATTAGTAGTAATAAAAAAGTTTCATGGTGTCGACATCAGTGTATCGATAACCTATGTCATTTTATAGAAAGTAATCATACATTATTCAATATAAATGGCTTATGTCGAGGGAAGTCATCTATTAAGAACCAAAAGTGTGGAACATTGCGGCCAACACGCACATTAATTGTCTAACCGCTTATTATATATTTGACTATTGATTGCTATTGAACTAGTTTTTACACTAGCTGCCCCCTCGAACTTCGTTTCGCGTTATGGGTTTACTTACGCTTTTTAGTATCTACCATACCAACATATTTACACTTTTTCGTAGCATACATAGAAACTTTTCGCATTTCCGGAACCTAAAAACCTAAGTACTAAAAAACACTATTTTTTTAAAATATATTTCCAGTTTTTCTCACCATAAATACCTTCTCAGAGTTCAAATTAAAAAAAAAATACTCCAACCGCCATCGAGTTTTGCGCCTAGCAACATACTTTGCGATTATGTAATTGTATTGTAAATAAAAATAACTAAAATTCATCGTTTGTTTAACGGACCGTTTTTATTTAGACTGTATTCATTTTATTTAGATTAATGTAATACCCATAATCTTACCGCAGAATACAGTCCTATTGGATTGGAGAAATCGTACTTCACGTTAATTTAGACCAGTTGTTTCCAATGTAGGGCCATGCCCCCCTTGGTTATTAAGGGAAAATTCGAAAATTTATTAAAATTATTTGATTTGAATTTCAGTTTTTCATTATATTTTTTGAAACTTTACCTACTGTGTTTCGTTAATTATTTCCCAGTGATATCTTCCTAAAACCTACCATTTGAGTCTCTTAAGTGAACAATCAATTTTTAATATAAATCATTATGTATGTTACATATGAATTCTAGAAAGGCTAAGGTGGGGCATGGCACAAAAAGGTTGGGATACAGGTTTAGAGTCTGGATCTTATACGATGTTTTAAGAAGTGTTTGATTAAGAACATTCTTCAAATATGCTATAAAAGATGTTAAAAATTATTATATTCTCAAATGCATATTTAAATAAATAGTCCATTAAACTCTCTTTAATTGTAAGTATATTTTAATTATATAACTATAGTGCAAATCAGTCACGAAGTTGTATGCCTGAAGTACTAAGAACTGTTTTTAAATCTTCTTAAATATCCGTGAATTTTAATTACCCGGTAACTCTTAAAGCAGGGTCCACACTATGCCGCGGTAGGCCGCTAAGCCGGGCGGGTACGTTCAGGCCGGCACGACGTCCACACCGAAAACGAAGCCGACCGGGTTATTTCTACCTACATTATTTAGTTTCAACACCAAGACTGGTGACTTAGTTGAAGAGTACTTAAATTGAACAATAAAAAACCCTACTTAAACAAACTGAATCGAAAATAAAATAATTCGTCTAGTTCGGTCGGAGGTTTAATTGTAACTGAAGCCGCTCGGGGCCGCTCGGCACGTCCCCACTCTATATTTTTGTTCGGCTCGGCTCGGCTTCCTTTGATCTGTACCTACTTTATGCGGGTTGGGATCGGCACGGCCCGGGCCGGCATTTTCTAACCCGGCAAAGCCGCCCGGGGGCCGCCCGTCCACATCAAGCGGCTCAGGCCGCCCGGCCTACCCCGGCATAGTGTGGACCCTGCTTTAGGAACCACTCTGAGTTGATTGAATCTTTACACTAGATACCTAATTATACTAATATATAAAACATAATAATATCAGCTCATTATTTAATATAAATTATTGAGAAAAATTCGTCACATAAATTAATCCTATTAACATCGCGTTATTTTAATGTCGATATTAATAGCGTTAATCCCAATCGTTATCAATTTGTTTTCATGTGTTTGGAAACTATACGTGTTAATATTTTCCGTAATGATTACTAATTTAACTTTATTTACACTAGAAATATAATTATTTCTTTAATATAATATATATAGATTTTTTATCAAAAATCAGCTAACGTGGAACATAAATAGAAAGCAGAACAAAGATATTTTACAAAAGCACTCTTAGACGAAACACTGCACACAGATCTAAAGTAAATAAAATACGGTAAACAGAGGTACGGTAATGCTGTTTCAGTGAGGAAATTACTTGAATCAAAGCGGGAAGTCTTTCCAACAACCTTCGCCGACACTCAATACAGTATCAATAATCTTGCTTCTCAAATAAAAACTATATGGTTTGTTTAAAAGTTCGATAATAATAGCCTTTATTTCTGTAAAATACTTATCTTAGTACATAAAATGTGAACTATAAACACTTAATAAGCCGGTTAATTTTTATATTACGGCTAGTCCTTGGACATATGCCACTAAGGGCTCCCACACAAAACTGCGATGCGATGCGATGCGAATTTCTGCGATACGATTTAGTGCGGCAAACCGTTTGGTAGGGCGACCATTCCTTCGTAGTCAGCCGTACTGGACGTGTTTTTAGGAAGCGTAAGATGGATCTGATCTGAATGTTAAATAGATATAAAAGAAAAAGAAGATTTTGGGTTCATCCATTTATTACGATTATGAACTTTGATGGGAATTATTTAACTCAAAAGTACTAAGCGTTGAGAACTGTAGAAGATAAATTTTTTGATTATTTTAGAATGAGTATATCTTCATTTGAAGAGCTTTTAGTTTATTATCACCATGCCTTCAAGACGAAGGCGGCGCAGGCTCCGCGCGTCTTTTTCTAAAGCTGTCTCAGAGCGGACTAAAATGGCGTAATATCGCAGAAATGTGCGATGCGAACCAGATCGGAAATTTTTGCGTTGGTTTCCGGGAATTCCCCCATGTTGTGAAATTTTTTTTTTTTTTTTTTAAAAAAAACCACATATTTTTGATTCTTTTTCGTTGTTGTTTTTTTTTTTTTCTCCTTTTGTTGTTTTTCTTTAAATTTTTTTTTTTTTAATCCGGGGTGGGGGTTGGTTTTTTGCCCCCGGCCCCCCCCCTTCCCCCCCCTGGGGGTGGGTTGCCCCCCTGGTGCCCCCTTGTGTTTTTTTTTTCTTTCCCCTTTTTTCCCCCCCCCGGGGGGGGGGGGGGAAAAAAGGGGGGGAAAAGACACCAAGTCTTAGACCCAAAAAGTTGACGGGGTGTGTCAGGCACCAGAGGCTGATCACCTACTTGCCTATTAGATTTAAAAATGTCTATGAAAAAGATTCAGAATTCTGAGGCTGTAGCGCCACTGATTTATTTTATTTTTATAATATTGTTTTTGAGAGCAACCTCTCTCCTTGATAGAATCTTGTATTGATTGACAATACACGCAGTTCCGTATAGTGGTGGTGCACGACAAGAAGTGTCTTAGCAAACACTTAGTAATGGAACGTAAACGTTAAAACCTTATTGGATTGGTATCCTTAAGTGTTGAATTTCGTAGACATTGATACCTCAAGAAAATCTCGTTACGAACTAGTTCCCATCCATTTAACTTGGAGGTATAAAAACGTCGAGCTCGCAAATTGACCGTAACTTTTCTGCCGAGTAATATTATGCGAATCTTCGTAACTTTGAGATAATTCGCAAGCTTGATAGATGGTTATCGAAATTTTGCTAAGAATAAAGAATTCTATTTAAGGTATTGTTCACCTATCATGATCGCAGATTAACTTTTATTTAAAAGACTGATGTACCGTTAATTAGTATAAAGTAGTTGCAAATTAAAAACTCAACTCTTAATTAAAAGCTAAAGTATAATTCGTTAGCTTTATTATCATATTAATGTTACTTTTCAATCCAGGATCTGTAGTTCCTGTGATAAACAATCAAAGTATTTTGCTAAGCGCAAAACTCGAAGACGACTTTTATTCCTGAAAGGTTTTAATGGAGAGAAAAATTGGAAAGATTTTTTTTTTCTTCATGTCATTACCTAGATTAAGTTATTATAATGTTATGATTATATATAATTTTAATACGGAAAAGCGTCTCTATGGGATCGCAAAATTTTCCATCTGTTGGTATGTAGCTGTAGCTATTAAAAAAGGTAGGCTAAGTAAAAAAAAATTTAGAAACGAAGTTCGCGAGAGCAGCATTAAATACAAACAATAGTCTAGCTTTAAATAGTGGACTATTATCATGTAACTGCTTCAATGACATTGCTAAATTGAATAATATAAAGGTTATTTCTTATTTATACGTGAATAAGTCGAAAGCATTAATTGTAGGACGTAACGTTATAAATAGGTTCATTCCTAGCGACGAGAGATTATTGTAATCTTCATATCTTTTGGGGATAAAGGCCCAACTATTACTTGCGTTACAATAAACATATACATAATTTTATTCAAATTGCACAAATTAAGTCCGAAAGTGGATATGACCGTTGGGTGTTACCTCTGTTCAAAGGAATTATCTTTTGTATTAAACTTAACACCTCCTATGAGACTTGATAGTTTGAAGTCAATACCAAATTTGTATAATGTATTCACGGGCTTACGACATAATCCTCTATTATAGACTACTAATTTGCAGACCAGAATTTACCCACGTGTGGAAAAACACGACATTTGATATTCATTTGTTGGAAAGTATTTCTATGCATGATCTATATATGATTTTTTGCTTACCATAAGTGACATATTTGTTATATTATATTCAAAACACTTGGGGAAAGAAATATTGAATAAAAATGGCATTCAATATAGAACCATTTGGTTTATTAAAAACGAAAGATATCGCGTTTCAATTGTTATAAAAACAGTGTAGTTTGTCCGTGAGTGTCTTTTGTTTACCTCTAGATGTCGCCACCTGGGCCCTTACCATGTTCCTTCATAACAATACCGATATACCCCGATCTTAATAATGAGTTATCTCATAATTAGTCATGATCTTAATAATTCTGCGCATTCCCAAGGTACTGCGGACATGCAAACATAAATGCCGGAAGCTATTGGAAGTTACATAGTACGGGCGCTGATGTTAATCGGAGATGCTACCTAATAGAAGACACGCATATTCTTCTTTTGGTGCCTCCATGGAGGTCGGCCGTCAGTCTCGTGAAGCTTGTCTTATCATTATGATTAATTGAAGGAGTTGGTAGCAACACGTGGCCCAGGTACGCAACTCTCTGTTGTTTGTTCTGCGTAAGTTTTTTCGCATGTTCACCATCAGACATTGTATTCGTCTTTTGTTTCACATACTCAGGTGTGATTGCATTTAAAGAGCCGGGCTAAATAGCTTTAAAATACGGTCGCTACAAACGTGCATAAAGCGTGCACGAATAAACCAACCAGTCGCAGTTTATTTTTATCGCACCAGCTATAGTACGAGAAATCCGGTCGGTTGCACGTAGATATTACACAATGGAGTTAGGTTAGAAATTTTATTCGTAGAATTCTGCAGGAACTATTTGTGAATCGTCTGAATGTGATGTACGTGATGTATCTGTTATGTTTGGGATTTTATATCATAACATATTGGCGTGTTTGGCTAAAGGTTTTGGCCACATTTTTATTTTATTTTCATAGCTCTAGTACGAAGACTGTCGTGCGCGTCAACGGCTGTGCACCAATGTCTTTGCGCATTGCTCCTACGGTGAAGGCAAACATCGTGTGGAAACCGGCATGTATTTAAACCCAAAAAATATATCTTTTGTAGGTATTTGTTTACCTACTTTTCTTAAAATAACAATGCAAATGCAACAAACGGATGCAATCTAGGGCTATTGGGCTACTAATATAGGATCACAGAATTATTATTGTTATATTTGTATTGTATTAGTCTCAGTCTCTACAACTCAGGTATTAGTAGCAGTTGCGAATGGACATATACAATGTGATAAGATTCACGACTGCTTTGCCTGCCTTTTAAGTAACGTTCCTTTATTTTTATTCGGATTAACAAATTCGGTTGTCCATGGATATATTATTAGTGTCATTTATGGTCAACGCATAAATTATGCTAAAAGCCTTTTTTATAATCGCATTTAAAACACGTAATATCAATATTTTATTAAACATTCTCTGCAACGCGATGTAAGAAAAACTCCAGATAACTTTGCATAGTTTTAAATTCTCGACTTTCAGAAGTTGAACAGAAACCTTCAAGTAACTGCAACTAAAAGCTATCGACCTAATTCCATTTTAAACAACGCTAAAATATCTTTCTTATTTTATCTGTAATATCTTAAGCAGAACTTATTTTCTTAAATCTGATAATTTATTCCTACAATACTATCTGTTTGAATTTAAACAAATACCCACACAGCTTTCACACAAATATCACCTGAATTAAACCATGATCTGCTAAAGCAGCCACAATTTATTTATTTCGAAATCCTACAGTTAACGTTAATGATATATATAATAAAAAACAAGCATACCAAAGATATAGATAGGAATGCATAACATTTACAATAAGGAATTAAACAACAAAAAATATTGAATACATTTTATTAAGTAATAGGTACCTAATTTGTCTGTGATGTGTAGTGGTGTGGATATGTACATGAAGGTGTGTATGTGGGGTATGCTCATGATGCAGGTGATTTATCATATATCATCTATGCCTATCTATACCTGCGCTATGGATATTCTTAATACTACTTTAAACATAATTGCTTGTATACAAAAAAGATATATTTTCATGTCTTCTCGTCATTTTAATATATTTATTTATTTATTAAGTTCACCACATACATTAGTACCAAATCTACGTTAGGTATATGTTACAAACTCTTTTATCTAAAATATATGACAATTTAGGTAAACATAAATGTTACAAAAAGAAAATTAAAAAAATACAATTATAAAGTAATACAATAATATAATAAAAATACCAGAAATTTTTGTTAAGCAGAAGAAAAAAAATTCCACCAAAACAGCGGATAAGGTTCGAGATAGGCACTTAACAATGCTTTCTTTAAAACCAATCAGCCCACTACCGAATATCCAGCTCCAAAATCGCGAAGAATACGAAAGAGAGAACCGTACAATATATAATGACTTGGATGAAGCTCCAAATTCTTAGATCATATTTATCTTTCCGCTAACGATATAACCAAGATTCGTATGAAAGAACTTGAGGTTTGCAAAGGGAATTCTCTCTGCATTTTCATACATAGAACGTGTACTTCACCGTGTGCAATGGTCAAACCACAAAAGCGTCAACGACACGCCACGACACTTGAACCGTCTGATAGCATCCGAAAAAGGGGAGTTGGCACGCGATTGTTTTGCATTCAACATTCCCCGCTACCATTGTTCTCCAGATAATACTTATCCTGTAATAAGACCAGGTTATTGTCGCAAACTTACGTAATACTGTGAAATGAGTCGACATCAGTTTTATGCTAACTAAAATGCAAAATAAAATGCTCTTTTATATTTGCATATAAAAGTACTGTCATATTTAAATCGTGTCAAACCAAAAATAAAATATCTTTATTCAAGTAGGTAACAAGTACTTTTGAATCGTCAAGTTAAATTAATCTAAATTTACATTTACTACCAGTTCGCAAGTCAAGGGCGTAGAGCGGGTAAGAAGAACTGGCAAGAAACTTTCCGCCACTCTTTTTTAATCGCCAATTCATCGTGTCATTTTTGGAACTACATATCTGTAAAGTTCGTGATGCGCATTTCCATCTTTTTTGGATATAACAGGAGACAAACGGACCGGAGGCTCACCTGATGTTTAGTGATTCCGCCCATGGACACTCACATTGCCAAAAGGTTCGCGTTGCTGGCTTTTTAGTCAAGTCAAATTGGATCTAAAAAAATCTCGGATATCAAAAGCTTTCTGGGCCTCAGGTTTCTGTATCTGTTTCGTGATCATTTATTTATCTTAATACGTAAGTAGGCGTCTTCTGTGCCTGATACACGCCGTCGACTTTTTGGGTCTAATGCATTCCGGTTTTCTCACGATGTTTTCCAAAACCAGCGAGCGCCCATAGTTAGTGAACCTACGACCGATATGTATTATATATAGACTCAATATCATGCTATGACGGAGTACTATAGACGTTCTCTGCCCCACCTAGTCGATTTAGGACAATAAACCAATCACTTAATTTTAGTTGATTGACTTTCGGTAGTTGCGTTTTGTTTTGACATTGGAGGAATGTTGTACTTCTCCAACCTATAGGGACGATCCTCGACCAGTCTCATCACAGACTGTCCGACCCCGAAGGCTCTAACTAATGTCGAGATGTTGATATATAAATATATGCTTAGCGGACGGAATAGCTTTGTTTGCGCGTTTCACCGTATGACGTCATCGAAGTGATTTGTAAGCGCAAATTGTAGGTGTCGCTACAATACTTAATTTCAAATATCTTTCTATATTACTATTATAGCCAAATTTAATAGCACCAAGTATATATATAAAAAAAATCTGTGGTGCTACAACCTTTTTAGGTCTGGGCCTCAGATTAGGCCTGTTTCATGATCATTTTTCAATCTAATAGGCAGGTAGCTAAACAACCTTCTGTGATATGCACGTCGTTGACTTTTTTGTCTAAGGGAAGCCGGTTTCCTCACGATGTTTTCCTTCACCGTTCAAGCGAATGTTAAATGCGCACATAGAAAGGCCATTGATTGGAAAATCAGGAATCGAACCTATAACTACAAGTATATATACTGCTTTTAGTATCATCAGTTTTGTTATTTACGTACATTTTACTCAAATATTACACAAAATAATGACCATTATTCCTTCATATCGAGTACTATGGCGGTCTTCGTTAACGTCGTTTGGTAAGTTTCATTTTAATTAAAACTTATAGCGGAGGTAAAGGTGTTAATTTTAGGTGTAAGCGAGCTCAACTTAGTTCGCAATATGCAAGTTCTGCCTTTGTCACCATTGATACGACAGGACAGGAATACACAACTATGTTACCTGACACCTATTTGATTTTAATGATCATACCTACCAACTGGAATTATTTATTTATTAAGTTACCTCATCATACATAATTACTATATTTTCTGTATACGTTATAGCTATCTTTTCTAAAATATATGACAATTTTGGTAAGCATAAATAAAATTTCTTTAACGAATCTAAACCCAAATATATCTCATAATCACCAAAAGGAATTTTTTGATTCAAATATTTAAACTAAACAGAAAAGCAATCTCTTCAGATTACTAAACTTCCTTATTACTAAAATATACATTCATTAATTCCAGCAGTACTTTTATATAAAATGATGTAGCGTTTTTGATACAATTCACATAGATCATGTCTAAAGCCCCCGAGTCCAAAACTAATTTAACATGACATGCCATCGGATATCGACAATTTATTGCGCTAAAGTTCACAGTCACAATAATATTTGTATATTTAAAGCTTTTGTCTTAAAATCCAACATATATAAAATTACTAAAATTCGGAAAAATATACGCCTTCGAAGCTCAGTTGTAACGTAAAGTTTAACCAGACGTTTTGGGTCCGATTCCCGGTGAAGCAAGTATTGTTCGGTCACTTTTATATGAATAACATAGACTCTGAAGTCTTCTTTACATAACATGAGCCAAACGGGTAGGAGACTCATCTGATATTAAGTGGTATAGAAGGCGCAGAAGTGCGTTGCCTAAGAATGGGTAAATGGGTTTTCTTGTAATATTTTCCATACAAAATTCCTGTCTTGTTTTTTTAATATAACACGGAAAACGGTCAGATGACACCTGATGTTAAGTGACAGCGTCGCCCATAGACACTCACATTGCCAGAGGGCTTGCAAGTACCGTTCTTTTAAGAATGGGTACACTCTTTTCTTGAACTACACTAAGTCGAATTGGTTCGGAAATACTTCAGTGGGTAGCTGGTTTCACATAGAGGTGGGCTTAAACGGTGAGTCTGCCTAAGAGTGATAGCAATGAAAGGGAAAACCTTACATACTTCAAAAGTATTCTAAAAGCATGCCGTGAGATTCATTGTGTGATACAAAATTGTTCCTGATGCTACAACATAACTTGACCAAACCTTTCCAGCCTTATTTATTTCGTGGGCTGACCCATGCCCCATTAGGAGGTGTGGGGACTGAAACTCTTTCTGCGAAAAGTTTATGTGTCGTATATACTTTTATTCGTTTGTACAACTGCAAAACCGTTCGTAAAAATTAGATAACAATTTATAAATGGTTACATGACTTTCTTACTGGCCGCACGGACTTTTCAAAAGAAGCGACTAAGCTTATGATATACGAATATATATTATAGTAATGGGCTGATCAATTCTCATACCTAATCCGCTGTTTTGCTGGTAATTTTTTTTCTAAAAAATAAGAAAAAAATACTACTTAGTATTTTTATTTTATTTTATATATGTAATGTAATTAATGTATTTTTATTTTTTGTAACATTTATATTTACCAAAATTGTCAATATATTTTATAAAAGAGAGCTTGTAACATATACTGTAAATATAGTCTTATGTATGAGGTGGTTAACTTCAATAAATAAATAATTTCAGTTGGAAGGTAAGAACATTCTAATACTTTTCAAGCAACATAGTTGTGTATATAATATGGTAATTAAATCTCTGTCTACCCGTGAAAACCGCATTAAAATTCGTTGTAGTTTCAATGATATGTTAGAGACTTGTGTCAAAATATAAATTTTTGAGTCTCTTAGACCTGTTGCAGACCTGATATTTATATTGTCCCGTACACTCATAATATTTGCACTATTCAAAGATCGGATATTTACAACCTAATTATACAATAATTTCAACTAATTAGTTGTCTAATAAAACATTCAATTGAAAAAATACTAATGATATTGTTTATCTTTAATTGGATTCTTTGATGAAAATATTAATTAAAGATTTGTATTCGACTAAACGGATAATACAAGAATTAGATAATGAATAAAATGATGTCAAGCACTTTTTTATATGTTTAGATATTTTTTGTAATCTCAATAATTTAAATTAGGTATTCCAACTTTTCTATGCCCGTTTGGAAGAAGGCTTCTATACAAAATCACTATCAAGAGTTGTTCATTATTACTACCTAGACCTATATATCTTTGTGTTTTTTATACAGTACTGGACAGACAGTTTGCCCACAATCAGTGAGATGCGGCCTATGGGCTCACCTGTCCAGGAGATGCCTATGCGCATTTTTTTGGCATTAGCGGAATTATTTTACATACAACATTTACGATAATATTTCCTAAATCACAAATAAAAGGCGGGGAATTAATTTCAAAGAATTTTGCGAAAAAATACGTTTTCCAGCTATTACACTGTAGTTTATTTAACCGTGTGATGTATAACAGTGTCCAGTGCGACCAATTTAGATGTCACAAAAGAGCCTTTGTAAAAGAGAATAGTGAAGAGTTATTAAAAAAGTTGAAATAAAAATATGTATTATGTATAATTACTACGAGGAGTAAATTTCTCTATTACATGCATTTAATTACGTTACAATAAAAATAATTGTATATGTTATACACGTGTAACTCACGGGAAGTGTAAATATTATTAAAACAATCCTGCTAATAATAACCTATAATCTTTGTTCTATAAAACATCTTCGGGTATTTTCAACACAAATAAAATGCTTATGTCTATTTTAAGACACAAAAGGACTTGCTTCTGGCGAAGAAATATATTTTGTGTAGGGCAGACAAAGGCTTTTCATTAATAGGCGCAATAATGTTATGTTTAATAACAAATAATATTATATACCTTGTTATTTATAATAATAATATATACTATATACCTACAGCTGAGTTTCATCATCGGATGTCAAGGCAGAATACAAAATACTATCCGTATCACCTCGACGTCCGGCGTTCAACAACTGAGCGTTTCTAAGAACAGTTTTTACCGCGCCACCACTATGTGGAACCACCTGCCCACTGGTATTTCCGAACCAATTCTTAGGGTCCATCAAGAAAAGAACGTACCAACTTGTAATAGGCCGGCAACGCACTTGCGAGCCTTCTGGCAATGGGCATGTCCATGTCCACTTAATATCAGGCCCGTTTGCCTCCTGTTACATAAAAAAAATATCAATATACTATTTTAACAAGTTCTCAATATTAGTATATTGATGACAATTTCATTTAGGTATTATATCCTATAATTATTAATTATATTAGTAAATAAATCGGATTAGAAAGCCATTCATTTATTTCAACGCAATTTCACGATAATTAGCTATGTTCAATCGTAATTAACCAAACGTATACTAAAAATAGCTCGCAATCGAATGAGTATTGGAAAATGTTTAAAACTGGTTAGGAATTTCCGGACCGTGAAAAACGAAAATTAAATTGAAGTCAACTTCAGCATACGTAGGAATCCAATAAATTTTAAAGTAGATTCGTCTGTTGCAAACGTAAAACGGAACATCTCATATCTTTAAAATTCTCTAATTTCTCCAGATTTTTTGTTCTGTCTCTGCACAAAGAGATCATTTGCCATTACGATCTAGTCTAAAAAAACACTAATAAGTAATTTAAAATTATTTATAAGAGTCTTTCCTCCAACTTCGATTTTGATCCCTTTGGAGTAGAGACTCTTGGGCCGTGGGGTTCAATGGCACTGGCGCTTATTAAAGATTTAAGTTGGCGCCTAGTAGATAGTACCGGTGACCCCAGAGCTGGCATCCTGGCTCAATGAATAGGTATCGCAATACAGCGAGGAAATGCTGCCAGCGTTCAAGGTACACTGCCACAGGGACCTTACTTTTTAAATTTGTTTTAATTTTAATTATTTTTAATTATTTCTATTATTACTTTGTAGGTTAAGAAAATATAAGAGTAATAATTTAATATCAACACAAAAATAATGTTTAAATTCGAACTAGTAGTAGCTGAAGCGTGAAACAAACTTTTTTCTTTATAATAAAATATTAATTAAAGATCTAAAACTAAACTAATTTAATAAATAGGATACTTGACATAAGAAAGTATCCAATACATTTTAAGTCTCAATTCTCAAATCAATCTTCGTGTTGGGAAGATACTCTGTTCTAGTGTATTTTTTTTCCTCTTACTGTTTAGCACTTTAGCCACATACACTCCCACTAATTCTCTAATTCGAATGGTTTTGTCCTTTTCAATCTTCTCACTAGGCCCGTGGTGTCAAGAAGTTGAGTAGCTTCGACATTCACGTGTTGGTGAATTGTAATTGATATCGTATTGAAAACCCTTTGTTCGTGGGCTCCATCAATCTTTTTGATTATTGTGGCGACATCCTCTACATTAAGAATGGAGGTCGTCATTGCGAATGTACCATGAAGCATCCTTAACTAAGATTTTTTTCACAATTGATGCTTGACACGTCCTCGATTTTAGGCGTAAAGTGCGAGATTCTTTTGTTTTTCTTCACTGTATCAACCAGGGTCAATTGCGCATATAGAAAGTAATGTTGGGATCCAAACTTCCGTCCTCAATGTTTGCCCTACTGCGGATCTAATGTTTAAATAACTTTATTTCTCATTACAAAAAGGATTGTATTTTATTTACATGAGAAACTTAATATACGAACGAGATACACGTCGCCATCAGCCGTCCCAATTTTCGTCTACTACGCTCAGTCTGATATGTATCTTTAATGCCCTTTTGAATTGGTTAAACGCGCTACTATTACGAATTTTAGACGGTAATTGATTAAATAATTGCACACCCTCATACATAATAGACTTCTTTAAATAATTAGTGTAGTGGTGTATTTGATTTTTTTTAATGATAAGCTACTATGGAGAGAGTTATATTTTTTTTTAAATTAAGATACAGGTACCTACTATAAACAAGTTGTTTAATCGTCATAAATAATAATAATTAATTTTGGTTTCTTGGTAGATTTTATGAGTCTGTGTTAAGAAATTGTATCGATATAGTGCTTTTATTAATTTATTTTGTAGTGTTTGTATAATGGTACGTGACCACCCGACAAAGTCGGATAAATTAAAATTATTTAAATAGTTAAATTTATAATTTATAATTTATACATAACTTCAATCCGGTCAAAATAGTGTTTTATTAAATGAATAAAAGTTATGTTAATCAAAGACAATACTATGTTATATTTGTTTTTGCATGCTGTACCCCATATTTCAATTAGATATAGAGGCAAGTATCCCCCGAAGCATTTTCTACGCTAGGCTACTATCCGCCATAGTAGGCAACTATCCCTTTTCTGAGAGGTGAAATAAAACAGTATTTAATCAAAACCATTGTTAATTATGTATACAAAAATAGGCTTTTATAGAAGATAAAATACCTATGTTGCTTGATACATAGTGAATAATTTTCAGCAAGTTCATATTTAAAAAATATAAAGCTTTTTCGAAAAGTGGGGCAACTATCCGGCTTTTCCCCTATGAAATGTGGCTTGACCCAACAATTATAAATTACATGACGTACATATTGCGGATTGCATCTAAAAATCACTAAATTTACCTCTTTTTCACATTAAACAAACACTTAGAAATAGGTCATGACGACTACTAAGAAATGTAAAATAAAACTAGTCGCTAAGTTTAATTTTCTGAAGAGGCAAAAGGTCGGAACGTTTTCCACGTCCCTACCTATTTACAATTTGCTATTTGCCGAGGGTTTTAAACGAGATTCTTCGCTATTCGTATTCAATTTACCGTCAAAATGGACGTAAGGCCTCATTTGGTGTCCTATTCCCTGCGAAGGGCCTACTAACGACCAGTTAAAAATGGGAACGCACAAATTGAGTCTCGATGGGGAATAAAATTTAAAGCGTTCGATTTTTAAATATCCACTCGGACACTATTACTATAAAAGACTCTTTTTTTTTCATCACTGTTGTAGAAAATCCTTATCTCTTATCTCTGTCATGTAAGTGAGTTCGAAAGAAAACATGTTTTATTGTAAATCGAAAAATGGAGCTCTGTTCTACCAGTATTAAATATATCTAGTGAGCGATGTTAAGCACTTATTATTTCTATATATTATAAACAGTATTGCTTTTTTTTCTGGAGCGGGGCAATTATGCGCTCTTTGACCTATAAAAAAATATATATACACTCACGCCTTTATCACGCCTTTATTTTTTTTTTGTTTTTATTTTTTGTTTCGTCCATAAATTTTATTCACTTATTGTTCACTTTTGTCAATTTAGGGTCGCCTGTTAGGTCAAGAGTGTTTTCATAAATAAATAAAATAAAAAAAATATCTCTACTTGCTACAGTGCATAGCTGATATTCCTCTCTGCTTTGCCCTGAGCTTTATACACTTCGATGACATTCACCATGTTCGGTCGTCTCTTATGGGTACTTTTGACCCAACCAACCAAGGCCAAGGCCAACCGACCTGACCTCATCATCCCCGGTTACCTTGAATATCCCACTCGTAACCACCTAAAACTCTCATAATGAGTCTGCGTCAATTTTCATCCCCCACTGCGACGTATATTTAAAAGCATTATAAAATGCGGTTTAAAATACATCAAATAAGTAATAAAGCCCGTACCTGATTTCCATTAATATTAAAACCACGGCCCTGTTCCTCTTGACGTCCCGATAAGCTGTGGTCAATACATTCCATTATCACTATAAAATATGCACCAACAATTACCTCGGCAGAACCATGTATTTCCTGGCTTGAAGCAAGTTCTGTGATAACAAGCTGAAGGACCGGATGTTCGATAGCATCGTTACGTCACGCAATGCTTAACTAGCACTTCGTTCTTTATTCATCGTGTCTCAAAATCTAAGCCCTAACCGCAAACAAGCTGAGCTCATACATATTAATGTTTTATCTACATTAAGCGAGAGTGACGACGCCTTAATGTGTTCGCCGAAATTTCCCGTACGTGTCGAAATTCCGTCATAGAAGGAAACGTTTTACAACATTAATTACATCAGAGTAGCTTATTAAAAAAATAAACTAGATCATCAAAAACGTGCATAGCGTTTGAGACCTTCGTCTAAGACGGCAAAGGGTTGCCTTTAAGATTATTAAGATTTTTTTAGCATTTTCCAACAGATTTACATTATAACATCAGAGAAGCTTATTAAAAAAACTAAACTAAAAGTTTAATGATTATTTGTCAATACGTCAAATACGTGTTCACTGTTCAGCCTGTTCCTGTGTGACACACGCCGTAATTTTTTTGGGTCTAAGGCAAGCCGATTTCCTCACGGTGTTTTAATTCGAGCGATTGTTAAATTCGCACATAGAAAGTAAGTCTATTGGTCCACAGACGGGGATCGAACTTACGACCTCAGGGATGAGTCGTACGCGGAAACCACTAGGCCAACACTGCTCAAAATTAAACTAGTTCATCAAAAATGTGCATAGCTAATATGATGGACGGATTTTGACGAGACCTTTGTCTAAAACGGCAAGGGTTGCCTTTAAAATTATTAAGACTTAATATTTGTCCTAAATTAGATTAGTTCCTTCAACATAAAATATTCACGTATGTAATATTTGTTCTATAATTATCTTAAATATCCTTTTGATTGGCTACATACATTTTAGAATGATTACCACATACACACATACAGCCATGTTAAAAGTACACTTTGTACTCAAGCATATTACAGATAGACTATTATTATTATCAATGCTTTTGAAAGGTTCATGCTAATCTACTCACTAGTACAAATCCTTAATGTGGCCTAAAGACCTAATCAGAAGTACCTAATCAAATTGTTAGGTCTATAATTTTGTTAATAAAGAAAACATGTTCAATGTAACAATTTTGTACCTGTATTATTATTATTAGTTATTACTTTATTAATTTTTATATAGATGCTTCAATTGTAATTTTTTTCCCTCGTATCATCACACGTGGACTGTTCTTGTCTGGCTGTTCTATAAGTATTATAAATAATACTCTTTGATATGTTAATAGTCGTAATTACAATTATTTGTAAATATATGATAACATGAACCTATATACCAGCACTTTCCTTAGTATGGTAGTCTTGTTTGGA
This sequence comes from Pieris macdunnoughi, assembly GCA_905332375.1. NCBI lineage: Eukaryota > Metazoa > Arthropoda > Insecta > Lepidoptera > Pieridae > Pieris > Pieris macdunnoughi. The sequence continues at coordinate 3,670,689 of CAJOBZ010000017.1, read as the reverse complement.
GAGTACATAGTCTTAATATAATTATTTAGGAGGGACAAATGTAACAAAAATTCGTAAACATCTTAAATCAGTAGCCAACATACTTTCTGTCCATGTCTATGTGCACTTTTAAACTACTTCGTTGGAAAGGACAATCGTGAGAATCATCTTCTATAATTTTTCGTTGACTGTTACAAAAAACAAGTGACCACTATATATAGTCATATTAGAAGATAACACTGATATATAGACGTCTAACTTTGACTACAGCTTGTGTAGCATCACGGGCTTTATACAATCTGTTGGAAGAAACTATTACTTATCAACAAAATCTCTTTTGTAGGTTTATTTTAGTTTTTAATCCGACTATAAAATATTTATTTAATGTATTTCCTAAAATTATTCTAATTTTCAAGTAATTTAATTATTTAGGTCTATACATTGTTTATAAAGACCGAATTACTTCATTGCTAACTTTTATACCTGTATATTATTTTTTTTTATGTTTCCAACTATTCTTTTTTACTGTAGGCCTAATTGTAGCTCTTTTTCGGTCAGTACGATGAACGTGGGAGTTCATGTCTGCTAGCTGGGCATAATGTATTATATAATAAAAGCTTGTGAACCACGCACACATGTTAATAGGCAGTTAATTAACGTACCATCTTTTTATAAGAATAATAATATTTTATTGCAAGAATATGTTGCTGAAAATTGTGTGTGGTTGGTACAATCGTAAGTTCGCATATCTCATGATTACACAAACAATGGCTCGCAAATTTGTCTTAGGGAATTTAACATTTTACATTATTAATCAAATATTATTTGTATCATACTATATCATATCAATCTTTATTAAATTTAAGTCAGGCTGTACAGTGTCTCGCAAACAATACATTTATTGTACGGTAAATTTTTCCAAAAGTACTACACCAATTGCTTTTAATAATCTTGATATAGTTCACTACAGTCACATAAGCTGTTTTTAGCACTCTGCCCTACTAGACTTCCATTGTTTGGGGCACGTAATAGGAATCACAAAGGACGATTGAGGAAGAGCGATCGAACTTTTTGTAGTGTAAGTTCGAACTCCAGACGTGTATCGTTAGGCGACCAGTAAAATAGCAATAATACTTGTCTGACACGTTAATAAACGAAAAAACACATGGTGAGAAGAGCGTCATGTCCAGAATTAACCTCGTTGCCTATGACAAAAAACAAATCATCACTAAATTTTATATGTCATCTTAGATAGAGAACAGCTTTAAATAGACGTCAAAATCATTTATTATACAATAATAATGTCATCATTTATTTATTATAACTTTTGAAGACCATTCCAGACAACCTGTAACAAATTTTATAAGTGAATTAAGAACTTTTACTTGCTATCTCACACGCGTACAAATCGTTGCAAAGAAAAAGTATCGTAAATAGCTTCAATCTTGCAACTTTAATACGTTCCGTAGATGAGTAGTATTGCTGGAAACTTAAATCCTTCATTCCAAAAACACAAACGCCAGTATTTGATTATGTTATAAAAAACATCCTAAACTCAATCAAAAATCTCACGAACCTCTTATATAGTTTTAATCCGTTACAAAAAAATATATAAATCTATATTCTTAACAATTATTCTCTATTTCTAATTTGATTCCTTATATACTATACACTAGTGTTACACAAGACTTACTTACTTAAAAATCTATTTTTACTAATATTATTTTTAGTATGTATACACATTCTATTTTCTTTTAGACTGAGTCTCATACCCAGCATTGTGGTTGGCAGAATGACCAGTGCTGGAGGGCAGTCGGTTGCTCAGCACAATGCTGAGTCCTAATAAGAATTAATTAGTGCCAATTTCGACCACGCAACACGCATTACACAGTTAATCGCCACCACGCTCACCGCTTCCTCTTTAAAAAAAAAAAATATTTCTATTATAATCTTTAACTATACTTTTTTTGATTAAATTGTTAACTGTAATTTTTGTTTGTAATAAATGATTAGGTCAATGATGTAAAAAAAACGAAAGCAGCCACTTCAGAATAAAACTTACAGGTTCTATGAACGTTATTGCTGTTGTTTCTAAATACTTTTCCTCCAGGTCCTTTATTGAAGCCATCAGGCTGTAGCCGTAACAATGAACAGAAAAAATAGATACACAATATTGCACGATCCACCTCAAATAATTTCATTTTATAGCTTGAAATAGTTCAGAAAGTTTTGCAGATGCGCTAACTTCCGTACAAATGCTACACCATATAGACTTCAAGTTGAGGCACATAAAAATCGGCCAAGAATTACCTAAGTAAAAGCTTTTACCGATTGCTGAAATTAAATTTGATATTTGTAGTTCAACTCCAGATGGTAACGTTAGGCCTAATAAAATTATAATTAGTTAGTTGCATCGTTTGATAAACTTAAAAGACATGGTGCATACGTTTGGCGGTCACTTATAACAGATCTGCCTCCAGTACAACCTTATACCTATTTATATCTTTATAAGCTTTCCTGTCACTTCTATTAAATAACTATAATTTTAATTTAAAAAAAAACCGAATAATAATTAATCATTTATTTTCAGCTTTGATAGACAACTCGATTACCAGAACAAAACCGAATCAATACATTTTTATAAGGGTGTTTTACTTTTAATCTAAAGATGCGGTTTCTGACCACTTTGATAGCGAAACTTTTAAAGTAAATCTCGTCAATAAACGTTACAATCAGGAACTTTATTAAAATACAGATTAGATTAGTAGTATCGCTTGTAAACATTAAAATCCTTTATTCCAATCAAATAAAAGTTCAATTACAGTATTTGAAAATATAAACAGGCTAAAATCCAAGTTTCCTACACTCCAGAGCTAATACAACTACAAGTTTACGCCGCTTAGACTTAAAAATACAAAATTTGTCTTAGTTCGTATCTTTTATAGGTCTTGGCCTTTATTCCTATTATACTATAAACTACCGTAAATCTTGAGTAAATATAGAATACAAGAAACTTTGTGTATCGTTTCACATCGTAAATCCTCAGAGGTCTATTCTGGGATGGATGGTTTAGCCTAGAACATGTATTTCAAGCTGCCAGTAAATCTTCACTTAGGTTCATTGCTATTTAAATATATATTCACGAGCTTTAAGCTTAAAAAGAAGCAATTTCGTAACAAAAGTAATTTTGAGGGATGACACATTCATCCATCTCTTTTGTCCGGAAAATGAAAACTTGTAAAATTATTTTTGGCGGCCTCTCGACAGCTAAAAAGATTGTATGTGACAGGATTTCGATTTACATTTCTTTGGTTGGAAAGCGATTTGAATACGATTTATGTAAGCTTACTACCGTAATTTTAAGACAAGATTATGTATTGAATCATCAGTCTGTACGAGTATGGTAACGGAAATAAACTACTTGTAAGTTTATTTCAATTTAACGAAAACATTTATTGCAGTTTGGTCTGTTTCAAAAAATCTTTGAGAAATAATCCAAATGCTATTCTTTAAACTTTTGTTAAATATAATGAAAACATTTGCAATTCACGTACATTTACAAGTAGAATTATAATCTTTAACTAAATCAACATTAAATAACTGGCTTCACCCTGCGGTTACACCCGAAAACTCGGTCACATCGTAATTATATTAAATAAAACAAACTTTATAATATTATTACAGATTACACGTCAAATTAACTTCTTTACCTGTGAACTTAATCTGTAGTTATGTGTTATATCGTGCAAGTTTTCTTCCATGTAAAAATGCAATAAAAATTAAGCACGACCGCAAAGCTTTGCTACTTAATTTAGCTAAAGCGATAGAAGCCTTCCGGGCACATAAAATTATAAGTACCTACACGTAATAATCCACTAGCATGTCGCGAGATTTTATCTAAAACTTTCTTCCCCTTCACCCACCTTTCTAGATTATTGTTGTAATTTCTAGACAAGGAATAATGAAGTGAAGTAATATCAATAAAAAATATTTAATATGTAGCGCCATATAAAGACATTCATTTTAAGTTTTGTGTGTTCTATTCTGATAGAATTTAGAACAAGAGTTAACTCAATGGCTGGGTAGTTGACCATACACTATAGGTTCGATTTGGTAGAACTATTTGAAGATATTATTAAAAGTATGTTGTTACTCTGATTTTGTTATTTTCTGTACATTAAATTTATCTTTGACATCATTAGCTAGAACATAAAAGAACTTTTAATATATTTTATAGATATTTCTTGAAAGGTTGTGAACAGTCTAGAGTCTAGTAACTGTAATAATTAAAAATGAAAATATATAGTATTCACGGATTCTGTTTCACATGTCTTTATAATCTAATTTTGAACTCAATAATATTTTCTTAACATACTATTAAAATAAATAATGGTGATAGGATAGCTACTAAAATATTTTTTTTTTTTTTTTTTTTTTTTTTATTGATAAATAATGGTGATAGTGAACTTGTCATATAAGTAACGTAAAGTCAAACAAACAAAATAATGTGTTTATTTTTTTTTCCCATATATTCTGTCTTTACAGTTACTACTAATACAATAGAAATACACAATATAACCTACACCAATAATTCTACAATGAAAATATATTTAAAAAAGATATGTGTATATATATATATATACCTAGATCTTATAACTAAAAACATAACAAGCTCTTGTAAACTCAGCCAGTGTACAAACAAATAACCTTGATAGAAATAATATAATGTCCAATTCAAAACAAAATTTCCCAGATATTTAAACCAAACAAGAGCTAGTAGTATAATTACTGCATTATGTTACTACAAAGTGGCTAAGAGTTCCTCATTCGAGAATGATTTGATTCCAATCATTCATGCCATAGGGCATAAATGTTTGCATTTGGAATACACCAAATAATATGTTGATTTAATTAAATACATCTCAGATCAACGTTGACGTATTTCAGCGATGGTAAATATCGAATGCGGTCCATCGAAAGCCTTTGTAGCGGTTGGCCGTCATCTGGACGTTGGGTATAACAAAGCCGCATTATACAGAGCAGAGCCTCGTTTGAATTCGCCGGAATAATACCGAAACTTTCACATCTTCAGCTTCAACAAAGAACTTTTCGAGTGCACACGTAAGATGAATTCGTACGTCTTAACTTCACTATTTGGTCAGATTTTTCGAGTTCTGTTGTAAGTACTTTGCATTTCATTTTTTGAATTTGGAATCTTACTATGTTGCAAGTTATAAAGTTTAAATTTTAGATTGAGCCATTTATTTATAAATACAAAATCGGAATTGAAAAAGTCTAACTTTAGTGAATAAGTTTAGGGTGAATAAATAGATTCTATTTTATTATCGTATATTTTGTGCTACGAACTTAGTAGGTACAATAGTTAAAAAAAACATATGTTTGCTTATATACAGTATATAAAAATTTATAAAAAAAAAAAAAAAAAGTTTGGTATTATGCAGCAGTGAACCTTTAATGCTAAAGCAATAGAAGCAAGGAAAACACCACTGGGGTGACCTTCACTATCTACCATTTCAGATAACTTTACAAACCAATATACTGTAATCAAGTTATATATTTATCTTGCAGACGCAAACCCTACTAGAAAAAAACACGGGTTACACTCCGGGAGTGCGGGCAGAAGTGAAAACTTGAATATTAACGTTGTGCATTTTTGATATTTTGGAATGGTTAGGGAATAATATTACACGAATTGCTTCCAATTATCAGTATAAATCTAATCAGTATCATTATGTGGTAGAATACAAATAATACAAAATTTATTTATAGCGCTACCGTACACAAACATGACAATTTAAATTACATTAAATACGCCGCGCCAGCTGTCAACTTTCCATCGTCTTACGAAACCTACACAAAATAATTAAAATTAGATTAAATAATTCATTTAGGAAAATTCACTATTTTAAGTTGCCATTTTTATTCGGTCTGTGATCAAATCGTTAATAATAAAGCTTTAGAGGTTTTCGCAAAAATTAAACCTTGATGTATTGACTTTGGGTCCAATTCCACATGCATCAATGTATTTGAGAAAAACATGAATTTAAACCGTAAAAAAGGTTCATTATCTTTAAAAAAAATCGTCTTACAATTTGTCTGACGCGAGTTTAACATTTTTAACCCATTCCAAAAAAGTCAACACCCCTAAAGAAATTTTCACTTCAATAAACACTATATACAAACGTAACCTTTTTACACTACACTGATAAATATCAAAGACATTATTCTACATTTGGCTTCACCTTGTTCAGAAATAAGATGCCTTATAAGTCATTCGTTCAGCTTTGCTTGTGACCCCATTAGTAAGACTTTGGATGTATGCCAAAATGAAGATTGCGAAACCGCTACGCTCCTTAAAATCGTAAGATCTGAGAATTGAAAGTCATACCTCCGGCATAATTAGGTATAATTTGAGAAATCGTTAAAAGAAATAGCCTATATTAAAATTCAAATATCGAACATCACCGCGCCTGGTTGTCTCTGTGAATCGGTCTTAATCTGGTTTAAGTTTTGTTACTATAGGTAAAAACGGCAAAAAAAGAAAAACCTTTATAGAAAGAAAAGCGCTAAAACCCTTAGCGTCAGGTTTCTGTATCTGTTTCGTGATCATTTGCTTTGCTGAGCCTGAAAGATGCCGTCTTTTCGGGTCTTAGGCATATCGGTTTCGCCATGTTGTTTTCGTTCGTAAACGAGTACGTACATACTGTTAAATACGCTTGTAGACAGAAAATTATATTGGCGCACCTGGGGGAAGTTACGAGGGAGGAGATTCGCAAGCTCAAGCCACTAGGCCAAACCTGCCCTTATTGCTATTACGTAAGCACTATAGGAGCGAGGGGGTCTTTGATTTTTCTTATTAGGTGATTACGTCAACGTAATTATTTACTTTTTTACACACATTACCCACACATTAGTAAGTGTATAAAATTGCACACAGAAAAATCCAGTGGTCGATGTCGAACACATGCCCGGTTGAGGTAGGCTTACAATGAGATAAAAACCTCACTATTCTATCTTCTCTATACAGTACTAGCGGCCTGTCCCTGCTTCGCACGGCTGGAAATTTTTAAACGGTTGTATTAAGGCATGTTTGGGTTCTGTTGACGGATTTATCTGAATTTGGTACACTTTAATGACAGTATAATTTAATATATTCGGTATCCAAGATGGCCGACGCTACAAAATGGCGGATTGCATACGCATAACCTGTGTAGCATTTGTTATATCAGTTGGTAGAAATTTCACACGCTCTACGATTTTATTTTATCTCATCAATGTCCTATTGTTGGTGTGATGACAGGTACATATTTTTTTAAAGCTTTTAGTACATTGTCTACGTCAGTTTATGCTTTATTTTATACACAATACAATAAAACCGTTAAAATAAATAAGAAATACGCATTTTTTTTATTTGGACATTAATAGCCTATATTACTAAAGAATAATGTTGAACCTTAAAGATAGAAGAATTGTTCATTAGTCGTTACAAAAACGCAAATCTATCTCTCTAATATTTGTCTTCATGGAATATTATAGAATTAAAGTCGCTTATAGGTTATAAGTTTAAAAATCTAATTTGCTAGTTTCGACTGCAAGAGGTCTCATTCATTCTAATTAGGCTAAAATCTAAAAACTGTCATTTCTAAAACCTTATAGCCTTTAGCAGATTCTTAATTAATGTTGTCAGTTGCAAAACCCTCACCCACCGGTTTTGCGTAAAACATTTAATTACATTCACGATTAATTAGGGTTTCGTCTTTTTAATTTTATTGCAACCCAAATCTGAGATTGGAGGAGCCGGTATAAGTATTACCTTTTTCCATTGAAAATCATTTTTAAAACATTTTTTAAATTGTTTAAACAAATGTTCGTTGAATTGGCTAAGCATATAATCGCTTCGCGAAAATAGTTGCGAATATTGTCATAATCAAGCCCAAAAATCTGTATTCGCTTTACACAATAGACTCTTGGATTTCAATCAGGTACAAGTGACAGGAACAAAAGATAATACGGGCTTGCTTTATGTTCTATTAAATCAATAAGTTTTATTTAGGCTCGTAAAATACTTGACTAGAATTAATTACTTCATAATATGGCTAGCCACCTGATGAAATTCCCAGCTAAAAGTACAGAACACTTTGGCTGTGATAAAATTCTTATACTAAATGAGGCCGTCCATTTAGCTTTAAAGTTACCAAAATATTTTCTTAGTAATATTTATTAAAGAAAATACTGAGAGCCGGCTGCTGAAATACGTTATTTATTTTAATTTTGAGAGCAGCTGTTCAAAGGCTTTTTAGTAAGTCGTAGGCTAACATTGACTTGAAAGTATGGCGTTCTTAGTGACTGTTGAAGTGAAAATTTCGTATTTACAGCTAAAAATAACTAGTTTTCTGTCATATTTAATTAAGTAATATTAAAAAAAATGAGTAATGTAGTTTCAGTATCTCAACACAGTTTAAATATACCCAGAGTACCTTGTGCGTTTTAACCTGGTTAAATGTTTATTTCAAATCTAGTCTGAAACTGCTCATGCAGGTTTTTTTAACTCAATGTCATCATTTATCAGCAATCATTAGCACTTTCTAGCGTTATGACTCTATTTATATGCAAACATTTATGTATTGAATAGTAATTATCTAAAAAAGCATACAAATATGGAAAGATACATATATTTTTTAATTACACTATATCTACCGAATACACCGAAAGAGAGTACTAAGAGATTAATGCTACGGTATCTAAAATCTGTTTGGTACTTCTATTTGCCACCAAAAAGCCCGAGTTGTCGAACCAGCTGCCAGTAGAAGTATTTCCAAACCAAAACGACTTATAGGCCTTCAAGGTGGGTGGTCTTCCACTAGGCCACTATTGCCTGAAAGGTCGGCAGCACATCCGCTAGCCCCTGGCGTCGGATATGTCCAATGGCAGCGGTTTCACGGATCACTTTATTCAAAGTGGACCCGCCTGCTTGTTTGCCTCCTGTCCCAAAATAAAACAAACGCGAAATACGCCATTAACAACTCCTAGATGTAGGCGACATTAATTCATGCCATTGCTATTGAATATTAGATAAATCAATAAAATTGTGAATATTACAATTGTTTTAATACACGTACTTACATATATTAATAATATGTATGTAAGTACGTATTTTCATTTTTTATTATTACAGTTACTTCAAATGAAATAATGTGTAAAAATGGGTGTAAGCTTAGAAGAAGACATATCGTCTAGACCAGTGATTCCCAAAGTGGTCTATATCGACCTACAAGGTCTACGTCAGCGAAAAAAAATTTAGGGGTCCATGAAATGAAAATGGATTTGGTTGGAATTGACGCCAAATGTTGATAATTGATTATAAAAGCATCAGGTTCATCCTTCTCACTAAAAATATTAACTCATTGCTTATGTTATTTTATTTATAGTTTATTTTATGTTTATTTAATGCTACGTATATTTTACATAACAGATACAAAATTTGATTTTTAGTAGTTTTCATTTAAATTCAATTAATAAATGTATAAATTAACATGTGTTTATACTTTAAGTTTTTAACACTAAACTTCACTACAGTTAGACATTTACAGGAAATCAATATCAGGTAAGTAGGGGGTCTACCCAACACGGAAAAACATGGCAAGGGGTCTACGACATAAAAAAGTTTGGGGAACTCTGGTCTAGACTGTTCACAACCTCTATGTTTAATTTCAAGAAATAATTTAATGGTTTTAATTTTTGTTCAATTATTTTCTATTAAATACAATAAAAGTTATTTTATGATGTAGCTAATTATGTCAAAGATAAATTTAATGTACAAAAAAGTTTACCTACCTACTTGAAAAACTTAACTTGTCTTGGCTGTAAAACTCTATCTTGGCTCAACAATCAAACGTAAGGTTCATTCAATTTATTTAATTTGAAAGTATAGGGTTCAATCAACAATAAAATTTCTAGGCTAATTTATTGGAAAACTAATCTACTTGTCGATATATATCTTTCCCCATACCGAGTACAGTTATAGTTTTACAACATCGCATAATGCTTCTATTATTATTTTAATTATTCCTGAAAACAGTAACGTAACTTTAACAATGTTAATATTTGAAGGCCTTCGTTCCGTCTACATAATTGTATGTAATATATATTTAACACGAAGCAACACAATGCCGGACCCTTGTCACTATGTCACATATACGTCGGACTTAATTTTAACGCTACTACAAAACCCCTGGAACGGAAACTGGCTTATTTCGTTTGACCATAGGAAATCAGATCATTTTCGAACTTATTATAAAGTAATGGACCTGGTAAGCTTCCTGGTTAAATACGTTTACTTTTAGAACAATGAATGTGGCGTACAACCAACAATAAATCGCTAAAATAAATGATTATTATAATAGGCTGTTAAAAATGCTCATTTTTACTTTGAGACTTCATTGATTTCGACAGTTAGCCGCGTTAAACTCCAACTTCAAATAATTTTATTGATATAGGTAAACAAGTACACTTATTAAAATAATTCTAAATTTTGATTTACTACCAATTCGCAAGTCAAGGGCGTAGAGCGGACAAGCAGAACTGGCAAGAAACGTTGTTTGAACTGGAGCAAATCAGTCCCAAGGATTAAGATTATTTAAATATTCGTCAAATTTATAAAAAAGCTTTATTGATTAATTTACGTTTAGCGAGAGCTTTGAATTTATTCAGTGATAATTCTCTAATTTCGCTTGGGAGTTTGTTGTATAAACGAATACAATTTCCATATAAGGAGTGGTTTATCTTCTGGAGCCTGGTTGGTCGTATGCTTAAGTTGGTTCTGTTTCGAGTATAACTGGTGAAAGCCACCATTTGTTTTAAAATCGTTTATAATTTTTGTACATACAACAAGGCTTCAAGAATATATTGATCAGATAATATCATGTTTTTAGTAGTATAGTATAGTGTTTTCCGTAGTTTATAATAGGCATTCTATTTAAAAGTTTTGTCTTTTACATTGAAGAATATTTGGAACATACAACTTGATACATTTCCAAGTAAAATATTCTTTGTTTCTTTAGAAATACAGTTAAAACTTGATATTATAGAAGCTAATTTATTCGTATTACGTTATCAGCAATAATGTGAAAATGAACTGTTAAGAACAGATATAAACACTTTTTTTACACAAGAAATTTGTTAAGTTTTTGTTTAAGTTAAATCGTATAGTTTCACATTTTTGTAAACTCCGTTAAAAGAACAAAAGAACTAAATTGTTTGTCAAAAGTATAATAGACCATTGCTGTCAAATCGACTTGACATCAAATGAGGAAAAGAATCAAATTGGATATGGCAGCTGGTCTGCTCTATTTCCCGCATTGAATTAATTATGACCCCCGAGGTCAAAGCTCGATATTCGGATGCACGAAAGGCGAAACGTAATTTTGCTCTTTCCAACTAAATTATGTAAGGCAGTAAGTACAAACTGGCTTTAATTCCAAAATATGAGAGTTACCAAATAATTAAAGGATACGTTAAAAATTAGGACCAATTTTGAACAAAGATATTGCATATTTTGGTCCTAATGTTCAATTTGCTGCTTTAGAACGAATCATGATATGAAAACTCGCGGTTCTGCTGTCATCATTACAAGTTTCCAAACCACAAAAACAGGTCCACAGTTGATATAAATACTTAGAATTAGTGAATTCTCCAGAGAAAACTTGGTTTAAATTCCAAATACTGTTTCGGAAGTTACAAAGGCTAATCAAACTGAAAAAAACGGAAACATTTAAAACAAAAGAAAGATACTACCCGCGTATGATACTCTATCTGTTTGGATAAATAAACTTAAAACTAGATACACTAAAATAACAAAATACAGCGCACTGTACATCTTCAAATATGCACTGTTATTCACTTAGTCAAACCGAATTAGACGTTTATATGGAATTGAATGGCCATGTCATATCTCCATAAATATGAATTTACAATTTACAGTCGGCATGCAGGCTTGCTTTTAGCCAAATTGGATTGTATTGGATGTAGACGCATAGCAATGCTAATATGGTGTGTGCTCTTGGTTGAAATGTTTGCGGACTAAATGTATTGATACGAACATACCGTGTGTGCAATTTGCTTGATTTCAGTTGATTAACGATAATAAGCTTATACTTCATATGTACGACATTGTATTTGGAGGTATTGTGCGGCTATATATTTCTATTCAGTATTATTAATGTCGCTCCGGCTTAGTAACGACCGAGGAGTTAAACGAAAGCCCTGATTTAGTTTTTTTTTGGCGGAACAATACTTAAGTGAAAATACATTTGACATTAGACTTTTGAATTGTAATTGTGTATATAACATAATAACTAAAATATATTATTAAAAATAGTCCCTTTACATACATTTTGTATTTAGTAAAATTACGATTTTTTTATTGAACAGTTAAGTGATAGTGCCGCCCATGGTTACTCTCAATGCCAGAGGGCTCGTGACTACATTGCCGCTGACGTGACACTCTTTTCTTGACCCTAAGTCAAATTGGTTGGAAAATATTTCAATGGGTAACTGGTTCCACATAGTGGTAGTGCCTGGCAAAACTGTCTTAAATAACTTAGCTGTGGAACGACGGACGTCGAGGTGATACTTGTGGAATTTCGTATCTGCCTCGACGTCCGATGATGAAACTTTTCAAAACCCGACTTATGTTTTACAGGTGTTTATCCTAATAAGATTCGCCCTACAATAAATGTATCACTTTTTACGAATTAAATAATCAAATAAAAATGTACTTTCTTTCTATGTGCGCATTAAAAGCATTGTGATTCCTATTTATAAAACATAACCATCATAAAAAACTGAAATATTCATAGCCTTAAAAAAAACGGATTTTGAAATCAAAAGCGTCGAAGTAGACTTTAAATAATACAGTGGTTGGTACTTTGATCTTTTTTAAATCTGTTACAATAATTGACAAGCCTTTGAGTCTTCGAATTGCAATATCTTATTAAAACACAGTCTAATTATAATTATTGTGATGTGGATAGATAAATGCAACAATCTTTGAAGTGCAGCAACAATTTCACACATTATTACTATGTGTTAAGAATATTGTTAATACTCTAAATATTTATGGAAATAAAACTTTTAAGATTATGCTGTATTATCAAATTGACATTTACACACCTATTTTTGGTATACGTACCACATATAATTCTCAAGAAAAATATAATTTTCATAATAAATTATTCCTTTATAGTGTCGTGCTATCTTGCTATATATACATAGATACACAGATAATAGGTGGACCTTAAAGACAACTATATAGAAATGACCAAGAGGAAGAAGAAGAGGTCGCCCAAAAAAAAGGTGGATAGAAGAAATAGAAGCGGCAGCAGGAAACGAATGGAGAAAGAGAGCCATAGACAGAGTGAGTTGGAAAAAGCTGGCCTTTACCCGTGAAGGAGTTCCGATCGACGGTACTAAAGGAAGCAAGGATATAGGATAACAAGCAAAAGAAAAAAAAATGTATAAAAATTTAAAATAATCTAAGGTGTATATTATAATTTGTTTTTGTCATGATTGGAAATAAAACGGGCTTTATTATTATTATTATAGTGTCGTATGTGTCCTGTTTAATTGTAGTCCAAGATTAATATATAGATACAGTACAAGTTTCATCAACAGTTATACCTACCCTAAGTAATATGCAATGTTATTAAAATCGTAAATTACTTTTGTGTCGCCAGATGTCGCTATTAAAGCACATTTTCTTTCAAATCATCCCAAGGGCGTTCTAAAAATTTCGAGACCTTAAAATTAACGATCTATCAGCTTAGTGTTTTCATTTAGATATTATTTCCATATTGCAGTGTCTCTATAATTAAGTTTATCAATTATGATGTAATAATTGATTTAATTTACTTCGGGAACCGAATTAACACAGTTAAAGACTGTTGGTTCTTTTTATAAAAAATTCTAAATATTTCATGAAATATATTTTTACCGGCTCGCGAAAATCAATGAACAATTCTTACTCGTAAAACTCGTTACGTTTCAAGGAAGACAAATAAGTTCTTAAATGACATTGAAACGGTACCACGGCTATTACAACTCGATAAATAAATTAAAAACTTGTATACCGACAATTAGATTAATTTTCGTTGGCCTTCATTTAATCAATATGTTAACACCATCTAATCAGATAATAGCGAATAAAAGTTGCAATATTAAATGATGTTACTAATTCACTACAAAATGATGTTAATCAAAATTTCCATAGTAATGACTTTGGCATCTATTTTTCGATGTCCCTTAAATTTTATTACGTATCAATGCAAATTAGACTTTATTATAATATAAATTAGATATTGTAGCGGACTAACCCATTTGTACAAAACCTATATAAACGTGGCAACACCGCGTTGACTCACTTTTATTTCGAGACTTCGTCGGAACGGACTTGTTACTAACCTAACCTCAGTAGATTTTAAAAGTCTGAAGTACCTACACGTTCTAATCTTTTTTCCTAATATCAGAAGTGGGATTTGAACTTTTCGCTCACTTCTCTTTTGTTTTGTTTTGAGTAATCTTTGTGGTTTAAATTTTCCTTCTCTTTTGTCCGTAATGTACGAAGTCACAAGTGATTAACATTTTAAAAGTGCTCTTTGTGTTAAAATGTTGTTTGTGTTTGATGAGTGCAACAGTGTCACATTAAATTCGGGATCGTCTAGTCAGCAAGGTAGACGAGAGATGCTTTGACAGAGGACGGCCGAACGTTGAAGAAAGTCAAATCAATCAGGAACTGTCGTTAATGTGGGTCGTAGACCCCTTGTAAATTCCAGAAGGATGATCTGGTCTTTGTTATTAAGAACATGCAAAGGTATGGGTTTCTGTTTTAAATTTTTGTGGTGCTAATGTGTTTAGACCACTTTGAGAACATACAAGTGTATGGGTCTCTGTTTTAAGTTATTCTGGTGCTAATTGTTTAGACCACTTAGAGAACATGCAAAATGTATGAGTCTCTGTTTTAAAAAATTGTCGCTTATGAGAGCACTAGAGCACTGTCGATACGACGGTGTATTGCAAATACTGAGTTGTCTTTATTTATGTTAAGTCTGAAGCTATCTAATTCTGTAATATTTGCTTTTTGAAAGATCAATGGACAGGGTAACCAGTCCCAAACTCCATCTTCCTGTATAAATTGTAAAGATCAATGGACAGGTAACCAGTCCCAAACTCACATCTTCCTGTATAAATTGTAAAAGATCAATGGACAGGTAACCACCCCAAACTCACGATCTTCCTGTATAAATTGTAAAAGATCAATGGACAGGTAACCAGCCCCAAACTCACGATCTTCCTGTATAAATGGTAACAAGATCAATGGACAGGGTAACCAGCCCCAAACTCACGATCTTCCTTATAAATGGTAACAAGATCAATGGACGGGTAACCACCCCAAACTTAAGATCTTCCTTATTAATGGTAAAAAGATCAATGGGCAGGGTAACTAGCCCCAAATCATATCTTCCTGTATGAATGGTAAAAGATCAATGGACAGGGTAACCAGCCTCAAATCACGATCTTCCTTTATGATGTAAAAGATCAATGGACAGGTAACTAGCCCCAAACTCACGATCTTCTTGAGAAATAAGTAGACCTTTATACTTATATCTACTCTTATGGTGATACTAAACTTGTGATTGTTTACACAAGTCCTTTACACATGAAAGTGCTAGTTTGTTTCAAATCTTGTAAGGGTTATGAATAATCTTTCATATTCCTTGAGTCTGATACTTTAAAGTTCCTTTCTATCTTTCATTACTTTGATTGTTTGTATTAAACCAAGTAAATTGTTCACTCTACCAAATAGACACCAATACTTCCCAAACTGTAATGTTCTAACGTTCTATTCTACCACAGAGATGACAGTATAGACGCTGGAAATCAAATCTACGAGGAGTCAGGGTGTCAGGAGAGGCCGTGTTAGCGGACTAACGCCATTTTGTAGAGAAACCTATATAAAGCGTGGCAACACCGGGTTGACTCACTTTTATTTCGAGACTTCGTGCGGAACGGACTTGTTACTAACCTAACCTCAGTAGATTTTAAAAGTCTGAAGTACCTAATTAATTGTTTCCTAATAATATAATATCAAGTTTATTAACGTCAACACAGAATTGCTCTTAGTTATTCCCCGATGTGAGGGGAACAACGTTTTAATTGTGTTTTCACTTGGTTGAATAAACTTGTATGGGGTGGATGCCCGCAATATAAGAATTACATTTTTAAATAGTAAGTTTATATGTCGAACTAGGTCATGCAACACAGTATTTTACAAAACGTACTCTTTTAAATTAAAACTAACACTAAGAGTGTTCATTCTAATATCACAAACAGGAAATATTTTTAACTAAATAACTCTAAAACTACTAAACCAATATGAATTCTATTTGAACCCTTTAAATTTATCGCTGAGTAACTGGTTATATTTATTTCCAAAATGTGGAAAAAGGTTGTTGTCGTGTTGGACTAGTCGCTATTTCTATATATAATTGACATTGTTGCTGTATAAATCTAAATGTCGCAGATTCGAAGCGACTAATATTTCCCGACATTCACCATTTACAACCTGTAAAGGTGGGAACTGACCAACGTTACGAGGTGTAATGTAACACGTTACACAGCGAGCATTCGTGCAGTCAGTACGTCGTGTTGCGGGGAAATCAGCGAGCAACGAGCCGCTCGTTGCTCGCTTAGAGTCTCCACCCCTTTTTTTGGAATCTTTGACTGTTACGCAGTTTAGTTAAAGCGGAGCACAGAGTTTTGACGAGCATGTTACGCGGATTTTAAAACACAGCGTAACATGCTCGATGCGTAACACGCTCGATGCGAATGCTACATTACACCTCGTAACTTTGATCAGTTCCCACCTTAAGATGTCTATGATATTGCGTGGTGTTGCCATTCTAATAAAACAAATGACTAAGTATTCTCCTATTACATAATCTCTGATATTTTACCTGCGGCAAGTGCCTTTGCCCAGCCTTATTCGTTAACTAAGCCAATTGGCTGAATCTCTAAGTACCATTTCAATTACTATACCTACTTCTAACAACCAATTTCGTTGTCGCTTATTTATTTACCTGATAAGACGAGTGCTCTTTACCTTGAAAGCTTACCTACCCCTTAATACAGTTACGGGGTAAAGAACGCTCACATGTGCATCAAGTTTTGTTTACTATCACTATGATCCGCTACTTTTTTGTCTTTGATTTACATAACCTTTACACATTTAAAGAAAAACTGTTTAACCGGACTGAAGTTATGTATTATTTAATTCATCTTTTGAAAGTAATTTTAAATTTTCGACGTTTCACGTCTTACAGCGTGTGTGTACGATGACTGAAAACAAAAGATGTTGGATGTCAAAAAGTATCAAAGCTTAGAGAAAGTTTATCTGAATTAACCGGAGTGGTATCGACTAAAAGATGAAGGTTTTGGAAAAATGCTCACTTCGTCGATTTGCGTGATGTGATTGCGGGCTTCTTGAGATTGTAATTTGGAAATTTTGGTCCCCCCAGGTGTTTGACACTTTAGCACCTTCTTTCAATAGCTTGCTCAATCTTGGGAAGAATTGGTCAAAATCAAGCATATGCCATTCTATAGAGAAACATATTTGTATAAGCACCTGGATCATGTCCAAATTAACCTTGTCCCTCGTTTATTGAGAGCAAAAAATAAATAAAATAAAACTGATCACGTTGATAAAGAATTGGGACAACACATCAAAATGTCCTTTGATATCATCTATTTGACAGATAACTTTGTATGTTTATTTAATACTTTGTTGAGTGACTGATCCTTCGTGAGTCGACACAGATTTATCTAAAAGATTCAGTCATTAGGTTTATTATTTTATGCCTTGCTTTTACGTGTGTTTATACTTTTTTTATTACATAGTCTCTTCACTACACGGACCATTACGCCTAACTTAAGACTAATATAGATTTTAAGTCTAACCTAATTTGCTGATAAGGATATTTAACATAAGAAAGTGTCCAATAAAACTACTTTCAGTGTTGATTAAGACACTCTGTTCTTCTGTTCTATTTAGACCTTGCCACTATTTAGCACTTAAGACTAACGTGCTCTAACACAAATTCATTAATTCAAATGGTTTTGTCCTTCTCAATCTCCTCATTATCTAAATTATAAATGCCAAGTCGCAAGTAGTTTGGCAGGTTTGAAAGCCAAATTGAATTGCATATATTTTTAGTATCAATAAAACCTAAGAAAGGATGCGCTATGTATATATAGAGATAACGCAATAATAAATTTGTAGTTTCAAAGAGCTGAGCCGTAGATTTTTATAAATCAAAGGGCTGTTAAATGTTATAGAAAAATTGAACATTCGTTTGCAAATATTACTCATATTACAGGGCCGACGAAAAGGTATTATGATCTGTACTATTGAATCATTATCTAACGTAAACTATCAAAAACTACTTCGTTAAAAATGGAACATACTACAACGGAGCATGTTTATCTCGTTATCTTTGACATCACAATAGATCACGGGTTTATGGTAATTTTACAATTCTCAATAACAAATCGTTAGGGCATTTCTAGTTGAGCCGGGCGAGGGGCACGCCAATTTATTTTTCGGTCGCGATCCAATTATTTTTGGGCACGTTAGTGAAGCATAAATCTGTAGGGTCGGCTCACCCGGGTATCCGACACCCGCCTCATAATACTCCCAACTAAGTTATTGCTTAACCGCTGACAGTTGCGAAACATCGTTTACATAAAATCGAGAGTTTATTTTTACATGGGATTGTTGCTTTTAGGATTGTCACTGATCGCTGTAGTTTTTTGTTATTGTGGAATATTTATGTCGTAAAATAAAGTGTACTGCGACGACGAAAAATAAAAAATAAATCATGGCGTTTGGCGCAACCTTTTAAGGTCTGGGCCTCAGATTTCTTCTGTTTCATGATCATTTATCCAACTAATAGGCAAGTAGGTGATCAGCCTCCTGTGCCTGACACATCCCATCGACTGTTTCGGTCTAGGGAAGTCAGTTTCCTTACGATGTTTTCCTTTACCGTTTCAGCAAATATTAAATGCGCACATATACAGAAAGTCCATGGGTATACAGGCGGGGATCGAACCTACGACCTCAGGGATGAGAGTCGCACGCTGAAGCCACTAGGCCAACACAGTATCTTAGTAGTATTGTCAAATATAATCACCAACTTAATAAATTAAACTATTTCTTTATAAAACACACAGAATATGTCCTTTAAACTATAAGCAAAGAACTTATTAAAGTGTAATTAATCCCAAATTAGCAATTCCTAACTAAAATAACACCTAACGACCAGACAATTCAATATATATAATCAACATATCATAACAACATAGAGTCACAAATATATAGAATATTAGAATCTAAACAAAACAGGAATTTGAAAGATCTGGTTTCTCGCGTTTTTGTATCAGTTATCTTGTATATAATAAATTCATATTCTTGTTTCTTGTTACAGGTAATATTCACGTTTCAAATAACAGGAATCTCATTTGTAAGTCAAGACATTAGCATTCATAACACAGGAGGGAAATATAAAAAATAACTGGAAATGCTTGAGTTTTAACCATTTAACTTAATTACAGTTGGTGTTTATTGCTTCATTATTAATCTTAGCCTGTGCTTCAAGCGATTTTACACCTTATGTCTTAATTTAAACAATAATTTGGGGTTATTTTTGAAAACACCATTAAAGGGTTGGCATAAGAGAAGCGGCATTCAAAAGACTGTCACAGCAGTTACAAGTTATAAGTATAATTATTTCTTCAGATAAATGGGTAAGAAAAGTTTCGTTACGTGTAAAACCTTCGTGATTTAGTATCTATGGTGACTCTATAATTTAGTCGTGTTAAACAACAAATGGAGGGGCCTCATGGGAGGGAGGGTCTTTATAATTATAAGAATCTTCATATTCTGGACTTTCATATTTGAAAAAAATGTAAATGTGTATGTTTTATTTTTTATAGAACAGGGGGCAACGAGGCTCACTTGATGTAAAGTGCTACCGCCTATGGCACTCTCAATGCCAGAGGGCTCGCGAGTGCGTTGCCGGCCTTTTAAGAATTGATACGCTCTTTTCTGTGTATAATTAGCTTTTATTTATTTATGGAAGTACACAACATCATACATAATATAATTGTCTACAGTGTATGTTCCGTTCAATGATACTTTATTTCTCAAATAATTACCGGTACATTCACTTAAAGAGAAAATTTAAATGTGTACATAGTTTTATCAATTTATTAGTAAATAAGATATATAAAATAAAAAGATTAGTTGCAAATATTAAAATAAGACTATGTACAATATTTTTACAAAAGTTAAGGTGAATGAATAGAAATTATTTCTTAGACGCTCGTTCACAGGTATAAAGAAAGTTCTAAAATATATTACAAGTATCGTGAACTTAAAATTAAAATAAAAAACGCTTTTTTTTAAATTTATCAGCCCACCTAATAGTTTAAGTTGACAGTCGTGTTTCCTAAAGGAATAGATTTATATGTATCAGTGCCCTGCGATTTCAATCGCTTTTGTTCAATACGGTACTGTTTCACCTAACCAAACAATGTTTGAATTCAACAAAAACATCTTTGAATTTTGTGTAGTAGTAACAGTCGTGATCGGTTTTTTCTGACGACACAAGTCAAAACAACTAATAAACCAATTAGTATTTAAATAATCAATCCAAACTTTTTATTTTTCTTATTTTTTATTATTTTTATTTTATTTTTTCTTATGTAGGTTAAAAAATTGTAAATACCTTATATTTGATTGTTATGATAACTAATAAAGTATATTAAGGTTCATTAATAAACCAATTATATCGCAATTTTTATCTACTAGAATGTTTCCAACCCCGTGTTAGTTTCATTAATTGTACAATCCATCGAAACAATTACGTACCCTTCCACGCCCCAATAAAATCACAAGGAGTGTTCGAATAAAAACCCCTCAACATAATTAGTGGGTAATGGCCCTAAATGCAATAAATCTTTGGAAAGTTGAATCGACGGCAAGTCGATAGCGTGCGGTTGGGTCAACCTAACCATTAGTTAAGCAACAATTACTTAAAATAATTCCGCTACAAATTGTATAAACCTAGAATTGTAAAAATTGTGATAGTATGACATTGTTTTAAGGCACGAAAAATTATAAAGAATATTACTTAGGCCACAAGGCGCCGTTCAAATTTAACGTAAGCACTATAGGGGTGATGGGGAGGGGGTCTGCAAAGTCGACAGTGATGGTTTTAGTGGATCTACGTCCAAGATATGCGATTTTCCACTGGTTGTAGTACGGACAAGTTCTACTTCGTATCTACGCCTAAGAACCTTTTTGTATGGCCATTTGATCTGCAGCATTCTACCATAAGACTATATTTCAAAGGCTTTTCATGTAGTATTTTTATATAGGTATGCATTATAAATAACTATACGCATTTACGGCTAGTTTAGTCATATTAAATACGCTAAAACAGCTTATCCCTAAGGTTAATACTGCTGTCATCTCATTACTGTTCGTAACGTATTTACGTGGCCCCCAGAGTAAAGCCGACTAGCCGGAACGATGTAATTGACTGAATTTACATATTTAACATGGATTTTCGGTTTCGTAATCAATAAAATGTCAAACAAATTGCATTTGCAACGCTCGATTTTATTTCATTTAAGATTTGTACGCTGAAAATTTTGCTATTTACGTGATATTTATTCACATTCTTGGCTTACAGAGAGATTCGATTAACAAAAAATATGTTTATGTCGTTAGAAATTTAAAAAGTTTGGTCTCTGTGGCAACTGGCAGTGTACCTTTAACGCTGGCAGCATTTCCTCGCTGTATTGCGATACTTACTCGTTGAGCCAGGAAAGTACCATATCTGGGGTCACCGGTACTATCTAATAGGCGCCAACTTAAATCTTTAATAAGCGCCTGTGCACATGAACCCCACGGCCCAAGAGTCTCTACTCCAAAGGGAACAAAATATAAAAAATTAAAAATACATTATAAATATGGCTTAGTACATAAATAATATCAATAACCCCGTTTTTGGAGATATGGGAGAAATTTAGTTGATCAACCTCACTTTTGGGTTTGTAAGTTTAGAATATTGTATAATATTCGCGTATATGACGTAACTCTAAAAACATCCAACCATCATCAGCTTCCATATTTACGAAAGTAATTCTCGCAGCAGTTTTGGTTTTTACTTACTAACAAACAAGTCGATGAGGCTAAATAAAAATATACATCTTTACTTAATTCTCCGCAAAGACATACATACTTGATATACATTTATACGCAATTCAATCCAGGCTTATTTGATTGAATTCGAAATCCTCAGTAAATACAATTTGCCTGAAATGTCTTGACGATGCTATAAGGGAATTAGGATTTATATATAAACTACACACATACATTTCCTATTGCCGCGGAAGATCTTATATAGAAGCAAAAATAAACGTAAAATACAGTAATAAAAGCCGTCTTGGAGGTGAAATTTCAAATTAATTCCATGACTGTACCTAACCCTTTGCACTCGGCGCCAGACTGATTTCTAGTGTGAACACGAGCAGTGCACGAAAAAGTGTTGAGCCCTTAGTATAGACAAGGAAGGAAGAAGGTAAAGGAAAGGTGCAACCAGTTCGCCATGCTTTTTTAACAATCTATAAGATAACCTAATTTGGCCAAAATCGTCTTGAGTTGGCGGTTCGTGCAGCGGTCAAGGCCTCGAGTGCAAAGGGCGGAAATTCATGTTCTCTTCCGTGTTGGGTAAGAGAAATAAAAAAGTAATAGGATCATAAAACAATTTCTCTTTACGGATAAGGCTGTTGCTTACAAACAATTTTTTCTTGAATTTTTATCAAAAAGTTAAAGACGTAAGGCAGAGACGAGATGACGTTTAGACTATGGTTGGTCAACGAATCGACGGATCTTGTCGCGTGTCGATTGCGAGACGTCCAATCACAATTAAGCGAACCGTACCAAACGTTTAGTTTTTGTTTTATATTCTAAACTATGCGTTTTTTTTTCATTTAAATTTTTAACTAAAAGAACCTAACATTTGTTTAAAATAGATGGATGTTCGTTTGCTTTTGGATTGTTTTCGTGTTATTATTGCACTAAATTTTCTTAGTAGTATATTATTACTATTGTAAATGTGTAATATATAAATCCTTAAAGGATCCGAAAAAAGTTTTTCAATTAAATAAAAAGTCCTGCATAATTCTGATTTTTAATACTCGTTTACGAGAAAAATTAATGTGGCAACTGGCACCAGAGTTAACTCTAGCTAATTACATTTGAACTAAAACGATTTCTCAAAGACAGCGTAATCACGGACGGAAGAAAAATTTCAACGGTCTGAAAATTACCAAGTAAAAGCGATATTTTGCTAGTATCCACGGCTTTACGCTGGAACAAAAATATTATTTTACATTAAAATTCATTAAAAATATTTATTCCTCACGAAATTTATGTATTTTGACTCAGTATTCTTATGACATTCAGATAATATTAACAATAACACTTTATTTACATCGCAATAACATAAAACAGGAGAAAAATAAGATTAAATAAATGAAGACATAGAATGTTAACAGGCGGTCTTACTGCTAAAAGCAGTTTTTACAGGCAACGACATAAATAATATGAAAATTAAAAATATAATACAAAACCGAACTTGAACTCTGTTGTTTTAGTGTCTAATTTAAATTAGATATACTATTTCTTGGAATATCTTCCAAGGTCTTACTAACTAAAACCTGCTCAATAGAAGCAGGTTGTCTAGCCAAATTCTTGGCTGTTACAAACAATAAATATGATAGCGAATCAGCTATCTGATTTATTGATTATTTTATTATTTACGCGCATGAATAAAGACAAATTATTATGACATTCAAAAGTACACACCTAAACATAGAACTGTGGGAGTCGAAATAACAAGGATCATTGAATCCAGGCTATAAATCATTTATTTTCGTAAGACTATCTTTTACAATATGACGTGGGTTGCTCACTATATCAATATAATGTAAAATAAATAATGTTCCTACAACCCTTGGGCCTTAGATTGTAACTATTGCTTCGATACAGGCTTCATCATGCCTGACCGACAGTCCTCCACAGGACAGATAAATAATATATATGGGATGCATTAAACATGCAATTAAAATAAATAAATCAGTGGCGCTACAACCTCTTTAGGTGTTGGCCTCAGATTTCTGAATCTGTTTCATAATCATTTTTTAAATCTAATAGGCAAGTAGGTGATCAGTCTCCAGTGCCTGACACACGCTGTCGACTTTTTGGGCCGGTTTCCTCACGATGGTTTCCTCACCATGTTAACATTTGCTCGAACGGTGAAGGATTTAGGAATTAACTACATAATTTGGCTGTGTTGTGTGAAGGTGTAAAAGTGAGGGTATGTACGTGGGAGTGTGCTCAAGAGATGTATGTAGGTGAATATTCCACGATAGCTTAAAAAAGTCAAGGCTAAAATAAGTAAGTATGTCAGGACTGCATGACACAAAACTTAGTTGCATAGTTGGTGTTGATGTAAGAAACGTGAAACAAAGCACGATTACCATTTTATTCCATACTTATCATTTGGTAGTTACAGGTGACCCACCCATAAAATATTTTTGGGGAAACCGCAATTGTCCGCTACAACTTTTATTAGCGAGTCTAGTTTTATTCGATTTTCAAACGCGACAGAACGTCGAAATCCCATTTCTGACCCGTTGATATTTTTCAAATTTCCACGCGAACTCAGAAATAGCCCGCTCCACGTTTCGTTTGCTACATTCAAATACTGAACATTTTTTAAATTAATGTATTGTATCCCTTTATCGCTTTTTAAATGGGCTTTTGTAATTACTATATAACGCAGTAAATTTTGTTTAATAGGTAAGAAATGAGAGTATATAATTATTTATTCATAAAAGATACAATAATTAATTATTGACTTCATTAAATATAATAGTGATTTGGAGAAAATAATTCAATACCGTTGAGTATACGTTCTCTCCGGAAATGCGTAAATATCCCAAAAATAACTGAACTGTGTCTGAAAATGACAGTAAGTCGTTGGTTCGGGAATAATTCAGCCGCTTCTACATAGTGGAGGGGTAATAATAATCAACAGCTTATGAGAGCTATAGTGGAGTTTCATCATCGGACGTCGAGTCAGAATACGAAATCCCACCCGTATCACCTTGACGTCCGCCGTTCCACAACTGAGCGTTTTTCAAGGCAGTTTTTGCCACGCACCACCACTATGTGGAACCAGCTGCCCACTCAATAATTGTTTCCGAGCCAATTCGACTTAGGGTCCTTTAAGAAAAGAGCGTTCCAATTCTTAAAAGGCCGGCAACGCACTCGCGAGCCCTCTGGCATTGAGAGTGTCCATGGGCGGTAACACTTAACATCAGGTGAGCCTCCTGTCCGTTTGCCCCCTGTTCTACTAAAAAAAAAATATTATGGACTTTTGAGAATCACTCGCTGTATACAGCATTGTTTTGATATATATATATCAATAATCCCTGCTCAAGTTTTCCATATAAAACCTTTTCGGGTTTATTTTTTAAACAGATTAAAAATTCTATAAACAACATAAATTCGCTAGAAGCTATTTAGCATAACGTGTTTTGCGATCAGATTCCGAAATGAAAGCTTTGGGAACTAAAACAATACGAAACTGCTTTGAATTGCAAAAATGTTTCTTGTCGCGAATCACAGTTGGACATATTTTGCAGTAAACGAAAGTAACTATTTAAAAAAATCTATACATAGTAAAATAAATAAATATTGATTTAAGTAGTATATTTTACCGAAAGAACATAATGTTTATCAGTAATCATACAAAATATCAATCAAATATAATTGATTGGTGATCAGTCTGTGCCTGACACAAGTCGTAGTTTAAAACATGCGTGTACACGTATGCCTTCACCGAACAAGTGTTAATTGCGAAAAGAAAATTCCATTGGGGCACAGCCGTAATTCGAACGAACGGCTTCAGAATTGAGAGTCACGTTTGAGCAAATCCAACACTGTTCTATAAAATATTATTCAGTTTTACACGCAACCTTACAAAGGTTCAAAAAAATTCAAGCGATTAAATTAGTATCACTATCACTATATATTCAAAATATACGCGTTAATAAACGAAATTATTAATTTATTCTCCTCTTTGTTAAGGCTCAGAGATTCAATTTAAAATTCATACAACAAAGAACAATGAAGAGGCGACTTAATGATTTGACACTAAAAACAACACAATACATTTATAATTGACTATTTATATTTTATAGGATTGCTTTTACTGCGGGCCCGAACTTATCAAAAATTCTGCTTTTGTTCTTACATTAAATCAAATAAAGCACTTTAATAACAAATAATAAATGAGTTGTTCGGATTTATTAAGCTGAGTTTCATCATCGCATCGTATCACCTCGACGTCCGTCATTCCACAACTGAGCGTTTTTTAAGGCAGTTTCTACCGCGCAGAAAAACTATGAGGAACCAGCTGCCCACTGAAGTATTTCCGAACCAATTCGACTTAGGGTCCTTCAAGAAAATAGCGCACCATTTCTTAAAAGTCCGGCAACTCACTCGCGAGCCCTCTGGCATTAAGAGTGTCCATGGGTGGCGGTATCACTTAACATCAGGTGAGCCTCCTGCCCTGCTTGTTTTATAACAATTTTTTTTTATCTATCTAAACACTCGCGCCTTTCTCCAAAGGTGTAGACAGTGACCACGTATCTCCACTTTCTACTGTTTTGACATACCTCTCTCGTTTCATACACTTCCATGACATTCACCATGCATACTCGTCGGTTATGGGTATTTTTGACTGGTCGTTTCTTATGTTCGTCCCCGATTGGTCCTGGTATATACGACCTGACCTCGCCTCCGTTGCCTTGTAATATCCGACTTAGAAGCCGCTTCTCATTCTTCTTTTCTCCATGGTCAAACAACCTACGCATTTTACGCCTGCTTTAGTACCACACTCACACACTTCTTAATACTCTCATCAACAGCATTTATTCTTGTTTCATATTTTACTCTGCCACACCCAACATTCACTACAGTACGTAAGCATCCCACTATGCACAGCAAGTCGAGCGTCATTTGAGATATCTTGACTACTTGATATCCAAGAGTATTAAAGTCTCAAATAACTTTTATATAATATGCTTTTATCGGTTTTAATTTTTAATATTATTTTTATACTATGCATGCATAAATGTCTTTCTCGTCTCTGCCAACACTGACTGACGGACTTGTTGCAGCGCGTCAAACAATTTAGTAAAATAAATTAACGTTAGGTTTCACATAGCATTAGCATCTTAGCCAAGTAGAATAAATTGGTTAGTCGAAAGCTTGGTGCTTACGATATGAATATTTGGGTCGACTAAGCCACAGATTTCCTATGTTTTTAATTAGTTTAAACAGGCAAAGCTTCGTATTTATAATATTAACTTCTATACAACACTTTCAGAACATAAAACACAAAATTCTAATTAAGGGTCGAATGTATCTTCCAATTAAATACAGATATCCCATACATTAATTATGATGACGTTAATAATGATGTAGCGAACTCGAATGGGGAAAAGCATGCAAAAGCACTCACCGAAACGTGTAACTTTAAAATGTGTAGGCAAACTTAGTCTTAAAGGGTACCCTGCGGTTTTTTACCGCAAGGTATTTAAGGTACCACTAATATTTATGCACTAAAAACCGCAAATTTACGATTTCTTCTCAGCGTTGACTCAACTTATGTTTTCTCTTTTATCGATAGACGGTTACTCTCTCAATATGTCGCCGCGTCATAGCCGCTCCTAATATCTTGAATAACACGCAATTAAAAACCCGCGTCGTTTACCCGCAATGCGACGAGATAGTTTCTTGGATATGAAATATATCATCGATCTATTCTGTTCCATATATCCTCAATTGTTTTAGAAAAAAAATGAAATTATAAATTGAAATGTAAATTAATTTTATCCATATCACCTCGACGTCCCTCGTTCCACAAGTGAGTGTTTTTAAGGCAGTTTTTCGGCACTATGTATTTCTGAACCAATTCGACTTAGGGTTCTTCAAAAAAGATTGTACCAATTTTTAAAACTTGCGTGCCTTCTGGCAGTTTCCATGGATATCATGGCAGATCAGATGAGCCTCCTGGTCGTTTGCCCCGTATTCTTGACTTACAATCCGGAGATCCTGGGTTAGAGCCCTGGCTGTGCACTTGAATAACACAACACATTATTATTAGATGATTTATATCAGGTACAGGAACGCTTCTGCACCATCTTACATATAAAGGAAAGTAATCAATGGACCTGGGACTTTGGAAAATGAGTAGAATCCGTTCAAAGTTATCCCAGATCTAAAGTCTTAGAACAAAAAGCATAGGGCATTACATATAAACGTAGTTGAAGGTTTAGAAAACGAAATCAATAACCTCACACCTCAAAAAACGTGTGTGTACTTATGTACACGCGTTAGAAGTTATACTTCTTTGGCGTAACAAGATAAAGATCTTTTCAAAAATTTTATTCTACGTTTATAGAAAAAACGACACTAACAATAGAAAAAAGTATTTAATACATTGAAATTTTATTATAACGCATTATCTAGTTAAATAAAGTATATTTAAATATCACAAAAAAAATTCTACATAATTAAAGAAATGGACACGTCCATTGGTTGGAGTTCAGTAGACATGTGAGTTACAAGAGTCTTATGATAGCTAAAGTATGATACAAATATTCTTGTACAAACATTGTCTAAATATCGTACAAATACAGCATCAATAGCTGTATTAAAAAACACTAAATGTTGACTATAGCATACTGTTGGTTTTTTTTAATTCACCTAACTTAATAATTTATAATATAAACTTCTTTTTAATCAAGTTGAATGTTCCCTGTGAAGACATCGTTCATATGCAAAAGTTAAAGCGTTCGGATGAGGTGGTAATTTTAAAGCTTGAGAATTTTCTCATTTTAAAGTGGACAATGTTCGCTATCAAAGTTTTGGGATTAACTCGAAGACTAGACGCAGAAGTTTACAAAACGCAGCGTCGGGATGAGATAAGATTCTTATAACCTAAATATTTAAGAAATACTAATATTTTTGTTACTATTTCCGCTCCAGTAAAAAAACTATTTCTACACTATTACCACCTTCAAGCGCACCAATACATCGAACCAAACTCCGAATACGGACTCACCTGTCTACCATATGCCGACAGCGAATTATATCTTATTTCAGCTATACAATGCGCAGAGCATTATGCATCAAACGAAGAATATATGATAGGGTAGGGAATCGCCGGATGTATATAAAAATATTAAATAACGAAAATAACGAAGAAGTCCTAAGACAGGTTTGTCTGTCTAATTAATATTTGCTTTTATAATGAAAGAAAACATCCTGCGGAAACTGGCATAAGGCCCAAAATGTACCTACGTGTGTCAGGGTGAGGGAGGGGAGAATCACCTACTATGCTATAAAGGAAAAATATCAAATAGATACAATCTAAGGCCAAAATCCACATAGTTGTTGTATTATATTCCCGCTGAATAATTTAGTTTGCATATGTCATGTGTAGCATTTTCATTCGAGTATACCACTCAAGTTATCTTGCTGCAATTGAATATTATCTTGGAATCATTTAAGATTCAACATCAGGAAAATGGAATTTCCCGATAAAAGTTATAAGAGGTTTAGGGCAGTGATATACTATTCACTTGACACAATGAAAGCCTTTTCGAAGATTCAGAAATTCAAGTTAAACGAAAAACGAAGCAATTACCGATTCGTGGCTGAGAGTAAAGTTTGTTTTACTGGGGAATTAATATTCATTAAAAAATCTTTGGGCATTCCAAACTTTGTAATCATGGCGGGCGGAGCGCTACGACGGTTTTGTCAGCGAGTTTCAGTTTTGCGACTTAGAAAATGGATTTTTCCTGCTGTTGTAATTCGAACAATTTGAAAGGTATTTGCACATTTTTACTGGCTCTTTTTGTTGCCAATTCTGTTTGCGTTTGTTGAAAGTTATACCACTTTGTAATTCATACTTTTTACACATTTTATATAACTTTTGGCTCAAATAAAATAATTACAAAAGTAAAAATAGACACAGAATTATCCTTACTCCATGTCTCATTGACTAATTACATCATGTATTAAATCAACCATGTATTATTATATAGTACCCAAAAAACTAAAATAACTCAAGACGAGTAGCGACAAAAAAATACGTGTGGCACTCGGGGACTGCCACGGTAAAGCTATTGCATAGCATTTTTTATAAACTTATGCATTATAATTATTTATTTATTTTTTGCAGTATTTTTTTTCTTTGATAATATTAATTCAATCTACCGCTCTACCAGACTCAGATTAACACGCCTATCCGATCACGCTAAACCGATGTGAGACGCAGTATGCGTTCTGTCCCGCTGTAACGCGTATTGGCCGCACCTATATTTAGTCATCTTGTGTTAGGTTTATTTCGTTACGGAATTTCTTGATTCGGTCGCCGCGCTCAAAGCCCGCGATAAAATGAAACACACCTTACCTAGAGTTGGAGATGCTACTGAGACCTAACATGTAGGTAGTTACACACTACACTAACTCACTCATTAACTCACATGCACTCACACACTCACTCAAGCACTCACGCGTGTTGTAAACAGTTAAAAACAAATTGTAGTTGAAAAAATAATTGTTACCCGATTCACTATTAAGTTTGTTATTGAAGACCTGAGAACCCTTACACAGGTTTTTTTTTCTTAAAAGGGTTTAATCCTTCACATTATAATTAATAGTTTATTATGAATAAACACATTTTTATTTCTTTAATTAAAACCGTTGTTGTTAGGCGATTCATAACTTATAGAGTTCAAGTATGGTTTTAAATGCAATTTTAAATCATATTGTTCCACGTACCCTAAATATAACTAAAGGGTTGAGCTCGATCAATTCTGTACGTTTCGTAACATAGCTGACCGGTCACCCCGCTATATTTCTCTGTCATTATCCACGACATAAATATATTTGTTACAGTCTTGTTACGGGATTTCGGTACAATTTATAGACACATTTTTAACGAAAATCACATTTGACAGTTTCCATTTTGCTCAGTGCAATTTCTGTTTTCACTCACTTTTATGGGTGAACTCACTCTCACTCACTCCTAAATTACAACTATTTTTAACAATAGTATTAGTTAAGTTATTATAATTAAAGCAGCCGTGTTGGACTAGTGGCTTAAGCGTTTGACTTTTATCTCTGAGGTCGTAGGTTCCATTTCCTGCTGTGTACCAATGGACTTTCATTCTATGTGCGCATTTAACATTCGCTCCAACGGTGAAGGAAAACATCGTGAGAACGGGCTAGCCTTAGACCCAAAAAGTCGACGGCGTGTATCAGGCACAATAGGCTAACCTACTTGCCTATTAGATTGACAAATGATCATGAAACAGATACAGAAATCTGAAACCCAGAACAACCTGAAACTGAAAGGTTGTAGCGCCACTGGTTCATTTTTTATTATAAATTAATTAATTGTATTTATATGTATTTAAAATTTTAAATGTTATAAATAAAGCAAAAACATTATAAAGACGCAATAACTAAGCTCTCATCCTGCGTATGAATTCCGATAAAATCATTTGCCTAAAACAAGTAATAGTAATAACAGCTACAAAAATCTATTGAATTGGTGACAGGGCTTTCCGTTTCGGAATAATGATATATGCAAGTTCCTTAAAGCAACGTGCCGCATTGACGAATAACTAGATTACTTAATAAACAACGACGAACACCCTTCGACCTTTGAATCCGACGCTGCGCTATATAATGTTCCATCTCCATACAGGACATAAGAAACGGTCCAAGGGATCAAAAGAAACGCCGTCGCTAATACGTCACTTCCGCTCGGTCCCGGAATAACATTTTATATTATAGACACTAGAAGGGTTGAAACATTGACGGTCGGATTCGCAAACAGTACATAAAGATCCGGCAATCTCACGGTTTTTCTGAATTAAGTCGTGAAAGGACATCCCGACCCGACCCTTACCTACTTCCCGGTTCCCGCCCGCATTATTAAGTGATTTTGCAGAAACAAATCCACCGGACTTGGGAATTACTTTTTGGAATATTTTCCACATATTTTTACGGGAAATTCCTTACGCGGTCTAACGTCCGCCCCGCAGATATAACAGCCTATTTCTACGGATATTCTTGTCGCTTTTGCTAAAATATTACGAGCTTTTTTACAAACTTTTACTGTTACAGGATTAGGAATACTTTTATACTCGTAATAGGTTTTAATTACTAATATTGTATATGTTAGTACATTTATTTTTGGCCCAGACCTAAAATATTTTAGTGCCATTAGTATACATAAATATATATAATAAAAATGGATATTTTGGTACAATATATAGAATTGTATTTTCTTTTAAACATATTTATATACTTGTAGTAGGAAGCATTTATAATGTTAGAATGTATTCACTATAATAAGTTAAAAAAAACATTAAAAAAACAGTGGTGGCGACATTTACTTTATACTAGAAATCAATCGAATAAATATCGTTACATAAAGTAAATCCACGCAGTAAATTACCATTCTATGTAGCGATTGCGAAGTTGTGCAAAACTCTGAATTGGCTTGGGGCGTTTAGAAGTACCCAGAACTTGCGAGACACGCCTGTATCAGGGTACTTTGCCCCAGGCGAGCCCCATTCGGATTAGAAATTGAGAATTCAACTTGAAAACAAAATAAATTTATTTCGTTTAAATTTATTCCGTATTTTAAATATGGGTGAGATCTTAACCTAACTGCTATCTTTTTTTCAACAACTGAGGGTATTTCCGAACTATAAGGTATATCCGAACTAATTAGGGTCAAAAAAAGAGCGTACTAATTCCTTAAAGCCGGCAACCCACTCGCGAGCTCTTTGGAATTGAGAGTGTCTATGAGCGACGGCGGTATTAACATTGGATGAGCCTCCTGACGTTGACCCCACACTATAAAAAAAATGAAGGCGAGTTTGTCATCATCGCATAGTGCGGAGAACATGGAAGACGAAGTACTGCTATAAAACCTTTTTTGTTATGTTGACAATTCTACGTTATTATATAAACATTAATACTTAAAATAAAAGTTTATATTTACATATAAATGAACTAACGCGTAAAATATAAGAATTATAACCAACTTGCTGGTTCTCTTTCTGCACTGACTACTTGCAATTAAATATGTTATTTAGTACCTATATCATGTCTTGATAAACATCGATGTGATGAGATTTGGTGTTGTGTTAGGTTTGGGTGTTTAAATATGTATTTATATGTCTATCTATTATATATAATATTATGTATATCGTTGCCTATACCATAAATTACCAAATGGGATTAGATCAATTGGTGTGAATTGTCTTTTAAAAAAAAAAAAAAACTGATCGAATCCATTGCACTCCATGCGCCATTTGGTCAATATGGTACTTACTGTATATTAAGATTATCTGTAAAGTTACGATAAGTTTATATACAACTTATTTATCTTCGAAGCCTTGGTTTATTACACATTATAATGAATTGTTGTCAAATCAATAAACACATTTTTATTTTTTAATTGTGATTACAATGAGCACTTTTGAGAAAATTATCTGTTTCCTAGAAATATGTTTTGTGAACCATAGATTTCACTGTTCTGTTAATATTGAAATAGCTGCGCCCTAATGGCCAGGAAACAAAGTTTAGGTTGATAGGCGAAGTAGGACGCCAAAAACAATTTACTCCTGCAACATATTTTTCTTTGATATAAATCGTTGGGCGCGGTCACTATCGGAGCGCTAATGGTTTTACGAGCGGCGATCTCACTTCGCTAACATTATTGTCTGGTTAATGTCCACCCTCAAATTATGTGAAAATGAGTCTTTATGAGTTTATTCTAACACCAAATAACACTAACAAAAAATATAGATCGTCACTGTTATTGCAAAACAAGTATGAGTCATCTATTCCAACAATGTAAACAAGTACGCACGTCCCGCCCTACCACATCGCCTATAAAACGGGCGGGCACTGGAGTGAAAAGGCATTCGTCTGCCAGTGCTCGTACCGTGGACATCTCTGTGTAAATTACTTAAACATCTCTTACTTAAATAAAGTGTTGTGTTATTTGAGTTTATTGTTTTATCTTCGTTATGGAATAAAAGTACCAGTGAAGTAAATGATCACACGGCTGACGTATTTCTAAAAACAATAGGAACCAGTTATTCCGTCATCAGAAGTGGGATAACTTTCCACTACCCTCAACAACCTATGAAAAAGAAATCACGACATGGATTAACTACTACTAGCAGTAATGAAACCCCGATCCAGAAACCAACGACTCATTTCAAGTTATCCATATGACATAACTGGCAAATTGGGAACATCCGAAAACCAACAGTACGTTATTGTAACTATAAATGCTTTTACAAAATATGTACTTTCTATATCACACAACCAACAAGAATCCTCACGGTACCTTGGCCCTGCGCAGAAACAAACGAAAAACTTATTTGGTGCTCAATACAAATCATAGTTGACGGTGGGAGGTTTTGGGCGAATTTAAAATCTACTGTGATGTAAGGAATAGAGATTCATGCTATAGCACCAGAATCAGCCGAGCAAATGGTCAAGTGGAACGTGTGGTAGCTACAGTAAAGAACGCTCTAGTTATGATCAAAAATTTGAAACAGAAGAATGGCACACGGCACTTGAAGAACTCCAATTGGCATTAAACTGCACTCCTCACCGCGTGACTGGGGTAGCTCCACTCACTTTGCTTACTCAACGCAGACATTGCGTTCCTCCTCAGCTACTCACACTCGTAGATATTGACGAGCAGACAATTGATATTGAAGCATTACTAATCATGTTCATCAAAAGATGACACATAATGCAGAGCGGGACAAGCTACGATTTGATTCAAAAAAGCAAAATTAATCATTTTCAGCGTGGAGACTATGTTCTTATTAAAAATAATCCACGTAACGAAACCTCGTTGGATTTAAAATTTAGTGAGCCGTACGAGATAATAAGAATTCTGAATAAAGATCGCTATCTAGTCAAAAGGGTAGTGGGCGCAGGACGTCCAAGAAAGGTTCCTCATGATCAACTTCGCAGAGCACCTCAACCTGGTGAACAAATAACCGTATCGGCAGAAGAAGATGACACTACATCATCCGCCAATGAGCCTGTACCATCTACTTCACGAGCCAATATGGGTGAACAACAAGCCCAGGGATCAACTCATTAAAAGCTAAGTACATTTTATTTAAAATTCACAATAAATACAGTGTACGCGACTAAGTACCACAGTGTACGCGACTAAGTACCACAGTGTACGCGACTAAACCACAGTGTACGCGACTAAGTACCACAGTGTACGCGACTAAGTACCCACAGTGTACGCGACTAAGTACCACAGTGTACGCGACTAAGTACCACAGTGTACGCAACAAAAGTACCACAGTGTAGCAAAACAAAGTACCACAGTGTAGATTGATTCATGTAATACACAATATTATCAACATAATAATTTATTAAAACAGATACCAATTTTAAAAGAGAACAATAACCAATTGTTTCAGTTATAGTCATCAGTAAGACATTGAGAACACGGCTAGTGCAGAGCGCGCCTGCCGGTCAGAATGGTCGTATCGGCGCAAGTCAAAATGCAACACTAACAAAACAAGTATGAGTCATCGTGCACGTGCGTTATTGGCGCAAAACAAGTATGAGTCATCGTCCACCTCTCCAACAATGTAAACAAGTGACGCACGGCTCCCGCCCTACCACTCGCCTATAAAACGGGCGGGCACTGGAGTGAAAAGGCATTCGTCTGCCAGTGCTCGTACCGTGGACATCTCTGTGTAAATTACTTAAACATCTCTTACTTAAATAAAGTGTTGTGTTATTTGAGTTTATTGTTTTATCTTCGTTATGGAATACAAAACTACCAGTGAAGTAAATGACGCAACGGTTTCTAAAAAATACGGAACCAGTTATTCCGTCATACATATATGTGAACTGACTGGGACAACATTTTTATTACGCTGATTTTTATATGCATTATCGAATAAAAAAAAACACAGCTAAATTTCTTACTCAATTTGACGGTTAAACAGACTCATATTAATTTTTATATGTAAACCTAATGATACATTAATGTCGAGGACGTTGTCAAAATAATCAGAAAGCTGGAACCCACAAAGGCTCCATCAACACGTGAATGTTGAACCTATTCAAGTTATTGGAAGCAAAAAATACTAGATATAAAATTGGAAGTGTAATATTTTTATTGTAATTTTATGTTCGTAATTGACATGTGTTTTAGAAATAGCTTGTAAATATACTTTATATATAACCATTATATAGGATAACTTTAGTACATAAATAAAGCATGTTATAAGCTTAGTATTGCTTCCGGCCATTTCCACTATGAAACTTAAGCTGGCAAAGAAATTGGGCAACATTTCATTTATATGCAAATGAATTATGGCGGGAATAAGGCATGGTCGGGTCCTAATAACCTGTTTCAATTAGCTAAGCTTGCAGACGTGGAATGAAATAAGCATATTTTAATACTAATTTTATATTTGCAAGATATTCTTGGAATACCGCTTTTATCTTCCGACTTTTGAATTCTTTTCTTTCGATATTGTATAAGTTTAAAATACATACATATTTATTTGATTGTCGGTGTATTGTAATTCGTAGTTGCACAAAAACTTGTGTTTATGTGATAATAAAAACCATTTAAAATTGTTATTGATGGATTTTGATAAGGAGTTAGGAGATAGTTTTAATCTGTGAACCATAAAGATGCAACTCCATTGAGCGTAAAAATTGTGGCATCAAGCCAGCCTATTTTGTATATAAAAATTCACCGTTCCCAAATTCTCATACAATATAATTTAAACCAATTCATCGCATATCAACCTATACACTACCGTTTAGTTACAGATTACGTTTTAAAAGCCAGAACAAAAGCGTCAATCACTAAACAGCAGGCCACGATCAATCACCTACGTGCCTGGAGCGGTGACGGAATAAACTAAAATTAATAGCCACTGTTAAAGGTTTCAATCTGAATATTCATTTTGAGAACTCTCGGTTAAGCTGTGACGTATGACGCAAAATCCTTTACCAAAACGTTTATTTTCTGTGGACTTTTTGAAGTTATACTTTTTTTAGGCGCGTTATGAAAAATTGATGAGAGTAAAATTTTACGATGCGCGCGCACCGTGACACAAAATTAACAGAATGAAGTTAGTGGCGCATGTTGGCACGCACGCCGCCTCTGTTCACTGTGTATTTATATTTATAATATTTATCCACATGCTTTGAGTTTCTAAATTTAAAACACGTGTTTTCATTTTGTTTTCATTATACAAGTTTGAATTTTGTATGTGCGTCTGAATTATAATCAGAAGTGATTTAAATTGAATATTTAAATCAATACTAATTAATATTAGAAAATAATAATAAATATAATATTAATAAATATTTATTTACTTAATTTTTCAAATGTAAACTGAACTTTATTGACTATAATGACTCCTTTTCCAGTCTTTGATTATTTAATTGTAATTAATTATTTGCATGCAATCAAAAACTATTTTTAATAATGCCAAAGAAGTATAACTTATTACGCGCGTACATAAGTACACGCACCCTTTTTTTTATCTATTTTATTTACAGAATCTATTGTTTGCATGTAATTAAATTTCTGGATTAGGTAGGAGAGCCTTAGCGCTCAGTATTACTTCCGTACGTGAAATCCAATACAAACTTGAATTACCCTAAGCGCCTCATATCTACCTCATACTATAAAGGCACTTTTATGATATGTACAGTTTTTATGACAACATATACGGAAATAAGTGTCCCTTACTACCGTGTTACCGCGAAAAGCGTTAAAGATTCAAACCGTGTAGTACGTACTCTGGCTGTAATATATCCAGTACTTAGATACAAATAGAAAAAGTGGTACCCTTACCTTTCGACCCAAAACATGTCCGGACATTTTTTGGGCGGTAGGGGCCGTTCAAGTATTACGTAAGCAGACTTACTGTACTGAATAATTACAGTTGACGTAATCACCAAATAAGAAAATCAAAGACCCCCCCTCACCCCTATAGTGCTTACGTAATACTCTACCGGCCCCATATCGTGCGGCGGGATTTTGATTTTCCTATTTGGTGATTACGTCAACAGTAGTCATTTTCTTTTTTACACATATTACCCTCACATTATCTATGCTTGAAAACGAAATCCAGTTTCGATTCTACAAAAAATTAATACGTTTATGTACAATTATTTTTAGAGCTTTGCTTACTTTTGCTGACAACAGGGGGGATAATGTTGCCAAGTCTTTAATAAATTACATATAATCACAATCTCCATAATCTCATTAATTTAAAAATGCCTTTAAGTAGAGAATAAGACGACGATAATGCATTTGTGATTTCACAAAAACCTAAATTGAATTCATTTAGATCATCCATCAAAGTCCATAAGAAGTAGGAATTATTTTTCTTTCCGCAAAAAGCCTCTCTGAACAGATTTTTAATGTCTTTTTTAATGTTATTTGATAAAACCATTTTAATATGATTGGCAGCGTGTTTACTGAATACTTTTAAAAACGGTTTTATAATTATGTTTGTATATACTGTGTTTTTAATTGCAACTTTTATGTATAATATGTAACGGTTATAAGGCGTAATTAATTAAACATGTAAGCAATTTCTGCATTGTTTATTTTTAATTAATTTTATATAAAGAGGAGACTACGTATACTATTTATGTCTGTATTAGGACTCACCGACTTCAAAAATCATTACTAATCGGAAACCCTGTATTAAGTTTTAAAAGTTTTCGTTTTAAAATAATAATTCAAAAGAAATACACCTTACTTTATCTAATAACACCTTGGAGATATTACAGTACTATTATACGTACTTGTAAATAAACAAATAACTAGAATCTATTATCACTAAATGTTAACTTACAAAAAAAGTCATGTACATATTGCGGCGTTATACTGTCAAACTGTATCCCAAAATTACTTTACATATGTATAATATCTTGTATGAAAAAGCAAATAACTGTTCTTTTAATTATATTGAATTTGAAAATCGCCTAGCTTTTTTTTATTTATTTCATCATTAACGGCCCACAAATAAAAAAAACCACCCTCTTGTTGTGACGTGCAAAAGTTTAACTTTGGGTATTATCAGAAATTTTAGCTATTATGAAAAAGGATCCAATTTACTTGGTTATCAATAAAACGACCCAATTTTCGTAGAATCCCCGATGCTGGGAATATCACAAAATTGTCACAATGCTACGTGACCAATCGAATGTTGGGACACCTACTGAACACCTCTGACGTCATCACTATTCTCAGGGGCTATCACTGCTGTATAAAAACCTATACAGGCTTATAACCATTTATAAAGATCATTTATAATTTTGTACTCTACCCTCTGGAGGCATTTCTTCTTTCTGTTTCTGTTCTAACACTGGCACTGATCTAAATCAAGTGCTTATCGAAACAATTTGTATGACCCAAAACTTAGCGATTAAAAAGAGTGGCGGAAAGTTTCTTGCCAGTTCTTCTTGCCCACTCCACGACCTTGCCCTGACTTACGAACTGATAGTAAATGTAAATTTACAACTAATTTAACTTCATTTTTGACGTTCATGGGTGTACTTGTGTACCTATATGAATAAAGATACTTTGAGTTTGTTGAGTTTTTAATGATTATTTCGCCATGATAGAACCTCCACACACCCCATGTGCAACACCAAACATATAGTAATGTAATTTCATTTAACACGAGTC
Source organism: Pieris macdunnoughi (assembly GCA_905332375.1). Taxonomy (NCBI): domain Eukaryota; kingdom Metazoa; phylum Arthropoda; class Insecta; order Lepidoptera; family Pieridae; genus Pieris; species Pieris macdunnoughi. The sequence goes on along the minus strand of CAJOBZ010000017.1, from coordinate 3,630,682 downwards.
TTAATAACAAACAAGGGGTTCCATTACAAGCAATATTGATTGTAGCCACATTTTGAGAACAAAGCTCACGAAATTCTCTTGGTCACGCCCGAGTTGAAAAGCTCGCATATTTTATATTGCACGGACTTACGTCAACCCATTTTATATGAAAGCTGCGAAAATTGGTGACTCAGTTCACTTTGGTGAAAATGTCTGAGTTCGATCTTGGAAAAAAATTTATACAGTTAGAATACAGAGAAAAAAGCAATTTTACCATATGGTGACTTTACCATCTAATATTCCTATGTGTTCCGGATACAAAAACATTTAAACTAAATAAATTAATTAACTTTGTTATGAATGTTTTATGTATATTTATATGTGTTTAATAAAACTTTTTACCTGAGAAAATCTAATTTATTACCCGCCTTTAGAGACTTTAAATGTTTGACTCCTTGATTTTCCTTATGCTTAATTAACTCTTTTAATAAAACACTATTTTGACCGGATTGAAGTTATGTATTATTATAAATTTACAACTATTTAACATAATTTTAAATTTATCCGACGTTTCGCGTGCTTTACAGCGTGCGTGGACGCGGTGGTGTGGTTGTAAATTTATAATAATACATAACTTCAATCGGGTCGAAATAGTGTTTTATTAAATGAATAAAAGTTATGTTAATCAAAGACAATACTAATTAACTCTTTCTATGTTATGAATTTTCTTAACTTATAAGAAATATTACAAATATAGTTATTTTTGTTTTACAGCTTTTTTGCATGATACCCAGACAGTTTCAAATCCAGAAAAATTAATCTTTCATTAATGACAGGCATTTAAGCAGTGATGATTAACTGAAAGTCTCCGTTTTGTTTATAGACAAGTAGGTGATCAGGCTTTGAGCTTGACCATGCCGTACATTTTTGCCTCATGATGTATACGCGTTGTATGCTTTTATTAAAATAAATTATTGAATAAGGCGAGGACCTTAACCTCTTACTTCGCTCAATCCGATAAGATTGACCACCTCGCGCGACCCAATCCGAGGTCCGAGTCTCGCAGGAGACGCTACGCTAGTCAAAACAGCCCGAGCTTAGCTGTCAAAGGCCAACAGCGAGATTCCGTTCCAAGAAAGAATGGAATATTTCAAAAAAAGGTCATGGGATCATTTTAATACATTGGCTAAACATTTTTTGCCTTAATGGATACTACGAATAATGTTTGCAAAAGTTAAAATTGGCTTTCAAACCCAGCTTCGTTAATTGTAGTAAACGTTAAATCTGTGTGACTAAAATTTTATTCATGACATTTTCCTTTTATTCGGCTGTTATCGAAACAGGAATGAATTGCAATTTCAAGTATTTTAGTGCTAAATGCAGTGGCAATATCGGGGATATGGTTTTGTGTATTTTTGTGAAATTCGGTATCAAACAAAAACTAAATGTGTTTTGAATTTTTATACACTGAATTAGTATTGTCGTGAAAATAATTGCAATCCATTGGACTGGATTTCATAATTGAATGCATAGACATAAGGTCGTTCACAAACGTTCGCAATGATGTGGGAATTAGTTTACTGGCGACAGCGTAAAGCAATACGTAGCACAAATTTTAATGTATGGCTGTGAGGCTCGAACGCTAACTGTGACTGAGGAGCAGAAGTTACTGATGGCAAAACGCAAAATACTCCGTAAAATCCTGGGGCTGACAAGGAGGGAGGACGGTCATGGGTAGTCCGTATAAATCCCGAAATAGAAGAGTTGGTAGTCCAACCCAACAATATAGACGATACGGGCGATGGACCACGTTGGCTGGAAACCTTGAGCGCATGGGCTAATATCGGGTGGTAAAGGAGGTTTATCTGAGTACTGCTGGATCGCGTGGGATACAACCAGCTGAAGCTGAAGGCCAGTAATTGGCGGGAGGTGACAGGACAGAAAGCGCTTAGAAAGCGAAAGATTCTCGTTTACGAGGCATAACATTGAGGAGCTCGGCATGCCTTAAAAAGTCGACTACTATTAAAGTAAATATTCACGTAACAAATACATAAATCTGAGGTTAGGTCCAGCGCGTGAACAATTTTATTTATGTCAAATATTTTCTAAATACAAGAACCTATAAAGATGTGTTATCCCATTAATATAATGTCAATACAGTGCGTGATCTACTACTGTGTGAGCAGTGAAGAGTATGTGAAATATGATAAACCACTTTTCCCGTACATTAAATTTTAAGCTCAGAAATAAAACTCTATCAAGTTGAAAATTCTTCGCAATTTATCGTCGCTTTAAAAGGTTAAATTTTTTCACCCATAAATAATATATTAAACCCTCAGTTATCTCAACGTAGATAAAGCGTGTGACAAATAAATTATTTTATAAAAATTTATGACACCACGATTATATCTAGGGTCTACATAAATCACGTGTTTTCTGAAATCGTAAAGCGTAGGATTTAGTATCGAAGGAGACAAGTTGTTATAAGCCTATTGTAGATAACTTAATGATGTTTTAATAGAAAATATTCGTGTTTGTTCGAGTTTTGAATTCGCCGCCCAAGCGATGTATTAAACATAGTATTTTGTAAGAATATATTTATTTGTACCCTAACTCACGAGAGTGGCAAGTTTTTTCATAATTAATAAAATGTAGGTCATTTAAGTAAGTTCATATATTTTTATAATTTACTAAAACGCTAGAACCACATAAAAAATCGAATAAGTAAAAAGGCTTCTTTTACAACAATAATTAAGTATGGCGTAACATTAGCGCGTGTCGTTTGTTTGTGATTGGTCAAACGAAAAGGCGGTTGGTTTGGCGTGTCTCTGATTGGATTAGAGATGTTGTTGATCAATCACAGTCAACTCAAACATACCTTTACAGTATTTTCATGGAATTGAACGAATTTAACTTTAGACTATAATCTTAACGTTTGCTGTCGCTCATTTGTTTTATCGTTTGTTCACAATATAATAGGCAAGTTTGGAACATGACGTAAGCTGTCAAGAATACGTCAGTTCCCATATCTAAACATTAGAAACCTCACTCAAGCTCCATTGAGGTTTGATGATGATCACGGTTAGACACAATGTACAATAATAAAACAATCCTCAGTTATGGTTGTTCCTAAAAACTTCTAATAAATAATAATATAAATTAATGTATCAATTTGCAAAGGATATTTAGAATTGTTATACATTTTTATGTTGTTCGTTAAATTGCGAATTAAATTGCATATTTTTGATGGATTGATACGTAAGGTTCACCAATGTCAAACAGAAAGCTCATCTATTCGTAGGCTTCTCATTATATTCTGCTCTTCTCGAAACATTTTGAACTTGCTCAATAAAAAAATATTTGTCACAACGAAATACTTTCCCTTACCTGTGAGGTAACGAGTTCGCTATTCTCACTGTTCGAAATTCAATCTCTTCAAGCGAGAGGTGTAAGTTAAAAATATTATATGCAGACGCTATCGAGTTCACACTGGTTTAGCTTCGAAGCTTCAACATCACAAAGCTCTTCAAGCATAGAGCATACTTTAAAACAGTCTAATAAATCTGTTCTTTTTTTAAATATAGTTTTTTTATGAAATAGAAGTATGTGTACTATTTAATGGACAGAATACATATGTCGATTTAAATGACAAGTTATAATTTTTTTTATAGAACGGGGCAACCAGGCAGATAGCTCACCCGATGTTAAGTGATACCGCCGCCTATGGACACTCAATGCCAAAGGGCTGGCGAGTGCGCCGGTCTTTAAGAATTGGTACGCTTTTTTCTTGAAAGACCCTAAGTCGAATTCGGCAGCTGGTTCCACATACCACAAACTGCCTTAAAAACGTTTACTGACTTTTCTTTCTATGTTCTAATATTTTTGTATCCTTTTCTCCTCACCTCTCTTTCCCCCCTTGCTGAATCCCTACTACTTTCCATTCAACCGCTGCACACACCCTGGGGTCTTCCCTAAGATTGACCTCCAATTGTTTAAAAACTACTCTCCCCACCACCCACTAAAATGGGTGTCCTTCTCATAACTGCCCTTTGGGCGTCCTTTAGGCTCCTTTGCCCCCCTACTCTATAAAAAAACTAGATAATTATTCTGAAAATATAAATGCTCATTTTGGAATTGGAATGCTGAAAGTTAAATTATAAATAAGTCTTAGTATGCGCCTTCTATATTATTTTGTTGATTTCCAGAACATATTATCTGTATGGGCAAATATTGAAGACCGTATCTAAGAATCATTCTTATATATAAAAATAAAATGCGTAAAATAAGATTATTTTGCCTATCCCTCCAATCATTGTTCGATTCCCAGCACAATCAGTATACGATATGGTTTTTACCAATTAAAGAATTATAGAATTTATCAATTATATCCAGTTATATTAAAGTCATAATAAAATATTTAACAAACTTAAATACTAACAAGTGGCGCTACAAACTTTTAGGTCTGGGCCTCAATTTGTGTATCTGTTTCGGGATCACTTGATTGTTCTAATAGGTAAGTAAGTTATCAGCGTGACACGCGCCGTCGGCATTTTGTGTCTAAGGCTTGTTGGTTTTGTCACGATGTTCTTATTTACCGTATGAAAGAAAGAAAAAACTTTATTACACATAAAAATTAATGTATAGTGCACTATCCCCCACCCTACGGGCTTCCCTGATTCTTCCATTTGACATATTAGTGTTTTAAGGTACATAATATGTTATACTAATAAGCGAGTGTTAAATGTGCAAATAGACAGAAAGTTAGTTGGTGCAGACCCGGGGTTTGAACCTACGGCCTCAGGAATAAGAGGTACAAGCTAAAGCCCGCACACAGCTCCTCTGAATTAAATATTACCAGTCACTAGTTCTTTAGATTATATACCTATACATTAAGTTTAATCCTGATAACAGTAGAATTAAATTTAAAAATTTGCATTAAAACATCCAACAGTATCTCTCAGTAAGCTGTCACTTTTATCACGGAGCCAGAACGTTGCCAAAATTAGATTCTACATGAGATGAACATGAAATATAACTTCAGCAATAAACAGTGCACTTTAGGCAGACTGACGTGAACGCCGACATGCGAAAGAGATTTAGAAAGCTCCATTTACCTTCTAAATCTAATTCTTTTGACTTTACAACGTTAAATATATCTTAAATGACTACTTTAGACTTTGTGTGTTGCATTGCCAAAAATATCTGACTTTTGAGGCTGTGTATTTTTAGGTTTTTTTATTACGAGTAGTAGGCGAACAGGCAGGAGGCTCATCTGATGTTAAGTGATAACTCCGCCCATGGACACTCACATTGCCCGAAGGCTTGTGCGTTGCCGGCCTTTAGACTGGATAGTTTGACTGCTTATCTGTATCATTATTGTGTAACTCTCAATCATAATGTTAACAATTGATAACAGTCAATAACCTTGTATTGGTATTTAAAAAAAAAGCAGCAGCAAAAAAGAGTCAAAAGAGCAGTGTTGGCCTAGTGGCTTCAGCGTGCGACTCTCATCCCTGGTCGTAGGTTCGATCCCCGGCTGTAAACCAATGGACTTTCTGTCTATGTACGCATTTAACATTCGCTTGAACGGTGAAGGAAAACATCGTGTGGAAACCGACACGTCTTAGACCCAAAAAACTCGACGCCGTGTGTCAGGTACAGGAGGCTGATCACCTACTTGGCTATTAGATTGAACAATGATCATGAAACAGATTCAGAAATCTGAGGCCCAGACCTAAAGAGGTTGTAGCGCTACTGATTTTTGTATTGATCTTTACAATCATTAGAAATTAAAAACGCCGATATGTGTCAAATTAGGTAATTAGGATAGATGGCGCCATTTGCTTAAGGAGTTAATTTTATGTCATGTAACAAATAATGCCTCCAGGAAAAAGAAACGTGGAAAGACCACAACATCTATGGGCGTTACAGTCAAAGATTCTAGAGAGCAATGAATAGAGGAGGCAAAGATCCAAATGAATGTTCAGGAGGAGGCCTTTACCCATTGCCGAAGTAATGGATACAACAATTACTTACGTAAACTAAGTGTATAATAGCAGAACGAACACCCAATTGTTTTGTCATTTTTTAATAGTATGGAACTAAAGTGGCTAAAACAAATAACGTTAAAAATTATAAAAATTATTTTGCTACATCAAAAAAAATTGTTTTCCAATATAACAATTTGTAGATTCATACTATTTCTTCTTAACTATTCCGCTATGTTAAATTATGGCAATGTTGAAACATTACGAAAACTCCTAAACCGAGTTCCGAAAGTTTGGTCAATAGTTACAACGTTTAAAACACAAAACTTTTAACAAGATTTTGAAGTTATGTTCAAAACTAACCCACTAAGAAATAACTTATTTAAACTTAGAACAGTTAAAGACACCCAGTTTGAGGGATTACTTTTAAATAAGTTAAGTCATTTTCTACTTCTAAGAATTTATAATATTCCGTAGAAAATAATCTACATCTCTTTCAAAAAATATAATTCCAATGTATCCTTAAATATAGTAAGGATGAAATATAATTTGATTTAAAGCTACCTACATTCACTACTACATTATTGGAAAAAAAAGGTGTGGGTTTAAGACAAAGCACGATTCTCTACCCTGAAATCGTGAGTTCTAAACCCGAACTATCTGTGGAATTAATGTTTAACACTCGTTCATACGCTTAAGGAAAACATAATGAGGAAACTGGCAAGTCTAAATCGTAAATTCAGTTTTATTCTTATGACTTCCATATACATACGACCTAAGACCACACAATTCGGTGTATGGTAGGCATAGCCGCCTACTTGACTAATAAGAAAATTTACCAACCAAACAGATCCAGAAATCTCTCACTAAAAAACTGTTTTACACATTTTTTTATTCATTTTATAAAAAAACGTTATAAACGTATTACATTATTTAGTTTATTCTAGCCTTTATAAAAATTTATATTGATAATAAAAATACATACATACTATAACATTTATTATATATGTCGGAGTAAGTTACTGATATTGTCAGAGCTTATAATTTAACAACATCAAAGTCAATTGTAATACTTGTGGTTTATTTGGTTTGCCAATATTGCTAGATCTATAAATTAACGACTACTCAATGGCCGAACTATAGGGATATCATAGTTATTATTATAAAAGCAATTTATTAGCACTTTAAACCTTTGAAACTTCAAGACTATCAATATTAAAGGAACCATTTAACACTCGTTCCTACTGCTGTTTGACTCTGTAAATTTGGGGATCGGTCTGGGAACGAGAACACGAGATATCACGACACTTGTTTATCACAAATTCGTAGACACTGGTTGTTGCGTTTCTTAATGGTAGTTTCACCATTTTAATAATTTATCTGCAAGTCCTCTTTTTCGTAATATTCAGGTCGTGCTTACTAGTTCATTGTTCAGGTTCTCGTTTACTGCTTTGTCAACAATCGGACCCTTTCGCTGCCTTCCTTTCGTTAGACAATATTCATAACGTTATCTGTCAGTTACTGTTGACTTTCTACCGTTACTTGTCTTAAGGGCCTGTATTCACTTTGATTAGTGATTGGTGCAAGTGATTAGTGCCGGTGATTAGTGATTAGGAGAAAACAAGTTTGGACTACGACTGATTAGTGCAGGTGATTAGTTGGCTGCGTAGTAAAGTGATTAGAAGCGTATTCTAATTTTTTGCGATTGGACTGCGAGTAGTGACGTCGCGTGCGCCCTCCCTTCCCCCTCACTTCCCCAAACTATATGACAACTGAATTTACTTTAGGCCTCCTAGCACCCAGGTCGCCGCGACCTAACCGCGGCGGCCAGTAATTCTGCTTTTTGCATCCTTACCCCTACCACTCGGCCGCCCGCCCCGTTGGCCGCGGCGTCCTTCCCGCGACCACGACCCGTGGCCGTCAACATCACTTCTTTTAATTTCAGTCTCCCGCCGGCCACTTCACTACAAGTGATTATTTTACAATGCCTTTCGACACGGAAAGGTTCATAATTGAAGTGAAATAGAAAGGTTTATGGGATTTACATCAATGTTACTCAATAAAGTGTTAAGCATGGCTAAGTGGTCGATTATTTGGCGGTCCTGAGAAAAGAAAACAGAACTTGGTTAGTATTTTATTTTATTTGCCTAATAAATTAATAATGCGATGAACTACTAATCAGCAGGTGCTGTAGTAGCATTCGACACGTATATGTGACATGAGTGATTTTTTTAAATTGTTCCGTTCATTCAAAATCTAAAAATTTTACATGGTAATTGTCAAAAGTATAACTATTTTATTTCTACTATTTTTCGCTTTGCACATAGTTTTGACAATTATTTGCTAAAATTTCCCAGGTTTTCGTAATGATTGGATAACTTTTTAAAAATTACTCATGCCGCATTCGTTCGACGCCATTTTGTTTACGCGCCAATGCGCCGGCGACCCCATATTTTCAAATTGTCCAGGGCCCCATCGGTACTGAAGTAGTTTGCGAATATATCTCATTTCGGTGATGTTCTATTTGCTCTTTAGGTAATCAGGTTTTCTAATAAAGCCTCTGGTCAGTTAACTTCCTTATTCCGTCTCTTTCTCCACATTTGACCACTAGGCTTTTATAATCACAACTCAAATTCTTTCTTGACTTTAGGGGTCGGTGAAGAATTCATTATTGCTAATATTCCAAATTCTTCAATTAGGCGGGCCGGGATGTCATATTAAAATGTCTTTCATTATTCAAGTTTCTCAGCCGTCTTGTTCCTATAAACCTTACCCGGGCATTGATTGGCCATTTTCTTTGATGGGGTTATTGCTCATATCGAATCATTATTTAAAAGCCTTGATAAAATACAGAGTCTTTGTAAATGCGAATCACTCATTGCCGTATGCTCCAATATCTAAGTAAAGAAATTTATAATTTACATCACATATTCAATCACGATTGAAAAATAATTCTTGTAATTGTAATAAAGAGATCCCGAATGTTTGGTTTGATAACTCTAATGTCTTGCCGTGATGGCTCGTAAGGAATTGTATTTTTGAAAACTTACGTTGAATCCACTTATCTCTGTCAATTTGGCATCACAATTGGTTTTAATATCTCCCATATTGCTTCACAACTCAAATACTATTTCCGATACTGTAGGAGCCCTTCGGTTTCTGACTTATATGAGATAAAGAACACCCAGTACCAAATACCTAAAATAAATTCAATTAATAAACATAATTTAGTTTTGTAATTTACTCATTTATTTATTGATTTACAGGCATTACTCTCCAAAAAATGGAAAACTTGAGACTGTTTCACAAAGAGCTGCGCCGTCTTAAAGATGTCAAAAGTGGTTCTCTCCGTAATACATCCTATTTCAACCAATTACTGTTTTTAAATCCCCCGAAAATAGTCTCGAAGAGGCAGTCTGAAAGTCAATCTTCATCTGAACTCACATCTCATCAAATCCTTAGAACAAAAGGAAGATCCCGAAATCCGATCAGACCCTCTATTCATTCTCAAGCCACGACCACGATTCAAATTGTGACAACTGTTTCTTTTATCCCTCCTAATTTCAAACATCCCTCTCAATGAACCAAAGCGAAAATGAAATCATAAATTATAGAAATCCACCACTGTCACCTATCGCCGAGTTATTCAGGTTTTCTACTACCACAGGATATCAGATGATTCAAATTACAGCGATACTCATACTCATTATTCTGATATTTCTCAAAATTCAGAAATGATAGACCTATTTCCCAATTTGAATGATTAATTGTTCACAATTGCCATTTTTTAAGTTATGAAAATCAATAATTTGATTATCTACTTAGTTTTTTATATTTAAAATTTTCGCCCTTTTCCTCTCCTTTTCAAATCTAAAGTAATACTCTGACTAGTTCATAAATTTTTTAAAGTGGCAACTTGGTCATAATTATACAGGTTGTTGTGAAAAAGCAAGTGGTGGTTTAGGGTGATTCAGAATCAAGTCTTTTAATTCAAATTTACAAAAAAATCCGTTTGCAGTTTAAGTAAAAAAAAGGCCCTAACATTATTTTTATTTTTCCTGTACACAATCTCCATCAAATCCTTTAAAATTATCACGTATTTTTTAAACATTCTGTATTTAAAAAGAAAAACTTACCTTATTGTTATTACTAATTTTTCTTCTGCTGGAATGCATTTCCGATAGTTGTTACCAGTTCCAGTAATTTTTGGTTTTATTGTATCCAGTAACAGGTTAAAAGTATTCGTTGACATTCTCATGTAATTAAAGTCTCTTCTCATACATTTTTAAATCCAAAAATAAGTATTATTAGGAAAAATTAGAACGTGTGTACTTTAACTTTTAAAATCTACCAGGTTAGGTTTAACAAGCCCGTTCCCGAAGTCTAGAAATAAAAGTGAGTCAACGCCGGTGTTCCATGCTTTTTAGGTTTCTGCTACAAGATGGCGTTAGTCCCACACGGCCTCTCCTACCCTAGTCCTCGTCAGGATTTGATGTCCCAGTCTATACTGTCATGTCTGTAGTAGAATAGAACGTTAGAAAATTACAGTTCTGGGAAGGTATTGCGTCGTCTATTTGGTCACAGCACATATTTACTTGGTTTAATACAAACAATCAAAGTAATAAAGATAGAAAAACTTTAAAGTATCAGACTCCAAGGAATGAGTAAAGATTATTTTAACCCTTACAAGATTTGAAACAAACTATCACTTTCATTGTAAGGACTTGTGTAAACAATTACAAGTTTAGTGTCACCATAAAGGTGTACTTATTTCTCAAAGATCGTGAGTTGGGGCTGGTTACCCTGTCCATGATCTTTTTACCATTCATAAAGGAAGATCGTGACTTTGGGCTGGTTACCCTGTCCATGATCTTTTACCATTCTACAGGAAGAACATGAGTTTGGGGCAGACCCTTCATTGATCTTTTACCATTAATACAGAAGACGTGAGTTTGGGGCTGTTACCCTGTCATTATCTTGTTACCATTTATACAAAGATCTAGTTTGGGGCTTACCCTGTCCATTATCTTTTACAATTTATACAGGAAATCGTGAGTTTGGGACTGGTTACCCTTCCATATCTTTTACCATTTATACAGGAAGAACATAGTTTGGGCTAGTTACCCTTCATTGATCTTTTACCATTAATACAGGAAGATCTAGTTGGGGCTGGTTACCCTTCCATTATCTTTTACCATTTATACAGGAAGATCGTGAGTTTGGGCTGGTTACCCTTCATTGATCTTTTCAATTTTACAGGAAGATCGTGAGTTGGGACTGGTTACCCTGCATTGATCTTTTACCATTTATACAGAGATCGTAGTTTGGGGCTGGTTACCCTTCATTGATCTTTCAAAAACATATTACAAATTAGATAGCTTCAGACTTACACAAATAAAATAAACTCAGTATATTTCAATACACCGTCTATCACAGGCTCTAGTGTCTCTGCGACAATTTTTGAAAAAAACTCATACATTTTGCATGTTCTCTAAGTGGTCTCCATTACCCAGAAACTTAAAACAGACCCATCACTTGTATGTTCTCAAAGTGGTCTAAACACATTACCCACAAAAATTTAAAACAAAACCCATACCTTCTGTTCTTAATAACAAAACCAATCATCCTTCTGATTTACAAGGGGGTCTACACCCACATTAACGACAGTGTCCTGATTGATTTGACTTTCTTCAACGTTCGGCCGTCCTCTGTCAAAGCATCTCTCTCTACCTCCACTAACATCCCAATTTAATGCGACACTTCACTCTCTACCCCCTTTTACCAAAAGCACTTTTAAAATGTTAATCACTCTACTTCGTACATTACGGACCAAAGAGAAGGAAAATTAACCCATTACTCAAACAAAAAAAGAGAAGTACGAAAATTCAAATCCCAATCTGATATTAGGAAAACAAAGATTAGAACGTGTAGGTCTTTAACTTTTAAAATCTACCGAGGTTAGGTTAGTAACAAGCCCGTTCCACAATCAAAATAAAAGTGAGTCAACGCCGGTGTCCATCTTATATAGGTTTCTGCTACAAGATGGCGTAGTCCGCTAACAGTATAATATAATCCTTTAGTCTTTCTCTCCAAAGTAATGGATGCACCCAAAATGTCTTTTACGTGAAATCTTCCGTTTTCGTTTTCGTAGTAAATACACAAGCCAGTTAGCGTGATTATCTTCTGCACGTCCATCTTGACACATCCTTGGAAGTCGACTGCAAATTTTTCGGCCGTCCACATGTCGCGCTTGCCTACGCACCGGCGACCATGGCCCGGCGGCCTGGCCGCGTCTATGGTCGCCAGTCGTACAGCCTTACAGAGCCACTTAACAATAATTGGACACTACTTGCACTACACACTCGCACTAACCAATGTCTATTACTAATCACTTGCACTCGCACTAATCAAAGTGAATACAGGCCTTTAATCTATAAACCTATCTCTATATTGTTTATTTGAATATTGTATTTAACTTGTCTTTTTTTTTAAATATTTATTTATTATTACACTCAAAACCACTCCAAATAATTTTGTAATACCAAAGTATTTCAGCGTAATATTCCAACCTACTTATTTTCTCCCAACGGATGAGCATTGCTCAAGCATACACTCCGCCATCGGTTTGAATTAGTGTCATTTCCACTGCTGAATTAATGTTTTAGATTACTTAGAAGTAGAAAACGTTAAAAATAATTCAAAATTACATCATAGGAAAGTGCGTTACCTACACTATTTAAAGAAAAAATAGAGGACACCGTGAGCCATTTTTGCCAAAACCCTCCATCTTTTAGTCGATACCAACTCCGGGGAAATAAATACAGATAATGCTTAACTTTCTCTACAGCTGTGATACTTTTTGACTTCCAACACCTTTTGTCTTCAGTCACCGTGACCACGCTGTAAAGCACGCGAAACGTCGGATAAATTTAAAATTATGTTTAATAATTGTAAATTTATAATAATACATAACTTTAATCCGGTTAAAAAGTTTTTTTTTTTAAATGTGTAAAGGTTATGTCAATAAAAGATAATACTATACACTATTTAAAATTATATGCTTAAGGCTGGCAAAAGGCTATTTGTGATAATTAATCGCGTTTTATCTTCGCACAACAGTACTTTATATGATATACAATAGGAATAGTCGTGAATAGACATAATGAAAAAGAAGTATATATAATGAATAAAAGAATATATAACATGAAACTTACCTTAAACAGGTCGCTTATATAACTCCACGCGTTCTACTAGTTTGTAAATTATTGTATTGTTTTTAAGTGAAAAGTTTTGAATGTTACAGAAATGTGCTTTCAGGCTCAAACAAAATACGAAATAAATTGACGGTTTTAAAAAACGAAGAGGGAACAATTCGGCGTGTATTCTAGTCTCACCACTATTCAAGACGGGATTTCTGTGTGAAATTATTCAGTTTAGATGCGGTATGCATCGATGTACATAATTAAAAAAAAAACATTAATTTTTTTATCAAAACTGTTTTCAATGAATACAGATAAATGGAATGTTAAATGAACCTTTGTTCTATAAAATACCGTTAATAATTATAATTTATTAACAAAGTACATAAAAACAAGTAAAACTAATCTATCATAATGTTATAACTTGTCTCTATAGCAGTATGCTGTTGTTGGCAGATTGCAGATACTTGCCGAGATTTTCTGCCAAGTTTATCCTTTCAGCTTCTAGATTAGAGAACAGACAGTAAATGTAAGTTTAGAATCATGTACATTGTGTTATCTTTATGAATAATGATAAATAATACTAATAATATATATGATGATTTTTCTTTCATAAGCAATTAGGATATCAGCTTTCTGTTTGTGACATGTCGGTTTCATTACGATGTTTTCCTTCACCGACTAAGCGAGTGTTAAATGCGCACATAGACAGAAATTCCATTGGTGCACAGCCAGCTATCGAAACTACGACCTCAGAGATTAGGGTCGCACGCTAAAGCCACTACGATAACACTGCTCAAGCAGGAAACACTTCTTCATTTCAATCAATCATTTCTGAAGGTCGCTGCACAATTTCCTCAACTACCCCCTATCTTAGGTATGGTGCTGGGTATGGTATGACCTGCAAGAGCCTTTACTTGACAGCGAGCAGGGAATCAGGTCTAGGGCCCTCCACTCGGCTATTCATAGTAATTTTCTGGACCTCTTTTGTTCCATACATGTCCAAAAAACTCAGGATCCGTCACAAAATGTGTCTATATAAACCCTTCGTTTCAAAAGTTATATTTTTAAATGACAAATGACCCCAGCTATAACCCGACATGGAATTTCATTTAAAGAAGCTACATAACTCTAGCTAATTTTGTACCCTATGAATCAAGTTTATGTGGCACCGACATTTTTGTACGTACGTAAAGGTGATTTATCCTTTCATACTTTGCTACGTGCAGTTCGAATAAGCATTGATATAGTATCAACTTTTGTTTAGAATTTTTGTATAGAGTTTGTATGAATAAACATCATCATATTTGCACGGACGCCCCACACTTAAGACATCCATAGACATATATAATACTAGTAGACTCGGCCAAGCGTTGCTCTGGCTAAGATTTTTGTTATATTACATAGTAGTAAACTATTCAAGGGAAACGGTAGGAGAACTTATGTGAACGGTAGATGACAGCTTCTTGAAACGTTATAATTTTAACACAGCGCCATCTGTTAGAATTGTATCAAATAATAAACAAATATTTTGCAATAAATTAAAATTGCGACTATAATTTGAGATTTAAACTATCCTATCTCTCAAGTTGGATCGAACTGCACATGGTGTGCAAATTTGATTGATATCGGTTCGGTAGTTTAGGAGTCCATTGAGGACAAACATTGTGACACGAGATTTATATATATTAAGATAATCATCATTAGACGTCAAGACAGAATACAAAATACCATCCGTATTACCTTGAGGTCTGTCGTTCCACAACTGAGCGTTTCTTAAGGCAGTTTTTACCGCGTACCACCACTATGTGAACCAGCTGCACACTGATGTATTTTCGAACCAATTTGACTTAGGTCCTTCAAGAAAAGAGCATACCAATTCTTATAAGGCCGGCAACGCACTTGCGAGCCGTCTGGCAATGTGTATGTCCATGGGCGGCGGTATCACGTAACATCAGGTCAGCAGCGTCTGCCTTCTGTTACATGCGTTTTGTAATATATTTAGAACGATGAATAGGAGTCTATCGATCTATGGTTTGCATAATATTGTTACGGTTCTAAGATACTTATCAAGGAGATTCTCAACTAAATTAAGACTAAATAATTTTCTTAAAATTGTTGACTGTTTGATTTATTTGTTACGGTACGGTACCTTTTGTTTAATTAGTACAAAAACCAATTAAAATAAGGCACCGAGGAGTACAACAAACTTACTGTTGTTTCTTAAGCACATATTTACTTACCAAAGGAAACTATGTACTTGATTATATATTTAGTTATATATATAAATAATAAATAAACAGTTTACCTATATTTCGTCTCCTTAAAAACACTTGTTATACTTTTACCAAATGTATAACTAACATTCCCGTTTTCTTTCCAGGAACAATCACACAAGTCGTACCGTCCCCTGACGGTGTTGACATTCAGATGGAACTACGCTATCCATGGTCTGCAGCCAGCTGGCTACCATCTCGTCAACCTGCTTTTGCACGCACTCGTCTCTCTACTATACTACAGGTAAATATACAAAAATATTATGTTCGCTTCTATATCTCAGGTGGCTCGCAGTCTTAAATAATATATGTTAGAATGTACGTTTATGTTGTAATAAAAGTAATATTTAATTAATACAATTTATTCTGAGATTATACAAGTACGATTCGATCATTTTGTGTAAAAATATATATATAATTAAAGGACCTCTCGTGACATAATTTGGACTAAAAATTGGTTGCGTAAAATACATATTCTAACAATATCATTATCAACCCTATAAAACTTCACTCTTCTACGATCAACCCCTAAGATTTTTATTGAACTAAAAAAATGTTTCCTAGAAATAATATACATGGCAAAACAACGTTTGCCGGGTCAGCTAGTTAAAACATAAAATTGTTACTAAAACGTCTTAAAAAGATTTTAAATAAACAATTGAACCATAAACCGTTATAACACAAGAAGGACCTGAATATTGAAAGTAATTGAATCAAAATCTATATTTCAGCATGAACCCTTGAAATCGGAAAATTAATAACTATTTAATGGAAATTTCAGCAACCGTCCAAGTTGTTCGATAGATGCCTCTCATATTTGCGTAAGTTAAAATTAATTAATATTAAAGTCCAATCACAGCTGCGTCGTTAACCCTTAATTGTAGATTGATTTTGGGAACTTTTAATTGTTAGGAGTCAATAAATCAATGGCGATATTGAACCCACTTGGAACTTCGAATAGTTAATAGGTTTGTGTTTAATATAGGGCAACACCTTTTTTATTTCAGTGTATGAATTTATTTATATATATAAAACTCTCGTGTCATAGGAATAAGCTTGACCAATTTTGATGAAATTTTGTGTGTATTCTGAGAATAGGTAGAGATTTTTGATTTAAGTGATAATGATTTAAGGGACGGGCATCCCAAATTTTTGAAGTGAAAACTTCTTTAGCGGCGTTGTACACTTTTTTTTGGAATAGGTAAAACATGTTAAACTCGCGTCAGGACACGTGACTTTATCGAAAATTCGTAAGACGGATGGAGAGTAGAAGACAGCTGGCGCGGCGTATTTAATGTAATATAAATTGTCATGTATAGAGTACGATAGCGCAATCAATAAATATTGCATTCTACCACATAAATGATAGTACTTTTATACTGATAACCATTCCAAAATATCAAAAATGCACAACGTTAATATTCAAGTTTTCACTTCTGCCGGCACTCCCGGAGTGCAACCCGTCTTTTTTTTGCACAAACCTTTGCGGACCTTCCGGCAATGTGGAACCTCCTACCCTTTTGGATCATGTTCTATGAAAAAATTTGTGCAATTAGACCAAAAATTTATTAGCTATCTGTGGTAATACAGGCTGTATCTAGCAGGCAGCTAATCACCTTATAAAAAAATAATAGATACCAAAGTAAGTTTTGTAACCTACTGTAAACAATTCTATGATGCAATTATTACACTATTTTTTGCAAATTAAATAAATATTTAAATTAACTTCTTTATTACACAATAATAATAATTAATATTGATTAATGGAATAATAAAACAATTTTAAAAAGTTTGGTCCATGTGGTACCTTTAATGCTGGCTGCATTTGCTCGCTGTATTGCGATACTTATTCGTTCGGGCCTTTAATTACGCAAAAGGTGCACAAAGAGCAATGTCTTTTATTAATAAAACCAAAATCCTAGTCGACTATTAAATATAGCAAATGGTTATTTTATACAAATGGGCGACAGCGCATATTCGCAGATACCACACAATTGATTTATGATTTCTTAAGAAAATTCTTTGAACTCAAACCCTTTTCATTTCTATATCTGCTAATGAGCAATTAAAACTGTTAATTAATAGATTCAGTATTACAAAAGTTTTAGGTATAATTACCGCGTACTACTTCTATTTGTTTCTAGAGCCAAAGTGCTCGAGTTAAGCCAGTTTTAATCAGGCGACCGTCCGATCCCCTTAGTTACTGCTAATTACCACTTGCTATGTCCACCACGAATTTATCCCGAGTTTATGCTCAACATCCAATTTTCCTCTTTAATCCTTTTAAAGATCACTCAATTGGCTTTTCGGTTTTATCGTTTAATGCCTAGAATTACATATTTTTCGTAATGTTATTATTTATTTATATGTTATTATTATATTTACCGTCGTACC
This sequence comes from Pieris macdunnoughi, assembly GCA_905332375.1. NCBI lineage: Eukaryota > Metazoa > Arthropoda > Insecta > Lepidoptera > Pieridae > Pieris > Pieris macdunnoughi. The sequence goes on along the minus strand of CAJOBZ010000017.1, from coordinate 3,612,847 downwards.
CTTATGAATAAAATTCGTACTTCATTTGTGAATAAGTTAAATAAATTTTTACCAAAGAATGTTGAATTACTAGACCACTTGTAATTACCACTCCGGCCTAGAACGTATTGCTACGTTCTAAACCTACACAGTCACCTAGCTGCGACATACAAAGACCGCTAGGCTATAAGGCCCTTAAATCAATTGTTACCAAGGAAATTGTATGTTTTTTATTGTTATTATATATATATTAGTATTTTGTGTAATCCTATATAACAATAAAAACATACATTATTGTCCCGCTGTAATATTTGTTTATATATTATTTTAGTTTCTGTAAAACTGTTTTAAGATACACGTAATATCATAACTTTTTAATTTTATTTTTTCCGTTTATACTTCGACAATTATAATGTAATTTGTTTCCTTATAAATAATTAGATATCATTATAAATCCAGTGTGAGTGATGATGTGAACCGTGATGATGTGAACCATGATGATGATGACAAAATGTTTCTTTGAAAAACCATTCTAAGGGCCTTAATTCTAATCACCGTTCGATCAGCCGTGCCTTACAATTAAATTGACTTGGGTATATTAGGTATATTAGTTACGACATTTACTTACCTCCACGGTAGGAGGTCCTGACTAATTGCGCATATACATAGATCATTGATACTCAGCCGGGATATGGGAACGACCAACAGCATCATACAGTCACGCGCTAATATAACTTTAAAAGGCCGGCAACGCACTCGCGTCCCCTCTGGATTAAGGTATCTCGTTTACCAACATGTATAAAAAACATATTTTACCGACACTGCTTATCATAGTTCAAAAGTAAATTATAAAACTATTTTCCTACCAATCGATATAACTTACGTATATTTAAAAACTACGGAAGTCAGACTACTACTAAAGTAAAAAAATCAGCTATAATACTTCTTTTAAGTCGGTTAAAAATAGTTGACTATCTGCTCTTTGTCATTAACTGTCTTCCTTCGGTCACGTTGCTCGAAACAGATTTTGCTCGACTATTTCTAACAATACAAAAGAAATTGTAGGAAATGTAAACAAAGGAAAACCTTTTCTAGTTAGATATGCAAAATTGTGCGGTCAACGGTTAACCGTTTCGTATTTTAACGGTTTATACGAAGTAAACATTATCACTGCGATGTTAGTTTCCGTATCGTGTTGAATTTGTTATCTATTTCAGACTTTATATATTTGCTGATATCATGTACATGTATTGTGTATTAATATTTGTAAGAAATATCCATATTAATGTGAAAGATCAGATTTTTTGTTTTTAATTTTAATAAGTAATCTTACAGCTACACATATACATATTATAAAAGAAAACACTTAGACAATATACTAAGCCAAGACAGATTATATAGTTTAACAAAGAAAACATACGAAAATAAGTGAAACATTAGTACATTAATAGATTTAAAAAAAAACAGACATTAAACAAACTTCAACTTCATATTTAAAGAAAGTCAGTCTTTCCGCTTCTTATAATATTTCCTCGCACCCCCTTTGGTAGGGTGGAAAATGTTCAAATCTTCATAAATTATAGTTAGCTAAAACCCGATACATTGGCGAATTACGCAGATAATGCGTGTTCGTACGAGGCACATGGAACCAATGTTAATATCTTATCGCATACGGGGGATGGATTCTTAAAGAAATTAATGAAAGAAGTTAAAGTTTTTCTCTATCTGCTCCTTAAAGTTTTAGTAGTAGTTGCTCAAAATGGATTTCTACAAGTATAAGCTTTACAACAAAAAACTTTGATCCATTAAAATCTGGCTAAGTATTAAAGTTATCAGAATTTTAAGATCTTCATTAAAATAGTTTAGCATAGTTTAGTCCATTACTTGTATTTTACGCGGATGAAGTGTATATTATGGTTTATTGATACTTTTTCGCATATTTATTTTTGCTATCGGTTATATATGATACTTTTTCTCAAACAATCGATGTGACGACGAGTACTTCATAAACTTCTAAGCTTCTTTTAAATTCATGATCCCGTTTGCCTATTGAAAATATAATATGATCCTAATCTGCTCCATTTATCCTCCATTCTTAAGAGTTTTAAATTTATTTTCTTTCGTTTCACTAACTTTATAGAATACGAGTTGTATGTGATGAATTTTTTCACATTTAAAAGTTTCGCTTCCTTATTTGGGTAAAGTATAAGATGCACATATTTCTTTTATTTTTATTTTGTTTATAAAAAAAATAGGTGGTAGATTTGGCGATTGGCGATAACTGCAAGCTTATTGTTTTAAGCGCACATAAAAATTTATATCACCGGAGTCACATGCCACATAGCCATTTATTTATTTATACATTCTAAAACAATGTGTATGCCCAAAAAAATACAATAAAATATGACATCACAAATTTAACACACATACACATCAATTAATACACATACACAAAAAATAAGTAATATATCAAAGAAAAAAATTAAAACAAACAAACACAAAATAAAAACTAAAAATTAAAAACTTAAACCTCATTAAGATCATGATAAACAAGGTTACGGTAACTAAAACACATCAATATTTTCATCGGTTACTATTCAAGTTGTAAGAGCGAGATAGCCTATTTACTGGACCATTCAAAGCAGCAGATAGGCGAGCCGTAGGTACGTATAAAAGACCTTTAGTACATTGTTCTAGTAAGATACCAATGCCAAAGTGCCAGGTAATTATGTAAAACAAAAGAGGACCCATTTCGATTAATTGTGATTATTCAACAGTCTCTCACTCACGATTCGACTTTCCGTTTGACCACTTAAATTGAGTGGCATTGCCTTCTTCAGAGTGAACCCAGCTTAGTGGCGTCCATTAATCACGTGATGTAATTTAGCATTTCTTATTTTCTCTCACTCTGTAAGTTAAAAAAGGCAACTCCAAACCTTTTTAACAACACCCTAAAAATTATTACACTTGAAAGGATTTTTCATTTCCGTTCAGTAACGAAAAGGGCATCTTAAAAATGTAAATTATACAAAAATTATCTCTTAAAAATAAATCCGTTCCTCGGATTGCGCAAATAAGGAAATTTGTTACCCAAAACAAGAGGAGCGGTGGATCATTCGAGACTTAATGAACCGAAAAAAAATCTGTGAAACCGCGCGTTACAGTTACAGTTAAACCGTAGGGTTGTCACAAGCGAACACAAATTTAAAAAAAAATCCCCTGTTGAATTAATCTGCTCGGCCTCAACTTTAACTCAGAGGTTTTGTGTGCAAATATTTACACTCGCCATTAATTGAAGGAAAACAGCAAATTAGGATCTAAGAATTGTCAAAAGTCAAAACTCATTTATTCATATAGGTAACACAATGTACACTTATGAACGTCAAAAAAAGAAATATACGTTAAATTCTCCTAATTTTACATTTACTGCCAGTTCTCAAATCATGGGCGTAGAACGGAAGAGAAGAACTGGCAATAAACTCTCCGTCACTCTTTTTCATCTCCCAAGTTTTTTTATTTTACACAACGTTTGTAAGAAGCTGCAACCATTACACCATGTTCCACGTGACATCTTAAGTAATAAATTAAAAACAAAGATGAGTTCTCTATCAGCAGGAGGCATGGTGAAATATGAACACGCACTTACATTCTCGTGGGAACAATACGCAAATACCTAGTAAAAATAACTAACATCACCGCATACACAAATTCAAGTACGACCAAGTAGAATCCATTCACGAGTATGACGCATGGTCAGCCATCGGCCCCCTCGCCATATTTTAGGGAGAGAGACAACCCGACGCATGGACGCCGATTGATAGCGTGTGTCTGGCTTTTATTGCTTACAAGTATCTGAATTTGTTTATAATTAAACAAGGCCTAAGATAAATGTGGACATAAGATATCTGTGTCGATTTTTTAAATTAAAATTCTTCGCGTAACTTATATTTAATAAGTTAGGGCATATAAAAAACTTGTATATTAAAGTCATATTATACTCACACGAACATACTCTTATTAGTGATTATTTTTATATGAAATCGAGAGTGTTAGCAACCCTGACAAAAGCTGACACGTAAATTTAATATTTACGGAATTGAAATAAGGGCTATTTTCCCCTGGATTGACGGCCATCCAGGGAGTTTTAACTACGTTGAATTAGTTTTTCATTGCTTGAAACACGCCGCAGACGTCATAAATGCCCTTAATTCCGACCCTTTGTCCCGCTACATACAATAATTAATTATGTTACGCAAGTTGTATTACCTAAATAAAAGCTTTGTGTTAATCATTTTTGGAATAAATAAAACAATGTGTAAAGAATAATTGAGCAATCTGAAAATGTATTATGAAATCATGTAGAAATTAATCGATTGATTATCGTTATTCAAAATGTTAGGACTGCTATGAAACGAAAAAAAAAGTGACGACGTAAATATTTTTTAACCGATAATTGAAGTAACAGAGTGCAGATTTGGCCTGAATATTTATTTAACACTCGCTCATATGAAATCATCAAGAGAAGTCGTTTTCTGTACTTAATTTGAATTTTTTCTTTGATTAGTAATTGTTTTTTTTTTTGTAATGTTGTATGTTTGTTTAATGTATGTTTGTGTGGTAATAGGTTATGATCTCTATATATATGTATGTCATGTTTGCCTTTAAGTGCTTGTCACACTAAAAATAGTATTTTGTGTTTGTTTTTACCAATGTGTCAGTATGCCAAACGTTGGCAGTAAATCTGATTACGTACTACTTCAACAGCCCCTAAGGTAAATGTGAAATTACAAAATTTATCAAATTCTTAATTGTAACAGTTCATAATAATCATATAAACATATAAAGTACGTATTAAACAAAACAAAAGTACAATATTTAAAAAATATATATTTCAATACCCAGTACTATGTCGCATTATTAACATATCCGCTAGGATTGACATAGGGGGCGTATCGACGTGATTGATTAGTTGTGGTCGAATAGATCGCTTGCGATATATAATCTATTACGAGTACGTAGAACGGAATAATTGCAGTTAGTTAACATATAAACACGCAAATTACAACTTGATCGGTACATATAATAGTTTATATATAGCTCTTGAAAAACCTACCTAGTATATCCTTATATATTATAAGTCTCTAGACCGTGTCTATATGTATTTATAAATGCCATAAAGTCAAAAAATAATAAAGTCAAAAAATATATAGTGTCAAAAAGGCTTATGAAAATAAGAGGTCACAAATCTTGCCAAGAGCACGAGTTCTACTTAGGCGAAGTTAGTATTCTAACTGAATATTGCAAAGCATAATATAGTATAGAGAGTACTTTGGTAGTCTGAAGAGCAAAATAAGCCCATACTTGCTACGAAGAGAATAGATTATGCTGCTACGAAGCTTTTGAGACGATAGCCTACGTTTCGTAGACAATAACCTCGTAGCAGCATCAAATGATTGCTACGTATAACTACTCCAGTTGTTTTAATATTGAAAGATCCCGATATAATGGTAAGTAAATGATTTTATGTTCTGTTAATTACTAATTATATAACATGATTCTTTGTTAAATGAGTGTTTATGGCTACCAAAACAAGTTTGTTACTTATGAATGCTTTGTGAAACAGACTTCGGTTTTCAATAATAAAAAAAAGGTTATAATTATCATATTTATAAATTAATAGCACAGTGATTAAATATTCACGACTTCAAAACATATACAAAACGCGGTAAAAGAGAGGACGAATACGAGAATAAATTAATCACAGCAACAACAAAGGGCCTACTCCCAAAATAGAATTAATTTGAATATAATCATATTAATATTGAGGCAGAATATCTTATGAAACACAGGAGACGTATGTTGTAAGTGTACTCGAATATTCTTTCATTTTAGTGGCACCAAAGAAAGAGGTTGCGCATCGTTTCACTCCTCATTAATCACGATATATGGTTGGCATGGCAACGAAGATTCTGGAGACAGGTTCAAAGAGAAAGATGGCAAGCATACTTCGTTACACGTGAAAACGGAAAATATTAAAGTATGAGTGGAAACTTCTCAAATAAAATATTTCCTGCAAGTTTCTGGGAATATAGAAACGTGAAACATTGTAAAATATAAATAGATCTAACATTTTCGGATGTTTTTGTATTTTTTTTTATAGAACAGGGGGCAAACGGGTAGGAGGCTCACCTGATGTTAAGTGATAACGCTCCATGGGCGGCGTTTTAAAACTCTAAATGTATTTAGAGTTTTTGTTGGTACAAGGTTGAATGTTTATTTAAACTAACTATGCCCCGCGTTAATTAAATTAAGATGGCTCGCGAGTGCGTTGCCGACCTTTTAAGAATTTGTACAATTGGAATCCCTGTTGGAGACCAGACTACTTTACTACGAACAAACACAAATTAAATGAGAATCACTCCATCAGTATAAAAACGAAAAAACTTCCCTTAATAACACCCAAACTCCATCAAATAAAAACAATGAGCATTCAAAAGTTTCACTAAACCCACACCAGTATCGCATCCAATCGAGGAACTCATTACATACAAGCTCGAAAACTACGAGGACGTATAAATGTTTCGCAAACTCCGATAGAGATTCTGGCAGTAACACAAAAAGTCACTAACGAGAACCTTAATTCCGACCGAAGTTGGTGCACGGACTCAATTAGATAGTGTTGGACCTGTGCTGAGGTGTCAACAAAGTTGCACGTTTATTGTCACATCGAACTTTAGATCTGATTTTGCTTATCTAAGACATGTAAAGCATTCGAAATTCAAATTATAATCTTGAGCTTAAAAATGTTATAGATTAAAAGGTTCTAGGAGGCCTCATAGCCTAGCGGTCATATTAAGTGACAGCTAGGTGAGGGGTACCGGGTTCGATTCCCGGTTCGAGGGCAAGTTTTAATTTAATTTAAATTTGTTCTCGGCCTTTGGGAGGGTTGTGCGGTTCCGGGCGAGTGCTTAAACCGTACATGGAGGACACGGTCGAATTTCTAAAAAAGGCAAGCACGAGTTATAAAACATCTTATACGAGTACTTGACGCTGGCTAATGCACAAACCGTGCCAGAGCCATTAAAAAAAAAAAAAAGGTTCTATTTACTGAAGTTGTTAGTTTATGGGAAAATTGTACATGTTTATACAGTTATGGGAAGAAAGACAGTTTTGTATCTAGAATTCAAAATCTTATATAAATAAAAGAAATATATATTAGTTATAACTCAAACACTATTTATAACTCAAGAACAGATGAACCGATTTAGTTGAAAATTTATAGGGAGGTAGCTTTGAACTAGGAGACGGACATAGGATCTTTTTCCGTTTGTACTGTTTTTTTAATCGTATAGGGAAAGTATAAAAAAAACTTTTTTTATTCCTGTTTTACATATTAAATTGTCTTTATTTCCATGCGAGCTCTTGGATAAATGTATAACCATGGACAATTTCCCATAAACTAACAATTTATGTAAATAGAAAGTTCCCAGTACTTTTAATCTCTTTTACATGATAACAAGTTATGAACTGGGTCAAACCAAGAACTAATAAATACATTAAAAGTATTTATTTGAAATGAAAGCACTCGGGTATCGTGAACATTGACGAAACCCACAAAACTTTCAAACGCTTTGTTTTAATAACACACGAGGCTTTTAGGCAATGTTTATATACGATTTTGAGGTTAATTCGTTGTTCTAAACATACCGTATTTATTTGTTAAAGAGAGAAGGAAGATTTTAGCATTTGTCACACACATTTTAAATATATAGTATGGAAGAAGATTTGAACAAGTTACCATTACATTCTTCACAGACTTCCTCTCTGTTACTCAAGGTGAGAAAACTTTTCAAGTACGCACGTCTGAATTGAGTAGCTCATTAATTCGATTCACATTTCATGGGGTAAAAATTCATCTTCTTCCTTCTTCTACCGGGGCAAATAACATTTTAGAATATAAAATGTCTGTCTAGGTGAAAAATATATTTTCAAAGTCAACAACATAGTAACCCTTCGCTCATAAAAATCGATTCATTATAAATATCGTACGCCTTGACACCATGAATATTGTATGCCAATTCTATTTCATCGAACAGTAACAGGTGCCGTACATAAAATAGGCGAAGACATGCATATTGCATTCGTGTAAGGTGCTTAGGTAGTAAGATTAGAGGCACCGGACGTCGGCTTAACGATCTAAAATGACTTTGACCTAACCGCTCCTTCTCTATGCAGTGCATTCAAATAGGCCGATTGAATATTTAAAGGGAACAATGCGAACTACGGAACTTAAAATTTGATAATTCGTCTTCAGAAAAAGACACTGATTCGTAAAAGACCCGGTAAGTAAGGGAGTACTATAATACGAAATAATTTTTAAATCGAAACACCGATTGGGTTTTCAGACACCAATAAGAGAGAGAATCCGTGTAAGGTGTGGTAAATAAAATAACTTTAAATTAATAATAAGTTTAAGCTAAAATTATACTTATTATATAATTTTTTTTATTAAGACAACCTAGTTTAACAATTCAACGCGTTGTTCAGTGAAGTTTGAGTGGCTTCTGTCCTCGTGTGTTAATAATCAATACAATATTCTATGTATTAGTCTAAATTAAATTTAAAGACATATATATAGTGTTTGAATATTGTATGTAACCCCGCATTATAACTTTGTTGATTTTGGTTTATTTAAATAATTTCTTTCAAAATTATGTATTATAACCGAAACCCTAATATTTCATATTTATATAAAGATTTTAAAAATATTTTTATAAATATGAATTTAGTGACCACATTTTTAATTACTATGTTTTGATTTTAATACGCCTAATTAAATACAAGGCTTCAGCAAACTATAATTAGAGCAATGACCTAGTTCTAATGAGAATCCCCTTTGTTTCAGAGTGTGCGCAATGTTTCTCCCAGAATTCGCAAGTTTCGTGGCGGCCATCTTGTTCGCTGTGCACCCAATACACACTGAAGCTGTAAGTTGCTAAGATTGTTTACTAATGTTTCAAAACACCTGGGACCATTGTCTCCATAGCTCTGCTTGTAAATTAGTTTTTTTCAATACGTTGAAAAGCTTAGACATATAGCAATGTTTTGTATATGTAAAGTCTCATTAATATAACCTTAATTATTATAAAAAATATTATAATTTTAATTCACAATGTCTGTAGTCGAAATGCCTATTATATCATAAATTTGCGTATAACATCTTAAATAAAGAAATGTATTCAATAAATATAAGGTTTTTGTAAATTCCACCTGTGCAATATGAGCAAGCGAAGCTGCACTCTGTATGTAATAATTCATATAGGAAATACAATGTACTTCTTCTTCCTATCCGGTGCACTCGTGACAGAGCGGTCGTGATCGCTAGGAAGTAGTTGTAATATTAGGGGCAGATGTGATGCGCTTCACGACGTTTTACCATCGTTGCCTATTAGTGGTCATCCTGCTGCACTGATTGAGAGAGTCTCCTACGGCAGACTTGATTTGGTCAGTCCAACGCGTAGGTGACCTTCCGCGCGGTCTAGTGCCTTCCAGCTTCCCCTGGACGATAAGGCGTTCTATGGACCTATCACCACGCCGAGATACGTGACCGAAGAATGTAAGGATGCGAGATTGTACTGTTGAAAACAGTCGCTGCTTAATACCGATTTCTACCGAATTCTCTTACAATGTACTTATGAACTTCAAAAATACATCGTTTACCGCTTTTCCTCAAATCTAGGGTCGGACGAGAAGAACTGGGAAGAAACGCCACCGTAGTTTCTAGTAAAAGGTAAAAGATACTCTTGGGCCGTGGCCCGTGGGGTTCAAGTGCTCAGGCGCTAATTAAAGATTTAAGTTGGCGCCTGGTAAATAGGACCTGTGAACCCAGAGCTGGTGCAATCCTCAACGAATAAGAATCGCAAAAAGAAATTTTGCACAGAGATTTAAGATTCACTGCCACAGGGACATTTTCTAAAATTTAAAATTTATTTTAATTTTCTATTTATTCATTTTTAACTATTATTATTACTATGTAGTTTAAGAATATTGTAAACCATTTATTTATGTGTGGGAAATAAATACTATGAATAATTGTGGCACCATTAAACAAACCAATTGACATGGTTATGTACTAACCAAAATTTAAAACCACATGCGACCCTCAGGGTCTATTTAACTCACTTCCAATTTTGTCTGACATTTACATTTTGTCGTTTGTCACAGCCGATGGCTGTTTAAACTGAGTGATAGCCGGGTATAACTGGATTGCAATGTTTACTTTTTAATTGACAACATTTCATTTTTAACACATATGTGTATAAAATTCTCGTGACGACACGAGTTAAGTAGGGTTAAAATAAATAAAACACTTTGTTAGAATCTAAGTGTCAGCTACCTTTAATCGTTTAAAACAAGAGCTTATAACTTACATAAAATTACGAAAGTGGGGTTGCGACACTGGACTTACAAAAAACTGTAACTTATTTATGAGTTTTTAAAACTAATTGACACGTCTGTTACCTATAAATAATATAAGTGATGTTGACCTATTGAATATTGTCGGAACCAGAATGTCATATTACAATTTATGAATATGGAAAACTAAAGGGCTCGTCGCAAGTACGAACTACGGGAACGCTGCCAGTAGTATGTTCGGAACCTCGCCTAAAGGGACTCCTTTTAATAATATATTTTAGTTATTATATTTTAAGATTAGTTATTGTTTTTGAAGTTATACTTCTTTAGGCGCGTTATGAAAAATTGATGAGAGTGAAATTTTACGATGCGCGCGCACCGTGACACAAAATTAACAGAATGAAATGTAAACTGAACTTTATTGACTATAATGACTCCTTTTCCAGTCTTTGATTATTTAATTGTAATTAATTATTTGCATGCAATCAAAAACTATTTTTAATCATGCCAAAGAAGTATAACTTCTTACGCGCGTACATAAGAAGTACACGCACCCTTTTTTTATGTGTTCTATTAATTAAAGAATACCTAAATTACTCGACCAAAAAAAAATTAAACTAATTAAAGTAGCTCTGCGTCTTAATTCATTCACCTTAGAGATAACGTTAAATACAGTAGAACATAAAGGATTATATATTCTTGACAAAATAAGCAACCAATACTCCAATGCGGCAACTATTTGCATTTATATCACTTACAAAACAATACAAGTACATACAGCAGCAAGCAGACCTTTAGTCAGTTCACTCAACGGACAATTAAACCTCTATGCATATGCTATGTTATTTCTTATCTCTATAAGTAATTAGTTTCTATATAAACTCTCTATCCTTTGTATTGTGGCTATTGATACCCACATTTCTAATTAATTGGACCATTTATGACGGAACTCCTTCGATTAGGGGTGGCGATCCCTACTGTAGTAATTAGAAGTATAATGTCCAATACCATTCTATTATACGGAATTGGAGATATCGGACGTCAAGGCAAAATACAAAATACCATTCGTCTCACCTCGACGTCCGCCGTTCCACAACTGAGCGTTTTTTAAGACAGTTTTTGCCGCGCACTACCACTATGCCAGCTGCCCACTGAAGTATTTCCGAACCAATTCGACTTAGGGTCCTTCAAGAAAAGAGAGTACCAATTCTTAAAAGGCCGGCAACGCACTTGCGAGCCTTTTGGCAGTGTGAGTGTCCATGGGCGGCGGGGCGGTATCACTTAACACCAGATGAGCCTCCTGCCCGTTTGCCTCCTATTACATAAAAACATGTATTTCCAATTCAATAGTTGGGCTTTCAAAGTGTTAGCAGTGTTGGCCTAGTGGCTTGAGCGCGCCACTCAAACCTGTGCACAGTTCTTTCTAAATGCGCATTAAACACTCGATTGTACGGTGAAGGAAAACATCGAGAGAAAACCGGCATGCGTTAGATTCAAAAATCGATGTATGAGGGCACAGCAGGCTGATCACCTACTAAACTATTGAGAAGATTTATTAATCTTGAAACAGATAAAGAAATCCGAGGGCCAGAACTAAAAAGGTTGTTGTGTTAGTGCTTTTTTTTATTTTTTTATTAGAATTATTAATTTATTTTAATTACAAGAAAATAAAGAATAGTAACACATATAAAGGTACAATGAGTCTTTAGACTACTTATAAGATTTATCCATCGTTGCAACTTAAAATGAAAAAAGAAATAGTAGCAAATACGTTTAGTATAAACTATTTCTTTCTAGGTGTAAACAATTTACAGAAAAAGCAAGGGTGCCAGTATGTTGTCAAGGGGTCAGGGGGCAAGTAAAAGTAGGTACAGATGTTGGGAAAAATATGAGTGGTATAAAGCAGTTGACTACACGATAAATAAAACATGTAAACATAGTAAGTAATAAAACAAAATTATGACAAATTCCCTATTGGTTTTTACTTAAATAAAACCTAAACGTAACAATCAAATAAACAATATTTACAATCTTCTTACCTACATAGTAATAATAAAAATAAAACGGTTCAAATACAAGAGTCTTTCCTCCAACTTCGATTTTGTTCCCTTTGGAGTACACTCAACGTGGGGTTCAACTGCACAGGTACTAATTAAAGATTTAAGTTGGCGCCTGGTAGATAGTACCGGTGACCCCAGAGCTGGTGCTTTCCTCGCTCAATGAATAAGTATCGCAAAACAGCGAGAAAATGCTGCCAGTGTTAAAGGTACACTGCCTCAAGGACCAAACATTTTAATTTTCTTTTTATGATTTTTTAATTATTTTGACAAATTAATAAACAAAAAAAGTTTATTCAATTCTCTAAAGGAATGACGCCCTTGTCAAACGGTATGTACTTAAATAAACTAACTGTAAAATAGGCCACGCTCAACAAATATGTAGGTAAATACGGATTAATCTGGATAAATAGTAATTATAAATTGATCAATATCTATTAAATCTATGATCCTCAGGTGACATAATTAGATAAGCTTAATCCGAGGGCGTCAGCGATTCTTCGCTTTTAGCTGGCTTCTTCAATACACGTTGGATAGATTAGGATACTATTACTATTCGCATTATTGTATAAGAAATAATGGAATCGTTTTGGAATAAAGCGAAAAAGACTCAACTCTCTTTTATTTCGCATTGACATAAGGCTTTTGAAGGCTGGATTCGACTCTAGAAGGAGATTGGTAATTTCATATTTCTAATTCGATGTAATATGTAAGTGTTATGTAAAATTTATTAAGTCAAATACCTAAAATAATTAATATGTAAATGTATGAGACTAACTGCCCGCGACACAGGGAATCCTAGTGTGAGGGCTAATGCACTTTCTCTTTTAATGCAGGATGCATTTTATATTATATCTATATGTTAAACTGCAATCGTCCCTGTCTATGCTCGGAAATAAAGCGGTCTGCATCATTTGCCTAACTCAACGCTGTTTTATTTATTTCTAAATTCCAAATTTTTAAATAGTTTGTAACAGCAATGATTTTGAATTTGAAAAGATCAATAGAGTTTATGTTAACCATAATATATATTCGTTCTTGAAAGAAAAAATAGTCTTAAAATAAATTATCGTTCTCATACTAAACTATACCCTCTTATTACCAAATGTCAAGGGTGTCGCCAGTCTATTGTCAAGGGTTTGTAGGCTGGATTCGGCTTCAGTAGCAGATTAGTAATTTCTTATTTCTAATAGGCTAGTAATAACAGATAACAAAGACAATAATAAAGTATCATCTGTAGCACTATAATATTCTTATTTAGTTGTCTTTTATTGTTCCGAGTTTTATTCCTGGTAAATGGTTAGAAATGCCCAAAGTCGATTATATACCAAAACAGAAATTTAAATATATACTTCAGCTGGTACAGAAATTAATTTGGAGTTTATTAATACAAAACAATAACCACTTTGATCCATGAAAACATTAAAATGCCTTCAGGACAATCATATATCTTTTACTATGAAGAGGCACAAACAGTGAACATAGAAATTCGATCAATTTCCAATAAACTCTAAGCTAATAAAAGAAAACCTATCTAGTGTTGACGTTAGTGTTAAACTCCTTAGTAATGTGTAACTTGTTTTCAAGTAAAACTGTTTGTAATGAAGTCGTGGGACAGCCTCGGGCGACCTGACAGCACTTCGGGCACTAACTATGTTTGCTATTTCACGCTGGCTTTCGACGGCGTTACACTTTGAGAGAATAGATGTTTAGGCTTTACCGTACCGTATACTTATAGAAATCTAACTTATTAAATGCACGTTACAAGGCGTATTATAAGCAAGAATTAAACCCATATTCAAAAACATAGTATTTACGTAGTCACAATTATTTAATGTTTTGTTCTCACACAAATCTTAATAAATAAAAATCAGTGATATATACAAATTGGTGGTTTACATGCAATCAATAATTTCATTTTAGATGTAAATAACAGCTGTGAATTTAGTAGATATAGCATATTTAACCACTTTCTTAAAAGCAAAATTTTTACTATCTATTCAATATATATACATATATTATATGTTCACTAACAAGCAACTTCTTAACCTGTCACTTGCTGAATCAGAAAGTATGGTGTTTTTTTTGTTTAAAATTATTAATATGTCAAATGGAAGAGACTTATATTCTTGTGCAACAATAGTTTAATTATAAAATTGTCAGTGTTATGTACAATGTTTTTAGTCAAGTACCTAAAATTATTAATATGTCAAATGGAAGAGACTGACTGCCCACGACACAGGGAATCTTAGAGTGGGGTCTAGTGCACTTTCTCTTTTAACTATACATCCTTTTGTACCGTGTAATTAAGTTTTTTTCTTTCTTAAGTCATCATCATTAAGCTTTTATTGAATAATTGAAAGCTATTGGTTATGTTCTAATGTAATGTTTGTGTGTTAAATTTGTGTCATATTTTCTTGTATTTTATAGGCATACACATTGTTTTAGAACGTATAAATAAATTAATTAAAAAATTTATTAAAGAAAATATAGTCTTAAATTGAATTAACGTACTCAAAGCAAACACTCTATTATGCAATTTTATATAAGTTTAAATTTTTGCTTTTATTATGTCCACGTCGCTAACAGAGGGGCCGGAGCTTTTCGCTATTAAGCGGTCACCTCCATTTTCCCAGACTGCGCTTTCAATATTTTCTCTCGATAATTTCTAACAAGGAACATTGCACTTTGCTTTTTATTAACGGGCCTTTGACTGAACACAATGTCTTTGTGTTATTGAAAGTCTTAATTAACGTCACAATTTTATACCAATATATTTTAAAATATATGATAGTAGCTTTACACACAAATGACGTTACTATTTACTACAAAGCCTTCCTAAAATAATATCAGGGTACCTAAAATTATCTAAAATTTAAAATAAATCTAAATTTGTCTAGACTTTTAAGCGTTGATATAATTAGAAATGCCAATACTACAGCAATTCTGAAGATCCCAAAACACTTTCTTGCACTATGGAACCACTAGGCAATTATTAATTTATTACAGACACGTTTTGGGAGTTTAATAATGGCATACACCTTATTTAACACCCAAATCATCGTTACTGTTCTCTATCCTATAGCAAATGTTGAAAAATTTTGAAATATTGCAAATTTCCTTCTTCAGTCAAGAAAACGCATTCACTCACAATTCGGCAACGCACACGCTTGGTTTGTGAGAGATGTCACTTATAATTATTAATGAACTTAAATGGCTAATTCTAAACAAACAAGCACACGATACTCAATCACAAATTTATATACAAAACCGCAAACCTGCTATATTCGTGGTTAGTTGATCAAAAAGCTCTACATTAAATATTCATCATATATCGATGTTCTTCTGTTTATACTAGTCCGATTAAACTTATATTTAGCTACATTTAAAACACTCTGTTGTACTGTTTATAAGGGGGCGTCCATAAATTACGTGAGGTGTTTTTTAAAATTTTTGGTACCTCTCTCCCCCCTGGTGAGATGTCGTGTCGTTTTATTCAACCCCCTCCCCCATGCCCCAATCTCACGTGAGATTTTTCAACTAGCTAACTCTTTGAGCTCGGAGAACTCAAAATAACAAAAAATTCGTACTTTTGAGCTCGAAGAGAAATAAGTGAAATGTTGAGCGTTTAGGTATGGAGTTAGCGGGAAGTTGCAGAGATGGCCTTTAGGGTCAACGGTTTTGCTAATTTTTTTTTGCAATCGGAAAAAAAATTGCGTGATATTTGCCGAGACCCCCCCACCTCTCTCCAACGTAAGATAAAATGAGATTTGACTCGACCCCCTCCCCCCCATGAGGTGTTTACCTCACGTAATTTATGGTCACCCCCTAAACAAAATATATTTTAATCCAATTTACGTTAAAGAGTTTAAAAATATTTTTCTTGTTTAAAATAATAAGCAACGTATAAAAGCTGTGTAATAAAGCTCTACAATGTGTGGGAGTGGAAAACATCTATAAGACATTTTTCATTATGAGAAAAATAATTAATGTATATGTCGCAGCCAACTAGCTTAATCAGCTGTTCAATTAACAGCCTAGCCTTTTAACTAAACGGCGCCGTTTACCTAGCGGCCTGCAAGATATTCAGCCGTAGACTTTGTTACAACATTTAATAAACTGGCTGGCTAAAGCTTAGACCATTCGTACTATAGTCTTTATTTGGCAGAAATAAATATGACACATATGACATAAAAAAATATTTCTTTTAAAATTAAATTGCTTGGATCAAATTCACATTATTATTGTCACTACATTCTTCCATTGTACTTGTTGTTTTTCATGAAACTTTGGAACACACCATCAAATTTGTGGTTTGCCGACGCCATATTGATAGTTTGAAGAGTTTCGTTTCGAGTTTGAGAGTGGCAGAAAGTGGAACTAATTTTTAATTAATAGTCAACAGGTTAGGCAAGTAATGAACGTCATCGATCCAAGTCATTTGCCTAGCTGTTTGATCAACTGGCTGAACATCTTTCAGCCCGCTAGTTAAAAGGCTAGGCTATTAATTGAACGGCTAATTAAGCTAGTTGGCTGCGACATATACAAAACATTTGTTCTCACTATAATAAAGTAGGTGCGTGCACCTACTTCGCCATGCATACGGATAGAGGCTACATGTTTGTTATTATAAATATAATTTTATACCATTTAGAGCTAGGTGTAATCGATGCAGATCCTTACAAGCATCTTATAAATTCAAATAGTTGTCGATTTAAAACAGTGGCCCAAAGTTTCTTGCGAGTATTTCGTCCAAACTACGCTCCTTGATTCGAGAACAGGCAGTAAATGTTTATTTGGAGGTATTAGACGTTCATAAGTATAATAAGGGGCATATATGGAGATACACAGATAATAATAGGTGGACCTTAAAGACAACTGTATGGAAAGTACCAAGAAGAAGAAGGAGAAGAGGTCGTAGCAGGAAACGAATGGAGAAAGAGAGCCATAGACAGAGTCAGTTGGAAAAAGCTGGAGGAGGCCTTTACCCGTGTTGGGGTTCCGATGGACGGTACTGAAGGAAGCTAGGATATAGGATAACAAGCAAAAGAAAAAAATGTAAAATAATCTAAGGTGTATATTATAATTTGTTTTTGTCATGATTGGAAATAAAACGGGCTTTATTATATTATGTACAAAAAGATACCTAAATGTTACTTTGTCAGATAAAACTATTTGAAACTTTATAAATAAACCTTGCGTAACCAAAGGAAATATGAAATTCGATCGCCATTTTTACTTGTATAGTCTTCAAAAAAGCACCGTAATCATTGATCTTAATATTTTTACACAATAAACATTAAATTCATTTTATAATATTTTCAGGTGACGGGTGTAGTCGGTAGAGCTGAGATGCTGTCGTCTGTCTTCTTTCTTGGAGCGCTGTTGTGTTACGCGAGGGCAGCTAGTAGGAGACGTTGCACCGGTAAGTTGTTGGTTTAATCCAATTCGTGACATCCTGACACGAGAATTATACATCCAATATGTATAATTCTCGTGTCAAGGTGTTTGTAATTAAACTCCTCCAAAATGGATCAACTTATTTTCGTGAAATTTTGTGTGCGTATAGGTTAGGTCTGCGAATCGGACAACATCTATTTTTCATCCTCCTAAATGTTAAGGTTGGTCTGGTCCACTCCTAAATTTTATTTTTTGGACCAAATTTTTTGTTTTTTTATATTTTTTATACCTAAACACATACAACCCTCAATTTTCATTTATATTTTTTAAAATAGTAGATAGTTATTTTTATTGAACTATAAAAATGTTTCCTAGAATATACATGGCAAAACAACGTTTGCCGGGTCAGCTAGTTTTACTATAAAAAGATTTCTACTAAATAATATTATCTACAAGCATATTTATGGCTAAGTATGAAGGCGTTCGATTTCAAAAACAATCGGGCCACTTATTTTCTCCGAACGAGCAAGTAATTGCATTTATTGAAAGAAAACATTTGTACACAGCTGGGGTTAACGACCTCAGGTCTCACTAGACTCCCACCAAAATTGGAAGATAAAAATATTTCATTCAAATTCGTTAATACTAGACATAGTTCAGGTAACCCATTAGCAAAACCCCAAACGGTTTGTTTAATGTTCATTAATTGAATGTGTATATCGCAATACGTTAAATAAATATCATATACGACCGATTGATTAATATAACATTCCAAATTTAAAATATAATAAAATGCAATTATATTTTCCAACAAAAGAATAGCTACTGCAGGAAATGTTTTTCATCCTTTTTTAAAAACGTATGTTTTCTATAAAATCAATTTGGCGAGTTTTTATATTATTATGAAACCATTTATGATTATGTATTTAACAAGTTACAATAATGTATTAAAATTATTTAAAAAAAACCACTGGCGCTAGAAGATTTTCGGTTTTGGCCTCCAATTTCTGAAGTTGTTTATTCTAACAGGCAAGTAGGTGATCAGCCTTCTGTGCCTGACGCACAACGTCGAATTTTTGAGTGGCTTGCCGGTTCCCTCAAGATGTATTCCTTCTCCTTTCGAGCGGACAGAAAATCCACACAGTCCACGGGGTTCTTCGGGGATGAGAATCGTACGTTGAAGACACGAACTTCCATTTAAATTTGAATTAAATGTACAGATTAATTTCAATAATAAATTATATATTCATGGCGCCATTCAACTATAGAGATAATTATATTGACTACACTTTTATTTATTTAAAAATATATAATACCGAAAACACTTTCAGCGGAGGTACTTCTACGCCATAGAAATTCTCAAGAATTTAAAGTAATAATATAATCTTGCTAATGATACTAAACTTAAAAAAGTTGACTTTTTGTACTAATTCAGTAGTAACTTATAATGTAATACATTCAAAGAGATTTTATTATATAAGGAATATAGCGCACATTAAACAATTAATCCAACTTAGTGGATATAAGTTTTTAGTATCAGAATGTTATCCTTACTCGAGTACCCTAGAGTCGAAACACGTGATTTATTACTCCCTATTAAATAAACTTACACGGGAATCACTCACCGCTATGTCTCGTCTCTATATATTTGGTATTCATTACTGACCAATTATTTATGCCATTATTAACTTGATTTAGTAAACAATGCTCCGCGAGAAACCAGATTAATGAAAACACATGAAAAAGTTTGTTAACAATAGAAATAACTCAACTTATTATTATGACATTATGAAAATTAATATGACGTTTGCATGCCAATTTTGTATGGCTTGTGCTGATGTACCTACTTGTAAATGAACCACTTTCTTTACAAATAAACGGATAATTAGTTTAGTTATCAATTTCTGTGATTTAACGAATAATGAAGTCTTAATAATTTATTAAAGTGGTATCCAATCCCTCGGCGTATAAAATCGCAATAGAGCAAGGAAAAGCGAAAGGCTTACTCCAGGGACGAAACTTCTAAATGATCTTCTAGTGTTTTATTATTTGGCAGCTTAGATTAAGATGATATAGTTATTAATGTTAATGATTGTATATTTTAATATAACAATCATAATTTATCAGCAATAATTTGGTACAAAAACGTAATGGTGGTACAATCGAAAGTTCGGATATTCTATCACACATAATCGCGTGCTTATTTGTATTTAAAGTATTTTAATTTTACATTTTTTAAATTTATGATTATGTTATTAAATTAATATTCATTATAAAGTTTTACGCAAATAATCATATAGAGAATAATATTTTTTTCCAAAAGTAGTACATTAAAAAAATGTGTTATAAACATGGTAAGCAAAATGGTAAGAATGGTAAGAAAATGCACATATTAGTATCATTATAAAATGTTTGAGGATCTCCACTCCAACCGTTTCTTAATGAGGAGGCTATTATGCGATGTCCACTTTTTAAAAAAACGACGTATTCGACACGATTTTTTTTACTTTTGCACTAGAGTTTTCCTTTTATTTTAAGCTTCTATGAATATAAAGATACCAATTATTTTACTCTGTCATAAGTTTTTTTCCGCTCAAGGCTTCTCATGACTTTATTATTAAATATAGGAGTTGAAATAATTATAATACGATATATTATATTATTTATATTATACCACAGAATGGTAGACAATTTATTTTAGGGAAAAAAACACCACAAAGTATACACGTAATAGATTGAACAACTATGGAAAGGCGGATTTAAATATTAGTTCAACAGCTACATTATTAGTTGGACTAATAATAATATGCGTGGCGCTACCTTTAATGGAACTTGGTCTCAGATTGCAGCCCTTTCTATGATCATTTTTATTTCATGGACAAGTATGGATCGGTAAAAATCAACGACTTGTGTCAGGTATTGCTACCACCTGACACAAGTCGTTCATTTTTTAATTTGAGACATGTCGGTTTTCTCATCATGTTTACCTTCACCGTACGAGCGAGTATTAATGTTGCTCATAAACAGTGGCACCCTCATGCCACTAATTAAAATTCCATAAGGAAACTTGTCAATTATTTATATAAGTTCCCTTGAATTGTTTCGCGGATAATAAAAAAGTTAAAAAAAGAAAGAGTAGAAAAGACAACTACAGTAAAGAAATATACAAATAAAATAATCGGTGATGATACCAACACATGATATGAAGACACCAATTAAAGAGTACATACATACAATAATAACACACTTGATTTCTACACTGAACACTATTTGTATTCTAATTTTGAAGGTTCTATGTCTACTAGAAGTGCCTTTGCGTTTCATGATCGGTCAGTCCACTAACAGAGTCACTAGGGAGTGACAAAATTAAGAAATTTGACTAGTTATAATTTTCAAACTACTGGTTCAATTTCAATGTGAAATACAATCCCTACTTGGGAAAAATTCTGCTTCTAATTTTTTTAAAGTTATAGAGGCGTGTGTATGGCCTTGTCGCCTTTTTTGCTGGACTTGGTATACGCACTGCCTCCAGATTTTCGCTTGTTGTAGTGGATACGGCTTTAATGAATTCGTTATTTAATACGCGTAAGAACTGTAGGCCAACACTGCTTGAATAAATAATAATAATAAAATCACCTATACAACAATTACGCAAGAGTTTTGCGAATAAACAGTATTGTATGCGTTATAAAGCATACAATATGTGCCCAGCGGTACGTTTACCGTAAAGTACAGGCAACTCCTTATTGTGTCGTTTGGGTCGTGTTCTCCAATATAGCCTGCGGTTAAGTGGGCGATAAGCCCTATCTCTGAGAACTTTGCACTGAAATTATTTGCAAACTAGACAATTATATATCTAATTTCGGTTCAAACACAGTTTAAATTGGTGTAGGGAAAATAATTTCGAGTGTACTTTTTGTATTGTACTTTTAAACGTAAACGAAAATTGTAAATGACTTCGCCACTATTTGTCATGTTTTATTATTTTAATTATTGAGTTTCGGAGAAAAAACTGTGTTCATGTTTCGTCGGTATTGATTGAATGGGTGAAGAGTTAAAGAGCTGTCTTTTATTATATATTTCTTACAATACATTTATGGGATGAGGCTCTTTCAGCGGTGTATTTATCAATGTAAAAATAATTGATTATTATCTGGCAGTTTCATAGTGTATTCGGGTAAATTCGTCAATTGTGAAATTTGTGGGCTGACCTTGTCACAAAAAACTAAACATCTATTGACCTCGGGTCGCAAACTCCAAAGCCTATTTTAAACAGGAAGTTTCTCTCACTTTTCTTATTGTTTTCGTAACGGCAAAATTGCTACTTTTCATAAAAATTTCATTGTTTTAAGTTTCATTGTTCCAAATGTTTTAATGACTATATTTTTCTCTATTCATTTGAATCTGGGCCGGCCTAGGTCCTTTATTATTCTGACTCAATTTGCCACTTAGCTTATGTTCTTACGGGAGCATGAAAACAAATGAATACCTTATAAAAACGTACATTTTAGCACAGTTAATATTTAAATATCGTATTTAAGGCTGTTTTTGTTTGCTGTATAAAAAGAATATGTTTTTTATATTTATTTATTTTTGTAGTCTTGAATAACAATCAGTAACATCTTTGTTTTTTTATTGCTTTAATTAATAAATTTCATTCAGACAAATGCATGAATATGATTTATACATATTTTAAAACAAATGGAATAAGAATTTATGAGTGAAGATATTACCGGCCGGAACAACATTATGAGCGCGTTACACGGTATCGTGATATGTAAGCGTATTTCAATTCGATAATGAATCAATTTTACCTAGTGAACATAATAAAGACACGTATAGGTCAAACATATAACTTAATAAATTCAAAACTCTCGTTAAACGTAAATTAATCAATAAAGCTTTTTATAAATTTGACGATTATTTAAATGATCCTAATTGTTGCTATTGTTTTACTTCAGTTCAAATATTTGTATGACTCAAAACTTGGCGATTAAAAAGAGTGGCGAAGAGTTTCTTGCCAGTTCTTCTTGCCCGCTCTACGCCCTTGACTTGCGAACTGGTAGTAAATGTTAATTCGAAATCTGAATCAGAATTAATTTGAAATCTTTTCTGTTGACGTCCAACAGTGTACTTGGTTACCTACATGAATAATTTTATTTTGAGTTTGAGTTACAATAAATAATATTGTATTAGTATATCAATTAAATATTTTATTACCACTCTATACTATTGAATATCTATTGTAATTACAGACTGGCGGTATGTGGCTGCGTGTACGGCGTGCGTGGGAGTGGCAATGCTGTGCAAAGAGCAGGGCATCACTGTCACAGCTGTTTGTGTTGTTTACGAGCTCTTTGTAGCACAGAAGGTATGTTATGAATCTGCAGTTCATCGTCATTGCATTCTGTATTATTGACGAACGTTGGGGCGTTGTGTTATGTAACAGTAAGGCATAAAATAAAATAAATAGCGCCACAACCTTTTCAGGTCGGGGCCTCAGATTTCTGAATCTGTTTTATGATCATTTGTCAATCTAATAGGCAAGGTCAGTCAGGATCAGTCTCCTATTCCTGACGTACACTTTCGACTTTTTGGGTTTGCAAGCCGGTTTTCTCACGATGTTTTCCTGCACCGTTTAAGCGAATGTTAAATGTTAAATGCGCACATAGAAAGAAAGTCAATTGGTGCACAGCCGGGAATCGAACCTACGACCTCAGAGATGAGAGTCACAGTCACGCTTAAGCCACTAGGCTAACACTCCAACAGTAAAGCATATCTTCTATAAAACGACTGTACTGTTAGAACTGGCTTATTGGCTGTTTAAAAAAACAAAAATATGTTATTTCAATTGGAAATAAGATTCACGAAATATTAGAAAAAGAACATTATTATTACGTTTAAGTCAACAAATGTGTTCGCGGCTGATGATAAAGTGGCCTGAGAATTCTTCTTATAGTCTCATGTTTCGATGGGATATTATGACTTAACAAAAAATAATACAGTGTCATGACATTTACATTATAATAGCATGCGATATAGGTATTTTATTGGCATTATTTCACACCTCAAGTTACATTACCGTATTCATGCGCCTAAAAAATATTCAATATCCACAAAATATTTTATAGCCTATTCTTCAGGGTAATGCAGGATTCTAATGGTGAAAGAATTTTTCAAATGGCTCCGTCAGATTTGGAGCCTATTTAATCCAAACTATATCGGTATGATATTAGTGAGAGAAAAAGCTTAAAATAAATCTGTATTCAGTGATTTCATTCAGTGAATATACCATGATGTTTACCATGCTATATATATGCAAAAGTACGACTGTCAACTGTACTTTAAAAATGGCTAATAATTAAAAAAAATCGCCCCATAAAAAGTTTTGGTGTTTGTTTTTTATATAGCATATAATTTCATTTCCTAATCTCTCAGCGCCGATCGACTACTGGCCAAAATTGGCTGGAGGTCTGGGGCAAAGGTGGCTGGGGCTGCGCATGCGGCGAAGCTGCTAGAAGAATCACAACCGTATGCTTTGCGACACTCGCTCTGCTAGCAGCCAGGCTTCACGTGATGGGCGCTCAACTACCTGTCTTTACCAGATTTGACAACCCTGCGGGTGCTGCTCTTCCACCAGCTAGGTAAACATCTTTTTCAAACTATTTTATTTACATTTTGAATTAAAAATTTTGCATTATAAGTTAGAAACTAGAACTTCTGTTCTAAGCTATATTTTGTTATAATAATATATTTTGTAAAGTAACATTTTTCTGAAAACGTATTTCAGTTATGCTTAATTGGAGAAACAGTACAAAATACGAATTTTATTACCACAATTTTAGTGTTTTATTTTTTCTTCAAGACTCGAATCATAAAATGTCAATCACACTTTTTTTTATGGCTCTGGCACGATTTGTGCATTAGCCAGCGTCAAGTATAGGATTTTTTATAATTCGTGCTTGTCTTTAGAAATTCGACCGTGTCCTCCATGTACGGTTTAGGCACTTGCCCGGTACCGCACAAAGGCCAAAGGCCGAGAACAAATTAAATTAAATTACTTGCCCTCGAACCGGGAATCGAACCCGGTACCCCTCACCTAGCTGCTACTTAATAAGACCGCTAGGCCAGGCTTAATAAGTATCTACGGTACGCCGTCGTAAATAAAACAACCTTTAAAAAAATTACATTGTGTATTAATAATTAAAGTCTCTATATCAAACATACCTTCAAAATCGCTGCGTTGAAATATTTGGGACATTTCGTTCCTCGTATAAAGGAAAATATTTAAACCGAGTTTCGAGTATTCTTTTATGCGCCCGATAATTAAAGTAAATTAATATGGAAAAGCTGTAAAATAAATTCCTTTGTAGACATGATGTTGTTTATTCAACTTGCTGACTCTATTGATTGTGGTTGTTTATCGATCGTGATACTCTAATACAGTGTATCCCAACATTTTTGTGCCCCACCGTAGCCTTTAAAGAAAATTAAAAAAAAATATTTATTTAATTATAAGTAATCTTACAGCTAACATACATAATATTATAAAACAAACATTTAGACAGTACAGAAAGCCAAAACAGATTACATAGATAAACAATATTATATACGAAAAATAAAACAAATAAGCACATCAATAGACAAAACCATATAAAGAAAACTGAAATTTAACATTTAAAACAACAAATAATACTAAATATTTCATATCACTACCTTAACTAAATTAGAGTCTTCCCGCCTCTTCAAATATTTTCTCACGTCTTCTTTGGCGAGGTGGAAAATATCAATATCCTGATAATTAGTGTCATAGTTAGATAAAACCCGAAACATTGGTGAATTATGCAGGTAATTCGAATTCGTACGAGGCACATGGAACCTCTACACTTATTTTCATAACATTGGTATGGTTCATTGGTTTTAGAAGAAAATTACTTGTAAATTGTTAAAGATAGGCAGTAAGTAATTCACATGTCAAATAATTTAACACATTTTAATAAGAGTCAAATTTCCGCCCTGCTGGGAAGCACTAAGAGCATACAAATTCTTAAAAGGCCGGCAACGCACTCGTGAGTCCTCTGGAATTGAGTGTCCATGGGCGGCGGTATTAGGTGAGCCTCCTGCCCGTTTGCCCGCTGTTCTAAAAAATAAAACTCTACTCTAGTATCTTAATAAAATTTAGAGATTTTTTAAAATTAAAATTTAGATTTTACTTTTTCTACTCTGATTAAGAACAATATGAAACTGTCCTTCGCTAACCACGATTGCTTAAATGTACTCGAAATATGATTTTTTTTTTGGTTTGATGTAT
Source organism: Pieris macdunnoughi (assembly GCA_905332375.1). NCBI lineage: Eukaryota > Metazoa > Arthropoda > Insecta > Lepidoptera > Pieridae > Pieris > Pieris macdunnoughi. The sequence goes on along the minus strand of CAJOBZ010000017.1, from coordinate 3,586,684 downwards.
TGAAAAATATTTTAGGTATGTAACAAGACCTAAAAAAAACCAATATGAAATGTTACGAAATGAAAGCTTATAAACTAAAATACGTTTAAATTTAAATATAATTCTTCTAATATTTTTAAAATGCCTTCAATTTTTGTTTCCTATTTCTTTAATAATATTGTGATAAATATTTTTTTGAAAAAATATTTGCATGTGTTTAAGCTAAGTAATAAACAGAGAAACCATTATTTATCTTCGTTATTTTCAACGATACACCCAAATATTATCTGAAAAGCAGAAATTCACCAAAAACAGAAAAAAATTAGAACTTTTAAACTACAAAAAATCGTTCCTCTAAGGGTGCTCTATCTCTAGACCACCGCTTGACACTCTTTTTTGGAACACCTATATAATGAATTGTAAAAAAAGTTATCTTTTAATCATCCCTAAGTGAAAAAAAAAACTACTTTTAAACAAACACTTCATTATATTTTATAAAACAATAACATTTAAAGAGGAAATCTTTATAAATTCCAGGCATCTGACATTTGCATATCTACCAGCGTTGAATGCATGGCTTCTGACCTTACCTGAAGCACTCTGCTGCGATTGGACTATGGGTACAGTGACTCTTCTCAAGTCGTGGCGGGATCCGAGAAACATAGCCACACTAGCACTTGGCACGTCACTAGTTGCGGGAGGGATACACGCTTTGCGCACGCGCTCATCGGCTTTATCTATGGTACGTAATTGTTGCAAGTAGTAGAAATTTGTCATTTATAATATTTATAAAAAACATATGTATTGTAAAAAATTAATCAAATAGATAAATAAACATAATGATCATCACTAAAAAAAATATAAAATACCGATTAGAAGTAGAGATTAAAGAAATCTCATTAAAACTATAAAACCCACTGGCACCACATAATTTCAGAATTGAGAAGCTCTTTATTTTAAGTGAAATACAATTGAGGGTAGTTCTTTAAAACTAAAATCAATAAAAAATTAAAAACTTCTCAGTTAACAGTTTTGAAGTCCTTTAAAAATATATTGGATAGTTTCTCCAAATCCAATAGACAGAAAGTTGTTATATACATAATAATAATAAAGTTCTATTAAAAAGTACTATGTAGTAGATATATGATTTTGGGTCACAAAATTTTGGCTTTAAGTAATTAATACACATGACAACTGAATGTAAGAATTATTTCACTTTCGGTGTTTCATAATAATTGTTCACGGACGCGACCATTGCCACAATAATTAAATTTTTTCTTACATTTTAACTTGCCATCTTTTGTACTTGTCATCTTAATAATGTGCGCGCCAATTTCTATGTTATCCATATGTATTTATTATTCTTTATTCAAATAAAGCTTAAATACATCAATTATTATTTACCACTAAGTATTATAGTTTTCTTCAAACCAATCACTTTTTATTTTTAAGTAATTTGTACAAAAAGCCTAAACTAAGAATTGAAAACTACATAAAAGTTGTATGTAGATTTCTACATCCTTGAGATAAAAGTTCTTAAAGAAAGAGAGAATCACGCCCATCCAATAAGTTTTACGTAGTGTTTTATCCTGTCTATTATTCTTTTCAGGGTCTTGCATTACTGGTCCTTCCATTCCTGCCGGCCTCAAACCTGTTCTTCCCAGTAGGATTTGTGGTGGCAGAACGAGTTCTTTATATGCCTTCCATGGGATGGTGTCTTATCATCGCGCACGGATGGAGACTTCTAGCCAAGAAGAGAGCTATGCTGGCTGCTTCTACGCTTATATTTCTCTTACTTGCCTTCAGTGCCAAAACATACGTACGGAATTGGGATTGGAAGACTGAATACACCATTTTTGCATCTGGCCTTAAGGTATGCATAAGCATGGTTGTAAATAATGTCCGTAACTGTGCCATGAATAGCATAACGTCTCATAACGTCCTTCAAAAACAGAAGAAGGCGTGTACAAAAATTACACCGACTCCAAAATGTATTAAAATATTGAAGTCAAAAAATTGTTTCTAAAATTTCATTCCTTCGAAATTATATAAGAAATTACCATTGCTTCTACTAATCCTACTGCTCTATGTACAAAATAAGTATTATATATATAAAGGAATATTATTATGGATTTTTTCTAAATGAAAACACAAAATTGTTTCTCTGAAATACAAAGAAACGACATTTAATGTCCACTTATCTATCTTTTTACACTATAATCCACTAAATTAATTTACACGTCATCCGCCATTTTATCGCGTGTCACTCCGACGCGTCAAATTCAAATTAATGAAATATCATTCCATTACATCTCCCCCTAAGAGAAAAAATTCTGAATAATATATCTACACACTATACTTAATAGCTATCTTCATATTCGTTTTCCTTATATTTCATCTTCTTCAGATTCTGTTGTAACCGGTTGTAATTTTGTTATGTGGAACAAAGTTGATTCTGTTTTTCTGTTACCAGTGTCAATCCTATAAATGGAGTTCGATATTTTCCCTACTATCTTAAAAAGGACCTATTTTTAATTCGTCTAATTTCTTTCTATTCAGTCTATTTCCATTCTCAACATATACACTGTCGCCTATATTAAACTCTTGCATTTTTCTTTTTCTATCAAATATTTTCTTATTGTACTTGTGGGATTTTATTGTATTTTCTAATGCCAATCTTTTATCAGCAATCCACTTGTCTTCTCCTTCTATTATTTTTAATTCATTTGGTAGAATGCTGACATTTGTACCATCCAGTAAATATTTTGGTGCAAAACCTGTAACGGAGTGTTCTGTTTCATTATATTTCTCTACACATTCTCTTGCCACTGTTGTCCATGTTCTCTTATTATTTTTCTCATTTATTCTACATCTTATTTTATTAACTATTGTTTGATTTAACCTTTCATTCAAGCCATTTGAGAATGGTGTATTCACAGCTGTAAAAAATAAATTTAACATTATTTTCATGTAGATATTGCTTAAATTCTCTTGAATTGATGCCTGGATATTGATCTGTCAAAATTATTCCAATCTCATCTGTTTCTAGTACATTCTTTGTTAGTTTTATAAAATCACTTGCATTCTGTGTTTTTTGACGTCACAATAAATGCATATCTTGTATAATGGTCTACTAAAAGGTGTAGGTACTTTTTTTGTTGATCTAGATCCTCCAAAGCCACCTATAGTATCCATTGACATTATCTCAAATGGTTTTGTTGCTGGTCCCAGTTGTGACATTAATCCAAATTTTCCTTGACCTCTTGATTTATTTTTTATGCATATTTCACATGTTTTACAAATATTTATGATATTCTTTGTTAGGTTTTTTAGCTGTGTATATTGGACTTAATTTTTTCTGCAATTGTCTGATCCCAATATGGCATAAATCTTCATGCACCTTTTTGATAAGTTTCTTACTAAATTCTTCTGAGAGGATAATCTTTTCATGTTTCTTTATTTTCTTATAATATATTGTATTTTTTTGTATTAGATTTTCTTTATTTTTCTTCTATTGTTTCATTTTCGCTCTTGATCTTCAACTATATCCCTTATTTGTATTAAATTAACTATTTTCAATAATTCCTCTTTGTTATCTTCTGATTCTAATACAGGATTTCGGCTTAAACAGTCTGCTTCTACATTTTCTTTACCAGGTATATATTTTACCGTAAAGTCGTATTGAGACAGGTAGTATGTGAGATCACCCAATTCTTCGTCTGTCCTGCATTTAATGTTCATGTTTTCTAAAGGTTTGTGGTCTGAGTAAATAGTGAATTGTTTTCCAATGAGCCAGTGTTGCCAGTATTTGACTGCTTCTTTCATAGCAAAACATTCTAAGTATATAGCTTTTTCCGTTTTTTGAGATTCATTCAGTTTTTTTGAAAAATATGCTACTGGTTTGTCATTACCGTCCAGTTGTGTTTGTTTTAATATTGCTCCGATACCCTCTAAGGATGCATCTGTAAAGATTTTTATTGGTAAGTCTTTGTCATATATTTCCAATACCGGTTGAGAACATAAATATCTCTTTATTTGATTAAATGATTCTTCACACTTCTCTGACCACACAAACTTTTCGTTTTTTCTTAATAATTTATGTAATGGATCTAAGATAATTGCGCTCCTTGGTATGTATTCATGGTAAAAGTTAATTTTTCCCAAAAATTGTCTGATATTCTTTTGTGTCTTCGGAGTTGGAAAATGTTTTATCGAAATCAAATTATCTTTTAACGGTCTTACCGAGTTGTTTTGAATTACATGGCCAAGATACTTTACTGAGTCTGAGGCAAAGGTACACTTCATAAACTTCAATCTAAAGCCTTCTTTTATTATTGCCTCTAATACATTTTTTTATGTGTCTTATATGGTCCTCAAAAGTAGAGGAGTAGATTAAAATGTCATCAATATAATTTACAGAGTATCCTGTGAGATTGTGCTTTCTCAGAATATTACTTAAAACTCTCTGGAAAATTGCTGGTGATGTTTTTAAACCAAAAGGAAGGCAGGTCCACTGAAAATGGCCATCTTGTGTGACAAATCCTGTTTTATATCTATCTTCCACCCGTAGTGGTATGGCCCAAAATGCTGAGTTTATATCAAGAGTAGTAAAATACTTACAATTTCTTGTCTTAATAATTAAATCATCTATTAATGGGAAAGGTTGAGCTTGTGGTACAACAATTTTGTTAAGTTCTCTAAAATCTATACATAATCGAGATTTTCTATTTTCACCTTTTTTAAATGCTAATGTCACTGGCGCAGCAAAAGGACTGTAAGATTCTTCTATTAAATTATTCTTTAGTAATCTGGATATTTGTTCTTCGATTTCTAATTTATCTTCTATCGTACATCTGTATGGTCTTTTACTACAGTATGTATTTACAAGTAAATCTATGTGAGCTTCATAATCTTTAACTGATCCTATATCATACTTGTCCCTAGCAAAAATAGTTTTATATTTATTTATAACTTCTTCTATCTCAATTTTCTTTTCTTTATCTAAATGATCTGTCTTACTAACAAATTCCTCTGTTTCTATGTGTTCATTGAAATTTATTGCATATATTTTTATATTCTTATCTTCATTTCTGTTATCTTTAGACATCCTGTCTATTTTCCTTTGTTCTATCTGCAAGTCCTCATTTTGGATTAATTTGAACTTCTTTATCATATCCAATCCGATTATAAAATCCTCAAAATCTTCATTTTCTACTATATATATATCGACCTCTTCTTCTAAATCAAAGATTTTTATTTTTATTGTTATCAAGCCATCTGTCTTCTTCACACCATTAACCGTTTTCATATATGTTATATTCACATTGTCTTTTTTTTTCTTTTACTTTAATCAATCTTGAATTTATTAAAGAGATCTGTGAGCCTGAATCATAAACACCGCTCACTTCTAGTTTATTTTCTAATAATAGCTTGATTTTGATTAATGGTGTACTTACTCGTTTTTTTCTCAGTATTCATATCTACTTCAATAATCGAATTATTATTTACATTTTTGGCTTTAAAAACCTTTTCAGATTCATTTTTATTTTTCTTGAACCAACATAACTCCTCCGGATGATATCTAATTCCTTTGTCCAAAGATTCACAAGTCTTACATGGCTTCTTCTCATTAATTTTATTTTTATAAGAATATATATTCTTTGTTATAGTTGAGTTTTTCTTGAAAATCATACATTCATATTTTCTTATCTCGTTGAACAAATCAGTAGTGTTGTTGAGTTCGTCCCTGTTTAACTTATTCAAGATAAAACTAGGTAAACCAGTTGCAATTAGATCTATCATTGTTCTGGAATCTATCGATTTATTTATATCTAGTATAAGCCGTTCTTTTTTTATAGCATAATCAATTAACAGCCCTTCTTTATACTTGAATGTGAAAGCAGTTGTGACTACATCCCACCCTTGGTTCCTAAAAGTTTCTAAAAATTTGTCTTTCCATTCATTCCATTCAGAATTTACTGATAGTTTAATTACCATCGAGCTATACCAATCCAAACTGGAGTTTTCTAAAAATAATCTCAATATATCTATTTTTGTTTCATCTTTTGTTATATTAAAACGCTCACACTCTTTTTCAAAATTCTCTATCCATTGCACTGCATTAGGATTCTTACTTGTGAATTTTTCGATAATAAATTTCTCTGAAACATGTTTTAAATTATGTTGATTTTCTTTTTTGTTGTAGATTCTATTAATTTTTCCAGGATATGTTGCAAATTATCATCATTGCCTCTTGGTTGTTTTGTGCTCATTTCCTCTAAATATTGATCTAAAAATTGCATATTACCTTCCTCATCTATATATGTTTTCTTTAGATCTTCATCTAATTTTACCCATATCTTTCTGCTTTGGTGCCTTTTCTTTATACTATTTTTTTATTTTTGAAAAAGTGTTCAATTTAACTATATATGTATGATGAATCACCGGCTTCAATTCATCAGGTAAAACATAACATTTTCCTTCTTCTGTCAATATTGAAGTTATGGCCAATATATTAGATTTGCCATCGATTGAGGCCATCATCGTGAACTCAAATTGCAGCCGGTCCATCTTCTTTTAGTTAACAAAAATGTCGTTTTATAAAGGAATATTATTATGGATTTTTTCTAAATGAAAACACAAAATTGTTTCTCTGAAATACAAAGAAACGACATTTAATGTCCACTTATCTATCTTTTTACACTATAATCCACTAAATTAATTTACACGTCATCCGCCATTTTATCGCGTGTCACTCCGACGCGTCAAATTCAAATTAATGAAATATCATTCCATTATATATATATACAGTGGAACGCCTTTTATACTTTAAATATGTTAAAATACAAAATTTAGTAAAACAAAACACTTATTGATTAACCGTAAATTAATAATAAAATCTTTATAAAATTTGACGATTACTTAAATGATCCTAATTGGATTGATATTCTCCAGTTCAAACAATTTGACTCAAAACATGGCGATTAGAAAGAGTGGCGGAGAATTTCTTCCAGTTCTTGCCCGCTCTACGCCCTTGACTTGCGAACTGGTAGCAAATGTAATTTTAGAATCAATTTAACATTTGTTGACGTTCATAAGTGTACTTAGTTATCTATATGAATAAAGTTATTCTGAGTTTGACATCATAGAGGCCACTCGATTAATTGCGGAATTTAAGAAATAATTCCCACCGATGACTTTACAACCCCTTACCAATTTATTTACGAAGCCCTCTTTCAGGTTAACCGTAACAACGCAAAACTTTACAACAATGTAGGCCACGCCTTAGAGGCTGACGGGAGATATGGGGAAGCGTTAGAGTTCTTCAAAACAGCCGTCAACGTCCAGCCAGATGACGTCGGAGCTCACATCAACGTCGGCAGAACATTTAACCACCTCGGGAGGTACCAAGATGCTGAAGATGCTTACGTACAGGCGAAATCTCTCCTTCCGAAAGCGAAACCAGGGGAATCGTACCAAGCAAGAATTGCTCCCAATCATCTAAATGTCTTCCTGAATCTGGCGAATTTGATATCAAAGAACGCCACTCGATTGGAAGAAGCGGATATGTTGTATAGACAAGCGATTAGCATGAGAGCCGATTACACTCAAGCGTACATAAATAGAGGGGATATACTGATTAAGCTGAACAGGACTAAGGAAGCACAGGAAGTGTACGAAAGGGCGCTGTTGTATGATAGCGGGAATCCGGATATTTATTATAATGTAAGTATTGAATTCCTATAAAATATAACATAATGCATTGAAACACTTATATTTTGCTAAGAAAATATCATTTTATTATTAACGTTTGTGCAAAATATGGGTTCCACAACTTTTTATGGCAGTTTTTGCGCACCACCACTTTGTGGAACCAGTTGCCCACTGAAGTATTTCCGAAGCAATTCAACTTAGGGTCCTACAAGAATAGAGCGTACCAATTCCTTCTACTTCCTTCTGACATTGTGATTTTCCATGGGAGGTATCACTAATAACATCAGATGAGCATCTTGCCCGTTTGACATCTGTTCTATTAAAAAAAATGTGTTAAAAAAAATGAAGAGCTTAAAAAAATGTGTTTCATTGTTAATAATTGTCATAGACATTTTATCTATAATGATTACCTATCGGCGCGACCCGATATAACATCAGTACTATGTAATTTCGGATGACGCAAACTCGTACTCGTACAAAAAAATCTACTTTGAATTCAAACAATTATAAATTACTGGGTAGGGGCGCAGTTCGAATTCGGACTAGAAAAATATAAAGTAATAGTACAAAAATACTCAGTTAATATGAACCTCTCTAGAAGTAATATATTCATCCAAATTCCAGTTAGGCGTAGTCCTCCTAGAGCAAGGCAAAGCTTCCCAAGCCTTGGCCTACCTCGACAAGGCCTTGGAACTTGAGCCGGAACACGAACAAGCGTTATTGAACTCTGCCATCTTGCTTCAAGAACTTGGCGCCGCCGATTTGAGACATCTCGCGAGATCACGTTTGCTGAAGTTACTTGACAAAGATTGTGAGTATAACTTTCATATTGCAGTATGTTTACCTACATTATATGATTAATTATATAAATAAATATTGATATTGATACACTTATGATTCTTTCAGCTACAAACGAGCGCGTGCATTTCAACCTAGGCATGGTCTGTATGGACGAAGGTGACGCAGAATGCGCCGAACGCTGGTTCCGCGCAGCTGTTCACCTAAAACCCGACTTCCGATCCGCGCTCTTTAACCTCGCCTTGTTGCTCGCCGATCGGCGTCGGCCTTTAGAAGCTGCGCCGTTTCTGAAGCAACTCGTCAGGCATCACCCAGATCATGTGAAGGCGCTCGTGCTTTTGGGAGATATTTATATTAATTCTGTTAAAGATCTTGATGCCGCGGAAAGTGTAAGTATCCAATAATATCTTTTATTATTAGGGTTTAATGTAAGGATAATTCGACTCATAACGCTAACTACAAAAAAAAACAATCAAAATTACCGCCTGTCCTAAGTGTACAACCAAATAAAAATGAAAAAATTGATGTCAATATTTTTAAAATTTTTTTTAATTAATATGTCTTCTGAACATTTTAGAATCATTCAATTATATTTCAGATAAAAAGGTAAATTACAAAATAGATATTGTTTTATAGCATAATTGTTTGAACAACAAAAATTACCAAACTGGATTATCAAAAGACAGACGAAAAATTATTTAATCATGCACAAAAATACATACACTCTCCCTTCCATACTAAGCCAATACGATAATGGCGATATTACCAATAAAATATTTTATTAAATAGGTACATAAGATACACAATGTCATGTGACCTCACTCTGTGTACATATAAAGATAAAATTTTTAAAAGAGTACCGAGAGTTTTCTACCCCGGCTTTTTCTCTTGGCCCTCTGTCTTCTTTGCTGATGAGTAGGGTTGACTACCGATTCAACTTTAATGATAAGTGATACCTGTATCTTCTATTCCATAATAAACATATTATATTTTGTTTTATTTAATAAAATATCTGGACTTGCAACAGTGCTACCGCCGCATCCTCGAACTTGAGCCGGACAACGTGCAAGCCTTACACAATCTCTGCGTCGTCGCGGTTGAAAGAGGAAAGCTCGCTATCGCCGAGGAATGTCTCACCCGCGCCGCCTCCCTCGCGCCCCACGAACACTACATTCAGCGCCATCTAGCGGTCGTGAGGGCGAGACGAGCGGCGGTCACCCCAACAAATCCTGCGAATTCCCCCACAAATCCCCCCACAGAGGTCAAGGCGAGATGGAATTATATCCCCCAACAGCCCCCGGATCCGCACGAAACTGACCCTTCATAGCGATACGGCGATCAACAATTTGCTACCAGGGTATGATTATTTTATGAGCTTTGCATTTTTGTCGTTTGCTTTCAGTAATTTGAAGGCCATAATAAAAAATATTTGAATAGAAACCTGAAATGAAACAGATTCAGTAACCCTTAAAAAAAATGGAAGCTATCATAATATCGTATTTGTGTGTAACTAAAAAGCACGAATATGTCACTCGAATAGCAGACTATACTTGTCAAAAGTCAAGCTGCCAAAAACCAATATTACTACGCACAGGGTTCTAAACACTGAGAAGCTAACAATCTGTTTCAAAATTTCAAAACTCACAATAATAACTACCAGAAACAGCGCGTTTAATGCTTTGCTACATAAAACTTAACTTGAAAATATGATTGTTTTTAGAACATATATACTTGGAAACAATTGCCCCATTTTATAATGATTAAACTATGAGATGATTAGTATTTTGCATTTCGTGATATTTATTGCATTTAGATTTTGTACGTAGATATCGAATGAGCTTTCTTCGTTAGCTATGTGTATACGGTATAACTGTAATCTGTAAAGTATCTAGTCACTTTATTTGACATTTTTCAAAAGGGCATCCATATTAAAATATAATTAAATTTTTTTTAATACCTGTGCAAATTTTTTTTATTTCAAACGATGTCCTTTGTGTCGCGACTGTAAAATTATTTATTCCAAAAATTGTTCCTTTATGTATAAGTACTTTAAAATTTATTTTCGCATATTTTTATATCGTTTAGATACAAAGTGACTGACACTTATTAGTTTTATGAAATTTAATCCTTATTTCCATAGCATATAAGTTCATACGTGGACAATATCGTTTCTAATATATGTTCTGTGGCATTTTTTTCTTAATTACGTGGATTATAGTCCATAGAGTTTATTTTAAAATAGAATCTATTATAATAATGTAGATTGTGTATGATCACCATTATAAATTTAATTTCTGGAGATTAATGTGATATACCTAGTCCGTAATCATGTGGAAAGCCTAAAGTGATTTCAAAATTTAAAATTTCACCGGCCTAGACGTCCATTTTATACGTAAATGTTATGAAACCTTAAAAAAATATGTATCAAAATGAATTGCACATTATTGGAAATAAAACCCGCATTTTTTAATTTGAAATATTTTTATTTTTAATATATAACATTCATGTATAAAATGGCTTTCTTAATGTAATATATTTATAGTATTATTTTCATAAAACGCCAATGTTAAAATGAGGTGATCGACCGTTATTAGAATATGTAGATGTGAAAATGTAATGTTGTTAATGTTTTAAGATACAAAGTAATTTTGTAAAATCTGAATTTTTTACAATGTCTTGAAACATTTCCGGTCGGTACTCCGACGGGAGTAGAACTCATAAGGACCCCGAATATTATAACTATTTGTCGTCAAAACATTTATTTTTATAAAATAAATGATGTTTCAAATTATTATGTGTTTCTTTTCCTGTGCTTCGAAATATGTCTGTCTATATTATAGAGTCTATAAGAAAGTGATTTTGACCTTTTTAAGATACTACCTTTTCAAAAACCAAACAAATTAAATCAATAAACGATGTGACATTCACAAACAATAATTTTCAACAACTGGTCGTTTTTTAAGGCTGCTGCTGCTAAACCGGCTACCCACCGATGTATTTCCGAACCAATTCGACTTAGGATCTTTCAAGAAAAGAGCGTACAAATTCTTTAATGCCCGGCAAAGCACTTCCGAGCGCTCTAGCAAAGTGTCTATGTGCGGCGGTATCACAACATCTCCTGTCCGTTTGCCCCATGCTACGTGAAAAACCTTTTAAATCATATTATCAGAGAAGTGGATATGATGAAATATCATAAATTGCTTTATTATTAAAGAACTCTTCCTGTTAAAGCCATAGTAAAGTAACATATAAAAAATCAATACCAATTACAGAGTATCACAAGATTACCACTGAACTGTGCAGTTTGAATGCAATTTTCCTATATTTATCTATATGTGGTGACTGAGATTAATTTTGTTTGGCTGAATTGATTGGTGAAACGGAACGACGCGACGGTCGGTTTGTACTTTGTACTGTTATTACTTATTATTCTAGTGATGGGTAGGACAAACGAAATTGAAGTGTTTGTATGTCCCACCTCATTTTATAGAATGAGTTAATACATTGTACCACTTCATTTGAGGATTCTGTTCTGTACTGTTAGTCCCTTTATGGACGAATCCATTGTCTCTATGGCGCAGGTCTTTCGACCATAAAAAAATAAATAAAAAAAGGGTGCATGAATTACGAAGGCCACAGCCGAAGGTTTCAAAAAAAACCAAATGTTTTAAACTAATTTATTAAAAATAAAATTACAATTTAAACTATAATTAAAATACGGCTAAACAACCCGAAGTAAGGAAATTGAATGCACCTAGAATATGGAAATAATAAGGCTCGAAGAGGCACCAATTGCTGACACTATGCAACGTGAGGCTCGTGTAACTCGTGTAAGTTGCGACATACGAATTCCGCTGACACCATGTAACGTTAGGGACGTGTTATTCTTTATATATTGCGAAATGTAGATTCTATGGTATAGGGCTACGTAACACCTCCCTCCTAAAATCAGCAACTATTCGAGAACTTTGTGTGAGAGAGTTGCTGATGAAATATGTCCGGGATTCACTTTTACTTGACTGGGGTTTTTAGGAACTTGTTCTTTTTCAGGATGTCCTTTTGTTTCAGGTTTAATTCCCATTCGCTTATATGTCACGATGCCAATTAAAATAATCATTACTATCAATGCTACATATAAAGGTATAGTAGTATGATATAGACTTATATCCTTGTCTTGATTAAGATGTACTGGAGGCTGCATAGACATCTTCGTGTTAAGACTATGAAAGCTGTTGAGGTCTGTAGAGGCCAGGTTTAATGTTGGCTGTTCAATATTCTTGGATTCGATATATTGCGGTATTTCCAATATCTTGACAATGTGACCTTTTATACGATTATTCATATTAGTAATGGTAAATCCTGGTGCCTTGAGGTAACAGTTAAGTGGAATGACTGCTACATAGCTGCCTTGTAGTGTCCTATATTGTTCTTGTCCACAGAATAATTTAACTTTCGTTAAAGTTGGAAAGCTCATTGTATAATGCTTATCATCAAGTTGTTCTAATGCTTCATTTTGTAGGACGACTGAAGTTAAGGGACAGGACTGGTTGAGCTCCTGTTGAGTGATCAGCTGCTGGATACAATCGTATTTATCTTTCTTATAATCTGGTTTTGAGTTGCAGAGAAACCATGAATTTAACTTCGGACATTCTGTCTCTATGTACCTAGAGTCTTTTCCAGATATTGCCAAATATGGAGAGGTGGGAATAAGGACTTTATGGTTCTTATTTGGGACAACGGCTAATTTATAAAGGTCATAGGTGTAGGATACAATAATTGGGACTTTTATTACAATTACTATTTGCCTGTCTAAATAAAAATACCCTAACTTAATTATTTCATAAAAATTCCTAAAATCTATATCAAGGATTTCATCTTTTGAATATAAAACCCTTAACTTATCTAATATATGCTTAACCTCTTCTAAATCGATTAACGAATAAGGAGTGCTCGATGCACGTATAAACGATAATGTATTTCCTAAGCTAAATAATTCCTCAGATAAATCTTCTAAATATAGAAGATTTATCGGATAATAATCCGATAGAATAAAGAGATGCTGAGCTAGATGAGCATACTCAATTAAATCAGCTTCTAACTGATTATTTTTATCTAAAATTAATTTTACATATTTATCAATTGATTCTTGATTCAATATAATGTCTTCTATAACTTTGGAACTTTGCGTAATCTACTCTTTATTTAAACTTATTCGGGTATTAATTTCAGACTCTAATGTTGCATCGTTTTCTTGTAACAAATTAATAGCATTTTCATATTTAATTGCATCAGTATAATCTAAATTACCAGATATAGATTTAATTATAGATCCAAGGCCGTTAATGAGTCCCCTTTTACTGCGATGAAATTGAAAAGTACGAAGCTGGTCATGTATTTTCATAAGTTTACCTTTTAAATGTTCTACATGAGGATTAAACATAGATAACGTCTTATTACTTAACTGCGTACTCAAATTGCCAATTTGAACTTCAACTAATTCTATCTGGGATTGTAAATTATCTAAATTTATGTAATTCAAAAAGGAATGATAGTGAGAAATAATCTTAGCGGGCCCTAGTTTGAATGGAAGTAGTCCGGGTCCATTGTCCAATGATTCAATTGTCACATCTTGTCCTTGAGTCTTATGTAGAAGGATGGTCAACAAAATTGGAATCCTGTAACAAGGTGGGGTCTTTAGGACTTCGCTTAAGGCGTGACTTAGCAATAGGATTTCGCTTTTTCTTTGTATAAATATGGATAGGAAGGTCAGCAAGGACAGTGTCCTGGGTAAAACGAGGAGCTAATTTTTGTCGGGATGCTAAAGGATTACGAATAAACACTTGCTCGTCAGGACAATATTCTTTTTCAGGCTCACGGTCTTTATTCCTATTTTCAGTTAATTGGGTTCGGTCATGTAAAGAAGTCTCATTTATTAAGTCATATACTTGGTTCATACGTTTCTTGTGATCCTGTGAATATTGCTGGAGTAAATGCTCTGATATGTCGATATCTATTGGGTCACGTGGGTCAAAATGTCCAGTTATCAAGTCTAAAGGTCTACACTTAGTGAAACTATGAATTGAACTATTATAAGCTAAAATTTCATAGGGCATTAAATTAATTGCTGGTTCACTTCGCTTCTCGAGCTTTAATATTCTAAGATGCTAAAGGATAGTAGAATGAAATCTCTCTACAATACCATTATCTTTTGGAGAATGAGCTAATATTTTGTGGTGTTGTATTTTGTGAATTCGAGAAAATTCTGAGAAGATCTGATTTGTAAATTCGGGGCCTCCATCGGTGACAATAGTCAAAGGGACGCCATGATGAGTACAGAATACTAGGAAAGCTTGTACGACACTCAAAGCAGTACTATCTCTCAGGTGATATGCTTGCGAATACTTTGAAAAGGCATCTACTATTGTAAGGTATTTTTCATTTTGCGCTGTAAAAAGATCAAGATGTACTATTTGGAAAGGCTTTGAAGGTGGGGGTACAATTGAAAATCTCTGTTTAATCGGATTTCGGTCATATTTGGCTTGGCCGCAAATACTGCATTCATTTATATATTTCGCGATGCTTTCTTTCATTTTAGGCCAGTAATATCTTGAAGATAAAGAGAGATAACATTCAGTGATACCGCGGTGGTTTGTTTTACCCTCGTGATATTTTTTTATAATTTCCTGCTGTCGTAGATATTCTTTAACGTTTTCTAAATCAGTCTTTGTTAAAACAAGATTCATAGTCGAACTTTTAAAATTGTCTTGTATAATCGGGATAATCTTATACATTGCAAGAGGGGGATAAATAATAATTCCGGTTTTAACCTTGGGGTTAACATATTCTTTAATTGCGTTAATAACGTCATTGGTCAAGTTAGATTCAGAGAGTTGTACAGTCGTTCTGGTATGAGTTTCGAAAGGTTTTGTCACTGTCGGTCGTTTTTTTATGTCACCTACTAAAACGAAACAAATTTGTCGACTAAATCTATTAAGTGGGTCGTCAGATATAGGTACTTCTAAAATCGGGTTCTCATCACTGGTATGAATTGTTTCGGTGGCAGAACCAGACTGAGATGGAGGTTTTTCTGATGTATTTACAGCGATGGAACTCACGTCCTCATTATTGATTTCGACGCGAGATAAAGCATCGGCATTGGTATTCATTTTTCCTTGCTTATATTCGGTGGTAAAGTTATATTCGCTTAGTTTTAGCCTCCAACGCGTCAACTTTGAACCTGGTTCTTTAAGATTCATTACCCACTGAAGTGGCCTATGATCTGTTATGATCTTAAATTTTCTACCGAATAGATATGGTCTAAAATATTTAGTAGCCCACACTATTGCTAAAAGTTCCTTTTCAATAGTACTATAATTAATTTCACTCGAATTAAGTGTTCTCGATGCATATGCTATAGGTTTATCACTACCTATAGTTCCTTGAGAAAGTACGGCGCCAATAGCAAAATTAGATGCATCGGTTGTAAGAACAAAATCCTTATTAAAATCAGGATACTGCAAGATAGGATCATTAATCAATAATAATTTACATTTCTCAAAGCAATTAACATAATTAGAATCATTAAAAGTTATTTTAGAACCTTTTTTCAAACACTGCGTCATTGGTTTCGTTATACGAGCGAAATCAGGAATAAATTTTCGATAATAACCTACTAAACCAAGGAAACGTTTTATTTCAGTGGCGGTTTTAGGCAAAGGAAATTTTTGAATAGCTTTTATCTTATCAGAATTAGGCTTAATACCATCTTTACTTATTATATGAACTAAATATTAAGTTTCTAGTTTTAAAAATTCGGACTTATCCATTTGTATCTTGAAATTCGATTCTCTTAACCTTTTAAATACTTTTTCTAAATTTACTATATGTTCCTGCAATGAAACACTAAAAACAATTATATCATCAAGGTACACTAAACACACTACATTTTGAAGATCTCTAAGAACATTATCCATAACCCTCTGAAAAGTTGAAGGGCTATTCTTTAAACCCATGGGCATTCTTAAAAATTCAAAGTGCCCATGTTCTACATTAAAAGCTGTCTTATGGATATCCTGAGGGTCCATTTCGACCTGGTAAAATCCACTGGCCAAATCTAAAGTGGTGAAATAATGACAGTTACCTAATTTATCTAATACATCATTTATATTAGGAATAGGATATTTATCATCGATAGTCTTTTCATTAACTTTCCTAAAATCGATAACAATTCGCCATTTGACTTTGCCAGAAGCATCAGCCTTCTTGGGAACAACCCATATGGGAGAACTCCATGCTGACTGAGAAGGACGGATAATTCCCTGATCGAGCATTTTCGAGATTTGATCTTGAACTTCCTGTCTGTGAACGAAGGGGTATCTGTAGCTTTTGGTATAAACAGGTAATTCATCTGAAGTACGAATACTATGTTTTATCTTATTGGTGAAAGTTAATGGCTCGCCATCAAGATAGAACACGTCAGCGTATCGAGAACAGAGTGACTCTAGATTGGCTCGTTCTTCAGGATTCAGATGGTCTGTACGTAATCGCGAAAGTACTTCGGATGTGCGATCGGTATGTTGTTGAGTGCGCGTGCACTGAGTATTAAATAATTCCGCACTAACTGGTCGGTCCATCGAAAATACTACATCATGTTTAGTCGGGTCGGTAATTTCAATAAAACCTCGGTTGTCCTTTACATTAGTAAGACAGTCATGAACAGTACAGTTAGATATTGTCTGTTCAGTCACAAATGCGTCACCGTCATGAAAGTTAATTGGGACTCGAATTATTTTAGATGTATTGGCCGGTATTATTTCCTCATAAAGATTACAGTTCCGTGAATCATACATTCGCAGGGGGTTGGTAGAGCTCCGTGTAACTAGGACTTTATTTTTTAAGTCAATGCTAGATTCCAATTTTTCCAGCAAATCTAGTCCAATTAAGCCATCGAAATAATTGTGAAATTTATAAATGAACAAGGTTATATCACAATCTTCACTAAATTCGCAAAAACATGGTATAGTTATGGAGTAATTATTTCGAGTGGTCGCATGAATATTAGTAACCTCAAAAGGGTCGTAATTACACTGTGTATTGGGATAGAATTTTTCTACTGCCTCGGGGCTTATAAATGATTGATTCGCCCCTGTATCAACCAATAATTTTAAGGGTGGATTTGTTATCTGTATGTACGGAAGTTGTCTTTGAGTTTGTAAATTTATTTCTATTTTTGCTTGTCTGATTTGTATGTTGTCTGAAAATCCTGATTTGAAGTTGAACTCTCTTGTGTCTCTTCAACACTAGGAGGTGAGTATTCGTTAACGTCTTGATACTCTGTCATGTCATAAACTGCCTCAGAATAGTAATGTTCCTGGTAATATGGGTCATAGTAGTAGTCGTTATAGGAATAATAGTCATAGTCATATTGGTCTTGGACCTCATTAAAATTTACATCCTTAAATTTGAAATAGTTTGAAGGTGGTGGGTTCCCATGTCTTGACCAATCATGCCCGGTAAAGACGGGTTTAGGTGGAGAGGTCTTACTGACATAGTGACTAACGCCACTCATCGGTTGAGGACCATTATTAACCGGTTTCTGTTGAGGCACTCTAAATACATTACTTTGTGGACGGTAATTTGGTGGAGGAGCACCAAAAATCTGTTGTGTTCTAGAAGGGCCACGATTTAAAGGCAATTGAGGCTTCCAAACGGCCATAGGCATAGGCATAGACCTATTAGGTTGTGGGTTTAAAAATCTAGAGGGACCTGGATTAAAATTAGGCATAAAATTAAAATTACGTTGAGCATTGGTCATATTATGTTGATTATTACCGTTATTATTTAATTTTCTATCAGGACAGTTTTGATTACGCTGCTGAATGTATAAGGTATTTTGTTCCTCATGTACAAATTCGAGGGCTTGTTCTATTGATTCGGGTCGCATACATCGAATTCGGGACCCAAGTGGATCACGAAGGCCACGCAAGTATGCTTGTAAAGTTAACTTTTTATATAGCGCTCTTTTGGCCTCGATTGTACTCTGTACCGAATCATGCAAACTAACATAAGTCATTATTATACTGAAAAGATTTTGGCAACGCTCATAAAACTCTTGAGGTGTCCCTGAATCTTGACTTATAAGAGATAAATCATTATAAAGAGAGGTCTCATCCCGGTGGTCTGCAAAATTATTTATTAAAGAATTACGTATACTGATCCAATATTCAGAAATTCCATTAGAGTTTAGAGTCCGCGCGGCGGGCCTAGTAACCTTATTGAGAATGCCATTAATAAGTGATAAATTGCTTAATTCATAACCCGGTTCCGCTGTTATAAATTTTGCCACCAATTGATCACATAAATTAATGAACCTAGTGAGGACATTCGGGTTACCATCAAACTCGGGAACTAAACGCAAGGCTTTAAAGATGTTGTCAACTAATTGCTCCGACATATTTCCTGTTATATCTCTACTTAAATCAAAATCTAAATTCCTACGTATAATACCTAACCTAGGGGTCCGTGATTCTCTAGGATGGAAAATCTTGGTATGGGATTATAATAAAAAAAATTATAGGATAATTTGGCAAGTCTAGATAAAAACTAGGTACTCACCACATCTGGTCTTTTTGATAAATCGATGTCTGGATTTTCCTCTGGCTGCAGGCTCTTGTAGGTTTCTGGATTTGCTCGGTCTATGATCGATTCACTGACTCTATGAACAAATCCTACCGGCTGCGCCAATTACGAAGGCCACAGCCGAAGGTTTCAAAAAAAACCAAATGTTTTAAACTAATTTATTAAAAATAAAATTACAATTTAAACTATAATTCAATTTTCAATTTCAAAAATTCTTTATTTTGTTTCACAAAATTTATGGTGCTACATATCCAGTGTACATTATTTCCTGGAATGTAACAAGCTTACAACTAGACACGTTTTTACAGCTATTTTGCTTTTTTAAAAACTTATAAAATTTATAAAACTAAAGTTATAATGTTACGAAAGGTTTTAACAATAACAAACAATTTTTAACAATGAGGTAAACTACCTGGTAATTATGCAATCTTTAGATGAGATTTGCATTTTGACATGCCTAAATTGAATAACTAAATATAGTTCTAACAATAAATGGGGTAGCACCGAGAACAAAAGAGTGGACGGCAAGCAATCACAATAGGAACAGTCACCCGCTAAGGCTAGCGCGAGCATCAGTCACGCAACGCACGCGTAATCCAGGTCTATATATATTTAAAATAAGGCCGGAGGTCGCGCGCGACGCGGTGGCCAACACTCGCGCACCTGCGCGGGCCACTGATAACCAGTTATTCATCGCACTCAAGAAACAAGTGATGGGGTAATTTGTATCTGTTGTATTTATCGATGTAAGGTAAATTTTTCATCCGCGTTTTACAAAGGTTATTAATATATTTATTTTTACTTTTTCGGTTGTTATGTAAATAGAATTTTTTTGATAATTTGAATATAAACTGATAAATAGTCGGAAACTTAATTTTATTGTGAAATTTTTGGAGGTTTGTTCGAAACGGAGTATTAAATGCATATTTCAATGCTTTGTTTTGGACAACCTGTAAGCTATTTAAATTAGTAGGGCACGTACTGCTCCATACTGGGCAGGCATAAGTTATGCAGGGTCGTATTAAGGTTCGATATACACTTAGCTTTGTTTTGCTACTGAGGCACGATCTTCTATTTAAGATGGGGCTCAGTGCATTCAAAGCCTTCATGCTCTTGAGCCTGATGTATTGTGTGTTAAGGGTCCAGTTGAGTTTGTTGTCTAATATGACACCCAGGTACTTACCAGAGCGACTCCATGGTATCGCATATCCTTCAATATTGAGGGTACGAGTAGGCAGCGATCTAGTCCCGGAGAACATAATTGCCTCTGTTTTAGAGGCGTTAATTTTTAATTTCCACTTCCTGAAAAAGGCGGTCAATAAGTCGAGTGAAAGTTGCAGGCGACTTATGATCAAATCCAGGTCTTTGGAGGAAGTAAAGGATGCCGTATCATCGGCAAAACAGGCGAGATTAGTGCGTGTTTGAATGGGTATATCGTTAAGGTATAGTAAAAATAGCTGGGGGCCAAGAATTGAACCTTGGGGGACTCCGGCTGGGACAAGTTTAGGTGAAGAGAGTGTACTATTTATGTGCACCTTGAAAGATCTATGGGTTAAGTACGATTTCATTATTTTAATTATTGCTATAGGTACGCCAATTTTTAGCAGTTTGTGGATAAGGGCTTGGTGCCAGACTGTGTCAAAGGCTTTCTCAATATCTAGGAGGAACATGCCTGTAGATTCACGCAAATTGAGTCCATGAGACACAGTCTCAGCTACTCTAGCGAGCTGTTGGGTAGATGAATGAGCTTCACGGAAGCCAAACTGCTCATCAATTATTATGTGTTCGGTAGCTCTGCGAAGTCGGTTGCATAAAATCTTTTCGAAAAGTTTGCCTAGGCAGGGTAAGAGGCTAATTGGGCGATAACCTACAGGATCAGATGGGTCTTTGCCCGGCTTGTGTATAGCTATGACTTTTGCTATTTTCCAAGCCTCAGGGAAATATGTAGTCAGTAAGCAGGCATTAAATAATTTTGTTAGCAACACAATACATTTTTGGGGTAGTCGTTTGATTAGATGATTCGAGATTTCATCCGGTCCAGCTGCTTTACGAGTTTTGAGTGAAGATATAAAATTGGCTACTTCAGCTGGTTTAACCAGTTGAATTTGATAACCGTCTTGCTGAAGGCTGTCTAGGGAGTACCAGGAGGCATCGACAGCGGACTGCTCGTCACTAATCCAGTTTTGGGTGAGCAACATGTTGTGAGAAAAGGTATTAGCTAAAACTTCACACTGTTCCTTAGCATTTAAAGTTGTGGAACCATCTTTAGTTTTGAGAGGGGCTAAAGATGGGAGAGAAGTTGATTTCAGCCCTTTGGCAATGCGCCATAAATCGGCACACGGATTGTCAACTTTTCTAAGTTTACGATCCCACAGGTTGTCACGGTGGTTTATTAATGCAGCATTAATATCTTGTTGAAGGTATTTCGCTTTGTGTAAAGATATATTTTTATTTAAATATGAGCGGTAACCATTCCAGTCAGCCTTTGCGTAATTTAGCTTAAGAATGGGCTTGCGACGCGCTTTAATAGCGAGACGTACAAATACTGGGAGATGGTTGGAGGAAAGTGCATAGATGGTCTCAATTGAGTCAACGGTATAGATGTTTTTAGTGAGTAACAAATCGGGGTTGGTCGCTAGCCTGTTTTCATTGTAATGGACTAGGGTAGGCTCACTAGGGGCATGGACAATCATTTCATCGTCGAGCATGAGCTCGTAGATTGTATTACCATGGGTGTTAGTTGGACCAGGTGACCAATAGGGGTGCCTAGCATTGAGATCACCCATAATTAGTATCTTATTATTTGACGAAAAAAGGGCGTTTAAGTCACTAGAGAGCAAGGGCATATTGGGTGACTGGTAAGCGGAATAAATGGTAATTTTGCCGTGGTTAAATAAAGGGATATTCCTATGGCCTCTAAGTTAAGGGTTGGCGGGGTTAAAACAAGATAGTGTTCTAAATCAGCCCTAACCAAGATAGCAACACCCTGACCAGAGCCATCGGCACGGCCATCGAGTCGATAGCAGGAAAAGCCTGGAATTTGAAGGGTAAGCCGCTTTGTTAATCTAGTTTCGTTGAGTGCGATGATGTCAACGTTGAGATCTCTTACCGCCAGTTCAGCTAGTTCCTGCTGCTTTTTGTGAATACCATCGGCATTCCAAT
This sequence comes from Pieris macdunnoughi, assembly GCA_905332375.1. Classification (NCBI taxonomy): domain Eukaryota; kingdom Metazoa; phylum Arthropoda; class Insecta; order Lepidoptera; family Pieridae; genus Pieris; species Pieris macdunnoughi. The sequence continues at coordinate 3,564,394 of CAJOBZ010000017.1, read as the reverse complement.
AAAATACACGTAGTTCATTGAGGTTAAACATAGTGACCAAGGTGAGACAGAATTAAGATTACTTTGTCCATGAAAGTATCACATTTTATGAAGTCCTTCTTGAGGGTTTTGATAGTTGAAAGAATTTGAAGCATTTCACTCGTCGTCGTGTCTTGGCGGGTGTTTGTGCGGTCCTCACTCGGTGGGGCAGTCCTTAGAGGTACACGCGTTGGCAATGGTTGAGAATCATGGCACTTTGGAGCCACTGCTGCCTGAACGGGAAACATTTGGAGGGGCACGCTTTGCTTCGTAGCCGCGTGGGTTGATTTCACGATGGCGTTGCGAAACGAATCTCTCTTGGTCTTGATACGTTCAAGGTACTTAACCCGCTCCTTGCACAGCGAGTAATTTGCTGCGTGATCTTGCCCACAATTGCAGCAACGAACAGTTTCTATGAAGCCCTTTTTGGGGCACTGTGAAGTTGGATGCTCCAGAGAGCATTTGACACATCTAGCGGGTCTATTACAGTTTCGGGAAGCATGACCGAAACCCTGGCATCGGTAGCACTGGGTGCAGTTATTGCTACTAGTTTTGTAGCGCTCGATCACAACAACGCAGTTAGCCAGGTACTTTATTTGCTTGAACTTTGCCATATCAGTCCCTGTGGGAAGTTGTATTATTACCGGGGGGCATTGAACTGGCTTGCTCAGCTTAACTTGGGTGGCAGTGGCGCCAGCAAAGCCAAGGGACTCCAGTTCCGCTGGTAGGCAATCGATCACGTTCGTTGGAAGACCTTTGACAACCACTTTAGGCATTTTTTCATCCTTCCTGGTGAACGTATGAAATGACACATTTTCATTGAGGTTTGATTAAACTATAATTAAAATACGGCTAAACAACCCGAAGTAAGGAAATTGAATGCACCTAGAATATGGAAATAATAAGGCTCGAAGAGGCACCAATTGCTGACACTATGCAACGTGAGGCTCGTGTAACTCGTGTAAGTTGCGACATACGAATTCCGCTGACACCATGTAACGTTAGGGACGTGTTATTCTTTATATATTGCGAAATGTAGATTCTATGGTATAGGGCTACGTAACACATGTACTTACTTATGTACGCGCGTAAGAAGTTATACTTCTTTGGCATTATTAAAAATAGTTTTTGATTGCAAGCAAATAATTAATTACAATTAAATAATCAAAGACTGGAAAATGAGTCATTACAGTCAATAAAGTTCAGTTTACATTTGAAAAATTAAATAAATAAATATTTATTATTAATCTCTTACATTTAGTCTAACATTAATTCTATTATTTTTCGAATGTTGTTTTTAAATTATGTCCAATGCCGTAGCATCTTCCGTGGGCAACTTCATTCTGTTAATTTTGTGTAACGGTGCGCGCGCATCGTAAATTTTCACCCTCATCAATTTTTCATAACGCGCCTAAAGAAGTATAACTTCAAAAAGTCAAGTTATTTATGCAAACAAAAACCAATTACAATAATATGTCACAGTGAACAGTCACTGTCACTCATTCAATAATATCGATTTAATCAGTTGCTCATCAGACACGATTTTTAACTATTGTCATTGTCCTACTTGGGATGGGAGAATAAGACAAAACAATTCATCTCAACCGTTCACTCATTCATGACATACGACTCACCGCCTCAATCACATTCAGCGCCTAGCCCGCGTTTGAAATACCTCAACGAGTTTGAAGCGGTACAAAATGTGTGTTTGAGTGTTGTTACAACATTTAATAAACTGGCTGGCTAATGCTTAGGCTATTCGTACGATAGAGTCATTTGGCAGAAATAAAAAAGATGACACTAATGACATAAAAAAATATTGATTTTAAAATTAAATTGCTTGAGTCAAATTAGCGGCTTCATGTAAGTATAGGCTTTTGTATGCAAAAAATTCACCTAGTATTTATATTACCATTAAATCGAAATTCAAATTATATTTCGAATTAACGTTCGCCGGTTATCATTTCTACTTTTTTTTTAACATTTCTACTTAAACCAATAATTTAACTAAACACTATTTAGTTTTAATAAAATAAATTTTATCGCTTAGAAGTAGCTTAAATAAATGACTTCGAATCAAAGTCAAAATAATTTATTCATTTAGGTAACACAATGTACACTTATGAACATCAATAAAGAAATACATATTAAATGCTTCTAATTTTACATTTACTCTCCAATCAAGGGCGTAGAACGAACGAGAAGAACATTTATAAAAATATTTTATAAAAATATCTCTTTCAATTAACTCTAAATTCACAAGATTCGTGACCATAACTCACAGCGATCGCTTGTGTGCGTTTGGATCCTTTGGTTGTTATCGCTTGAGCCCGCGCACTTCCGAGAATTTCGGCAGTACGTAGTTCTTCATTTCTACAAAGAAAGCATATGCTGTCATTCTTCCCCTTGGCTTGTTTGGTAGTTTTGAACTTGGCATCCTGGTCTTAGGTGTATTTTGTGAGATCAACACCTGTTTTTGCTCTTGTTGCTGCAATTCCTGTAATACAAAGAGATTTATTCATAATTTTGGTTTTTTTTTATATTTAAAATTGTTATGTGTATCACAATCACAAAGCTGATAGGAACCAAACGTATACAATCACACAACACTAGTTAATATTAGTTATAGCTTAGCAATACATTCAATTATATAATATTGACACCATTTTTGTGTAGACAAGTCTGCATAAATGAGCAGTAGAGACTTGGACTTTAACTTTAACATAACATCTGGCTAAACTAAAAGTTACAATAATATTAGACCTTACTGCACAGCAGTATAAAGATGTAATTTAAAAAATCTTTAGTTACATAACTTTTAAAAAGAAAAATTATATAATATATAATATTAGCAACCTGAGCTTGTGTCCCTTATGTTTTGCTGATAGCTGATTTGTTTATTGTTTATATGCTGCTGCTGTTGTTGTTGTTGCTTTTGTTGTAATATTTGAGGGTTGGGTGCGATAACGATGCACCCGAATCTGATGATACTGATTATGCAGGAGTCTTGGGGGACCTTCATTGGAACACCTCCAAGTTATTTTAGCTGCCGGAAATGCGTCAAAGTATTTTTAAATTTTTTTTTAAGTTTTGTGAAATGTATTGAAATTTGTAAACAATCCACCATTATCTACTTTTCTATTGGTTATAAGTGATGTGACATTTTCGGTAAATTAATCGGATCGATTATTTTCTCATTTGTTATTTTTAAAGTTGAACCTAATTTAACCATTGCTTGTCAAATGTACATACATTACATTAACTTCATGTTTCAATTAGTGTATTGTTCCGATTTTTTTTTAATTATTCAAAAAGTACCCAAAACCGAATCAGAGCACCCCACTATCCACGTGGTCTTGTCTGCCTTACCCCTAGAGTGTATATAAATAATCGGAGGCGCGGAGGAAGAGCCTGAATAAGATGCCTGTGCTTTGGTACGCAAGGGTGGAGGGGCTGCATTTCCCGTAGCGCCGGAGCTGTCCAGAAATCCAATTATTATCTAGACCGGTTAGGTTAGGTTTATATATTCGATTAGGTTCAACTTTAAAAATAACAAATGAGAAAATAATCGATCCGATTAATTTACCGAAAATGTCACATCACTTATAACCAATACAAAACGAGAATGTCACATCTCTTAACTCTTATAACCAATAGAATAGTAGATAATGGTGGATTGTTTACAAATTTCAATACATTTCACAAAACTTTAAAAAAAAATTAAAAATACTTTGACGCATTTCCGGCAGCTAAAATCACTTTCAGGTGTTCCAATGAAGGTCCCCCAAGACTCCTGCATAATCAGTATCATCAGATTCGGGTGCATCGTTATCGCACCGTTACCTTTACAATGTCTTGATACATTTCTGGTCGGTACTCCGATGGCAGTAGAGCTCATAACTCATAAGGATCCCAAATATTATAACTATTTTTGGTCAAAACATTTATTTTTAACAAATAAATGATGTTTCAAATTATTATGTGTTTCTTTTCCTGTACATCTAAGTATATCTGGCTATAAGAACGAGAAGCTTGTGATTTTGACCTTTTTAATTAAAAAGGTACTACTACCATTTCAAGATGTAGAAAACGATATAAATTAATTCAATATTAACGATGTAACATTCACAAACAATAATTATCGACAACGCAGAATTTTTAAGGTTGCTGCGGCTAAACCAGCTGTCCACTGATACATACACTGATAAAATATAATAAATCGCTTCACTAGCCCTCTGGCAATGTGAGTGTCTATGGGCGGCAGTATCACAACATCAGGTGAGCCTCCTGTCCGTATGCCCCCTGCGTGTATGAGTCGAGTGAGATTAATTTTGTTTGGCTAAATTGATTGGTGAAAAGAAACGACGGACGGATTCGTCTTTGTACTGTGGATTATTCACAATCTAACGAAAAGAAACATTGTCTTAATAGATTATCACCCCTCTGGAGTTTTCTCAAACATATAGAGACTTACGATCTGGCAAGGCCTATTTCATGCAGTTATAACAACAATCACTAGTTAAAATTTAATAAACCTTTATATAATTTTGTTAAGGGATGTAAAAATAAAACAATTATTAATTTACTTCGTATAATCGATCAACAAAACATTAGGAGAATGTATGTACACATTTAAGTACTAAGTATGTGAAGCCGCTAGGCTTTTGTATGCAAAAATATACCTAGTATTTGTCTACACGAAAAATGGTACTCAAACCATTAATTCGAAATTCAAATTATATTTCGAATTAACGTTCGCCGGTTAACATTTCTACTTAAACCAATAATTTAACTAAACACTATGTACAGTTTTAATAAAATAAATTTCGTCGCTTAACAGTAGCTTAATTAAATGACTTCGAATCCTCTATTCGAATCTAAAACTAGCTATTGCTATAGTTCCGTCTCAAGGCAATATAATGCGAAAACATAACTTGCACCTTAAGTGTAATTTTCGTATATATCACAGTTGTTTAAGGTGCTATTTAAACAATCTTTAATACTTTAAACCAAATTTTATACATAAATTATATACAAAGAAATAGATCAACGAAATATGAATACTATTTGAACGACACGATCACGGACGTATTTTTGACGTAAAAATGTTTAACATTACGAAATGGTTATCAATAATTGATCCTAGGAGTTACAACAGTGTTGTTTAACCTTATAAAGATGAGAAACATGACTTGGCGCGGCGAACACAACAAGAAACGTTAACACTAGAACAGACATTTATTAAGTGTCATCTGTCAGGTATTGACAACTGACAGACGGCGCAATAACCTGCACATTTCAGTTGACATGTGAGCATCAAAAGTTGTGATCCATCTGTATGTCAGTTAATCGCGGAATGAACTAAAGATGCTGCTTTTTTGTGTCTCAATCTGGCAAGTTATTAACAAAAAATCTTTAACTTTAACCAATCAAATAGAACACTGACAAACAAAGTAAAAATCACAAAACTATTCGCGTTATCTTGCCCCACAGACTACATAATGAGACCACTTCGATCAAACGTATTCACAACATTAATGGCAGATGAGTTAACAAAACCTCAAAATAGTCGACAAATTCTGGTTCATGAACCTGTGATGATGAGCCCTCTCATAAATTCAACATTTTGCATTAATTCGAAAAAAAAATTGTATTTCATCGAGTTGAGATTCTGTTACTTGAACGCTAAAGCAAACACCAAAGACAAATAATACATTTAAATGTCAGCAGACTTCTGAAAGTACCTATAAAAATTCTACCGGTATTACATTAGATAAGAATTATGTATTATGATAAACAACCTTATTGCACCGTTTTAACTGTTTCTCTCTTATCATCGCAGCGTGTATAGACTAGTAAACGGAAAGAGTTTATTAAATTCTTTATAAGGAGTTTTTATCGATTAATCATAGTCTTGCCGATGTTCAAATATTTTTTTTTTACTTTTCAAACCCCCAATTAATTTATCTCACTATTGTTTGGATTGAATAAGAATTAGGAGATTTTTTTTCGTGAAATACAGTTTTAGAAAGTATTAAAAAAACAAATACAAAAACCACTCAATACTAGTTAATAGCTGCCTCTTCTGTATTGCAGAATTAATAGAATGTTCTGTGGAATTTCGAGTCAAATTTTTAGCAAATATAGCAATTTTCTGAAATAATTTAAATTCCTTAACCATTGCTTTCTCAACAAAAAGCGTCAATTTATTTTACTATACAGTGTTAACTTGAAACGCCAAATTTAAATTTAAAAGAAATAATAATTCAATTTTTTTCATCTTGCAACACCGACTCGAACTAGCAACACTCCAAGTCAACGACGCATGCGCTCTTCTACCGCAAAACATTTAAAAAAACCTTTATCAAAAAGGCCTCGCTAAAATATTGCAATATTCATAAGAAATCAGCTCGACTTGTCGTATTTAATAACAAAGCAGCTGAGCAGGAGTATCAAGTAAAAATTTAGATTTTTTTCAAACGGACGGTTACAAAGTAATTTGTTCCTTGTTTCCTTTCTTAGTACTAGGATCTCTATCTTTTTTTGTATCAAATTAATTGGTAAGGGGGTCGAAAATTTATTAAATAAAATTTATTATGTTTTGAAAATTTACTCACTGTTTGTGTTTCGTTAACAATTTCATAGTAATTTCCCCCTAAAACCTATCATTTAAGTTTCTTAATTGAACAACTCAATTTTTGAAGTGAAACTTCTTTATCGACGTATGGGAGAAATTTATGTAAAAAATCGTAACGTTTTCGGTTACGCGCCATGTTGCTTTTTTTTAATACCAACTACAAATTGCTTGATCGATCGCAGGTTGAATCCGATATTTTATTGAATGGAATGGCCATTTCAAAACTTTCAATAAAATATCGGCGGCAAATCTCGCGAGAAACCCTTGAAATTAGTCGGATTACTTCAAGTAAATGCAATTAATGAAATTCTGTAATAATCTAATTTAACTTTCGTTAAACTTTATCTAATTTAACTTTATTTAACGAATTTCTGTAAAGTTGCATATAGTAGATCATTTTTCGAAAAATAAGGTGATAAAGAAGTTTCACTTCTTACGTGTGTACACTAGTACACGCACATTTTTTTTTTTAATATTAAAAATTACGAATGTTACAAATATGGGGAACAAGAATTTTATAAAGGCTAAAGGGGCATGACACAAAAAAAGGTTGCACATAGAAAAAAAATTCCATCTCCGCACAGCCAGGTGATTTGGACGTTTAAGCCTGCTTTAATCTTAATATAGTTTCCTAAGTTCTGGATCTTTTCAAACGCAAACAGTCCAATTTTTTTATTGATTTTGTCAAACCCTATTTGAAGTTATAGAGATTTTGTTATAACACACGTTTACACTGTATAATAATCTGCGCAATTTTTATCTTCTGCAATTTCAACTCAAAACGCCATTAGGCTCATCGCTTAATTTAATTGAATTTTAAACTTTTATTGAATTCACTTGTACTCATCATCACCATTGTACTCAACCTCTTCGTCGTCCGGTTCGACCATAATCTGCTGCGGCTGAATCCCCAATACCAGTGAACCCTTTTTGTATGCTGTCATTTCCTGAAAAGTATTGAGACGTTATAAATTGAATTGAAACTTAACGGACTTAGAATCGTATTCAACAACGTCAAGTTAAAAGATAACTCGTTATTATAAACAGTCTTTTAACTATATTTTTTAACATTTATTTATTTAACAAAATATAACATTTGGAAACCACTGTGCTTTGTAGTAATTTTTAATTTTTTTAAACTTCAAAATAAGTAACATAAAATTTTTGGTCTTCCAGGCACCGCTAGTAAGGAAAAAATAACTAAAATAATTGTTGTGTGTAAAGTCGGTTTATGGACGATAGTTCAACAACGTAACAACGTCATAACAAAACATTGATGAAATGATTGCATACTTAAGTCTTCGAGTGGAAGAGAGATGGATGCGGCGCAAGCGTACAATGAGCGTAACGGGACAATGCGTCATGCTTTTTCGTGCGTGCAGCCGGCGTTCATCAATTTATTAGACGTTGTGACGTCAAAAAAAAAATACTAAGGGTAAAGTGCATAACCGAATCAAGAAAAATTACTAGTAACGATCGCGCGAAGTTAATGTAATGTATGTACATTTGACAAGCAATGGTTAAATTAGGTTCAACTTTAAAAATAACAAATGAGAAAATAATCGATCCGATTAATTTACCGAAAATGTCACATCACTTATAACCAATAGAAAAGTAGATAATGGTGGATTGTTTACAAATTTCAATACATTTCACAAAACTTTAAAAAAAAATTAAAAATACTTTGACGCATTTCCGGCAGCTAAAATCACTTTCAGGTGTTCCAATGAAGGTCCCCCAAGACTCCTGCATAATCAGTATCATCAGATTCGGGTGCATCGTTATCGCACCGTTACCTTTACAATGTCTTGATACATTTCTGGTCGGTACTCCGATGGCAGTAGAGCTCATAACTCATAAGGATCCCAAATATTATAACTATTTTTGGTCAAAACATTTATTTTTAACAAATAAATGATGTTTCAAATTATTATGTGTTTCTTTTCCTGTACATCTAAGTATATCTGGCTATAAGAACGAGAAGCTTGTGATTTTGACCTTTTTAATTAAAAAGGTACTACTACCATTTCAAGATGTAGAAAACGATATAAATTAATTCAATATTAACGATGTAACATTCACAAACAATAATTATCGACAACGCAGAATTTTTAAGGTTGCTGCGGCTAAACCAGCTGTCCACTGATACATACACTGATAAAATATAATAAATCGCTTCACTAGCCCTCTGGCAATGTGAGTGTCTATGGGCGGCAGTATCACAACATCAGGTGAGCCTCCTGTCCGTATGCCCCCTGCGTGTATGAGTCGAGTGAGATTAATTTTGTTTGGCTAAATTGATTGGTGAAAAGAAACGACGGACGGATTCGTCTTTGTACTGTGGATTATTCACAATCTAACGAAAAGAAACATTGTCTTAATAGATTATCACCCCTCTGGAGTTTTCTCAAACATATAGAGACTTACGATCTGGCAAGGCCTATTTCATGCAGTTATAACAACAATCACTAGTTAAAATTTAATAAACCTTTATATAATTTTGTTAAGGGATGTAAAAATAAAACAATTATTAATTTACTTCGTATAATCGATCAACAAAACATTAGGAGAATGTATGTACACATTTAAGTACTAAGTATGTGAAGCCGCTAGGCTTTTGTATGCAAAAATATACCTAGTATTTGTCTACACGAAAAATGGTACTCAAACCATTAATTCGAAATTCAAATTATATTTCGAATTAACGTTCGCCGGTTAACATTTCTACTTAAACCAATAATTTAACTAAACACTATGTACAGTTTTAATAAAATAAATTTCGTCGCTTAACAGTAGCTTAATTAAATGACTTCGAATCCTCTATTCGAATCTAAAACTAGCTATTGCTATAGTTCCGTCTCAAGGCAATATAATGCGAAAACATAACTTGCACCTTAAGTGTAATTTTCGTATATATCACAGTTGTTTAAGGTGCTATTTAAACAATCTTTAATACTTTAAACCAAATTTTATACATAAATTATATACAAAGAAATAGATCAACGAAATATGAATACTATTTGAACGACACGATCACGGACGTATTTTTGACGTAAAAATGTTTAACATTACGAAATGGTTATCAATAATTGATCCTAGGAGTTACAACAGTGTTGTTTAACCTTATAAAGATGAGAAACATGACTTGGCGCGGCGAACACAACAAGAAACGTTAACACTAGAACAGACATTTATTAAGTGTCATCTGTCAGGTATTGACAACTGACAGACGGCGCAATAACCTGCACATTTCAGTTGACATGTGAGCATCAAAAGTTGTGATCCATCTGTATGTCAGTTAATCGCGGAATGAACTAAAGATGCTGCTTTTTTGTGTCTCAATCTGGCAAGTTATTAACAAAAAATCTTTAACTTTAACCAATCAAATAGAACACTGACAAACAAAGTAAAAATCACAAAACTATTCGCGTTATCTTGCCCCACAGACTACATAATGAGACCACTTCGATCAAACGTATTCACAACATTAATGGCAGATGAGTTAACAAAACCTCAAAATAGTCGACAAATTCTGGTTCATGAACCTGTGATGATGAGCCCTCTCATAAATTCAACATTTTGCATTAATTCGAAAAAAAAATTGTATTTCATCGAGTTGAGATTCTGTTACTTGAACGATAAAGTAAACACCAAAGACAAATAATACATTTAAATGTCAGCAGACTTCTGAAAATACCTATAAAATTCTACCGGTATTACCTACATTAGATAAGAATTATGTATTATGATAAACAACCTTATTGCACCGTTTTAACTGTTTCTCTCTTATCATCGCAGCGTGTATAGACTAGTAAACGGAAAGAGTTTATTAAATTCTTTATAAGGAGTTTTTATCGATTAATCATAGTCTTGCCGATGTTCAAATATTTTTTTTTTACTTTTCAAACCCCCAATTAATTTATCTCACTATTGTTTGGATTGAATAAGAATTAGGAGATTTTTTTTCGTGAAATACAGTTTTAGAAAGTATTAAAAAAAACAAATACAAAAACCACTCAATACTAGTTAAGATAGCTGCCTCTTCTGTATTGCAGAATTAATAGAATGTTCTGTGGAATTTCGAGTCAAATTTTTAGCAAATATAGCAATTTTCTGAAATAATTTAAATTCCTTAACCATTGCTTTCTCAACAAAAAGCGTCAATTTATTTTACTATACAGTGTTAACTTGAAACGCCAAATTTAAATTTAAAAGAAATAATAATTCAATTTTTTTCATCTTGCAACACCGACTCGAACTAGCAACACTCCAAGTCAACGACGCATGCGCTCTTCTACCGCAAAACATTTAAAAAAAACCTTTATCAAAAAGGCCTCGCTAAAATATTGCAATATTCATAAGAAATCAGCTCGACTTGTCGTATTTAATAACAAAGCAGCTGAGCAGGAGTATCAAGTAAAAATTTAGATTTTTTTCAAACGGACGGTTACAAAGTAATTTGTTCCTTGTTTCCTTTCTTAGTACTAGGATCTCTATCTTTTTTGTATCAAATTAATTGTTAAGGGGGTCGAAAATTTATTAAATAAAATTTATTATGTTTTGAAAATTTACTCACTGTTTGTGTTTCGTTAACAATTTCATAGTAATTTCCTCCTAAAACCTATCATTTAAGTTTCTTAATTGAACAACTCAATTTTTGAAGTGAAACTTCTTTATCGACGTATGGGAGAAATTTATGTAAAAAATCGTAACGTTTTCGGTTACGCGCCATGTTGCTTTTTTTTAATACCAACTACAAATTGCTTGATCGATCGCAGGTTGAATCCGATATTTTATTGAATGGAATGGCCATTTCAAAACTTTCAATAAAATATCGGCGGCAAATCTCGCGAGAAACCCTTGAAATTAGTCGGATTACTTCAAGTAAATGCAATTAATGAAATTCTGTAATAATCTAATTTAACTTTCGTTAAACTTTATCTAATTTAACTTTATTTAACGAATTTCTGTAAAGTTGCATATAGTAGATCATTTTTCGAAAAATAAGGTCATAAAGAAGTTTCACTTCTTACGTGTGTACACTAGTACACGCACATTTTTTTTTTTAATATTAAAAATTACGAATGTTACAAATATGGGGAACAAGAATTTTATAAAGGCTAAAGGGGCATGACACAAAAAAGGTTGCACATAGAAAAAAAATTCCATCTCCGCACAGCCAGGTGATTTGGACGTTTAAGCCTGCTTTAATCTTAATATAGTTTCCTAAGTTCTGGATCTTTTCAAACGCAAACAGTCCAATTTTTTTATTGATTTTGTCAAACCCTATTTGAAGTTATAGAGATTTTGTTATAACACACGTTTACACTGTATAATAATCTGCGCAATTTTTATCTTCTGCAATTTCAACTCAAAACGCCATTAGGCTCATCGCTTAATTTAATTGAATTTTAAACTTTTATTGAATTCACTTGTACTCATCATCACCATTGTACTCAACCTCTTCGTCGTCCGGTTCGACCATAATCTGCTGCGGCTGAATCCCCAATACCAGTGAACCCTTTTTGTATGCTGTCATTTCCTGAAAAGTATTGAGACGTTATAAATTGAATTGAAACTTAACGGACTTAATCGTATTCAACAACGTCAAGTTAAAAGATAACTCGTTATTATAAACAGTCTATAACTATATTTTTTAATATTTATTTATTTATTTAACAAAATATAACATTTGGAAACCACTGTGCTTTGTAGTAATTTTTAAATTTTTTAAACTTCAAAATAAGTAACATAAAATTTTTGGTCTTCCAGGCACCGCTAGTAAGGAAAAAATAACTAAAAAAATTGTTGTGTGTAAAGTCGGTTTATGGACGATAGTTCAACAACGTTACAACGTCATAACAAAACATTGATGAAATGATTGCATACTTAAGTCTTCGAGTGGAAGAGAGATGGATGCGGCGCAAGCGTACAATGAGCGTAACGGGACAATGCGTCATGCTTTTTCGTGCGTGCAGCCGGCGTTCATCAATTTATTAGACGTTGTGACGTCAAAAAAGAAATACTAAGGGTAAAGTGCATAACCGAATCAAGAAAAATTACTAGTAACGATCGCGGACTCTGCGGAAAGTTTTAATGAAGATATAATATCTACAAAATAGTCTAACTATTAAATATTTAATTAGCTAAATAATTTATATGTCAGGTAATGTTATGACCGCTGATTTTTAATGTTGTTTTGGTTAATCATTGAGATTACGAATAATAACTTCATTTGATTTGTTTTTATTTCATTGTTTCATAGTTTGGAATCATTACTTATCGAATAAAAGTACGTATATTGTTACGACCAATCAGAGCAGAGCCAATGTCTCAAGTGGGGTCGAGGCGCCATTTTGACTTTTGAGAGTGCGTACAGGGAACGCAGGATATTTCTGATTCACTGAATGTGAACATTGTGGTGTTGAGAATATGGACCGCGAAAGTGAGATCGGTGCTTTGAAATATAATTTAACCTAAGTGTAATTTTAATGTATGATAATTATTCGTGCCTTTTGTCCTCGCACTAAACCCGCTGTCAATGTCGATAGAGAGACGATATTTCTCCGACATATCTATCAAATATTTGGGGATACAAACACAATTTTCTATTCTACCAACTCACCCTATCATATCTGGCCTTGTCCGTCTCGCTTAAGGATTCATACTTCGTCTTAGTATCGGAGTCGGCTGCCGCCCACCGACGGCCCAGCTCCTTTGCGATGTCACCCATCGTGTATTCTGGATTTTTTGCCTTGACCTTTGATCTTTCATCGTTGCAGAACCAGAAGAAGGCAGATCTGCAAGTTTCATTTATTGTTTTAACACCGACTTTTCTGCACTATAAGCGTAGCGGATTCTGCCCGCTGATGCTATGCGTTTTATATTAAATTTTGATGTAATGATTGCTTTAATACTAAAAACGCGCCATTCTTAAGTTATCCTATATGAAACCTTTTCAAACTCAAAATAACGTTATTCATATAGGTAACCAAGTACACTTATGAACGTCAACAGAAAAGATGTTAATTTTTTTAATCGCCAAGTTTTGAGTCACACCAATCGTTCGAACTTGAGCAAATTAATCCCAAGGATTATTAGGATCATTTAAATATTCGTCAAATTTTTAAAAAGTTTTATTGATTAATTTACGTTTATCTTAGTGTCATAAGCTTAGTAACCAATAACTAAAGAACCACTCTGTGTGATTGTTTTGCCAGTCAAATTAACATTTATTCATATTGGTACACTTATGAACTTCATTATTTAAACAAATATCTAAATTTACATTCACTTCTTCCCAAATTAAGGGTTACAGGGCGAGATAAAACTTATCGATTAAAAAGAGTGGCGGAAAGTTTCTTGCCAGTCCTTTTTGCCCGCTCTACGCCCTTGACTTGCAAACTGGTAGTAAATGTAAATTAAGAATTAATTTAACTTCTTTTCTGACGTTCATAAGTATAGTTTAAGAGGCCTTTTTACACAACTTCACGATACATTATATAAATCTTTTTTAACGGATATAAGTACACGATGCTATTATTATTATTGTTTGATATAATTAAGGGCGTCTTTGAGATTGAAACGGAATAAATAATTAAATAAGATAACATGAATAGTTTACTTGACAACAAAATCGGTTTAGTGGATTCGTTTATAGACAAATACGTTATAATATGAAAAGAAAAACAAAGAAACACAAATAATAAAAATCTCTTTAAATTAAGTCTAAATTCACAAGATTCGTGACCATAACTCACAGCGATCGCTTCGGTGCGTTTGGATCCTTCGGTTGCTGACGCTTGCGCCCGCGCACTTTCGTAAACTTCGGCGGTACGTAGTCCTTCATCTCTAAGTCGTACCTCTTCTTGTCTTGGTCCGCCATTTCGTGGAACCTCATCTTCTCTTTCTCTGACATTGTCTGTAAATCATACAAACTGAAATTTAAAAAAAACTTAAGTGTTTTCAAAACATGATTAGGTTCACTTCCACTACAAAAAATTATGATATTAAAAACATAAAAAGTAAAATATAAACGCCACCGTCGTACGCTATTATTGCTTAGAGTACATTGACCAAAAAACTTCGCAGACGTATCCTAAACGGCTCCACATCCCTTATCTCAGGAGGCTGTTAAGATCCGCTCCGAAATAGGTTATATTTTTGCGACCGTATTTGGTTCTGATTTTCGGTAGATGTAAATTATTAGTTATTTTTTTTATATAATAGGGGGGCAAACGAGCTTGCGGGACGACCAAAAAGGGCAGTCTTCGCAGCCCATAGACACCCATACCCAGTGTTTTTCCGGCTACGTGTGGGATTGAGGATAAATTTAATGCTCGTGTGTATTTGATTATGTAAAATTTTTCTTACTAAAATGCAGAAATGTACATTTATAAAGCCGCTTTATGTTCATTAATTTTGTGTGAATGTATAGTTTGTTAGTGAAAGTAAGAGTAGGATAAAAAAAACATCATTTACAACCATAAACCTCATTTAACTAATGAATGATTTGGCAAATACATATTTGAAATTAGACATGGGAGAAAAGGACAGAACACTCATTAGTTGTTCAACCACTCCGTATATGGATCTTATAGCCTCCAGCGATCTTCCAGCTACTTAAATTACAAAGAAAATCATAATTCACTGTTGTTGCTAGAATAATATAAAGTAATACAATTTTCTTACAATCATAATAATATTTCATATACATAATATTTATATTATTTTGAGAACAACTTTAAACATGCTACAAATGATATAATTCATGGCAAAAGAAGAATTTTCACGTGACACATTAGATGCACCAAATAATTTTGTGTTGAATTTTATGCATATGTTTACATGCATAAGCTTCATACATTTCTGTTCTATATTGTCACCTAATTTTGATCTTATTTTACTATGTATTTTTTTGTGATTCTGATATAGAATGTCTTGGTAGGCTTAACACCTCTTAATTATTTATTAAGGCAGCAGGTAGTCTGTAAGTTAGTTTTAGTTTATAGTATGTATTGCTCCCGAGCATGTTAAAGTACTTGTTAAGAAATACATACAAATCTTTTATTAAAGATACTATTAAAGGTATGTGGAGGAAGTATGGTGCTGTTCTTCCTTTGATCTGAAGGGAGAATCCTTCACCTATCTCACCACCCATCAGCCCGAAGGCCCCAGTGGTTAAGGTTGAGAAGTTGTATATATCCTTAGTGGTTCAAATTACTTTCTTAGCATGTTTCAAGGTGCAGTAATTGTAGCCTCGGAATGTAAATGTCGCATATATTCTTTGAAGCTTTGTAATTTAGAACAGACTCTCCAAGCCGATGTTGAATTGTAAACCTCTGGGTTTTTTAAGTAAAAATATATTTCATCAACTCCTAGGTATCAATGTTCATGCTTAAATTTAGTTTATCCACTAACTTCTATTATTATTAAGTTTCTAACGCTATGATGTCTTGGCCTGTGATGACATTTCATAACATATACTTTTGTTGTATTATATATATACATTGGTGTAAAACATTTTTAAATAATGTAATATATGTAATAATAGTAGTTGTTTGGTATATAGTTAATTCAAACGAAGGAATTATTATATAACAAAACCTTTAAAATACAAGCACAATATTGAACGAACGAGCCTCCTTTCTGTAGAGAACTTCACTATGTATCAAAAGTACTTACACTCCACCTTTCAGCACATTTCTTTGAGAATGCGGCAAATACAACATTTTCATCAGGATACTTTTTCTTGTGTTCCTCACGGCATGACTGTACAAAGAAAGCATATGCTGTCATCCTTCCCCTTGGCTTGTTTGGCGGTTTTGACCTTGGCATTCTGGTTTTAGGTGTATTTTGTGAGATCAACGCCTGCTGTTGGGCTTGTTGCTGCAATTCCTGTAATACAAAGAGATTTATTCAACATTTTAAGATTCTTAAGAATTCTTATGTGTATCAAGTACAAAGCTGAAGAAAACCACTTGTATACAATCATACAATAATAGTTAATACTTGTTTTAGCTTGGCAATGACTAACATTACAAATATTGACATCATTTTTGTATAGATGATAATGTAACCCGTAAAGACTTGGAATTTTTACATATTTATGGAATCAACATATTATCTGGCAAAAGTAAAAGTTACAATAATATTAGACCTGCTGCATAGCAGCATATAGACCTAATATCAAATATCTTTACTTACCCCAAACTATTAAGAGAAAAATTTTAATATGAAAAATTATATAATATGGTATAAAAACTGTTTATATGAATTAAGTTCTCTGAATTCACATATATAGTAATAAAATTACCTGCAATGTCGCCGACTGCCTTTGCAAAGCAGCTTGAATTTGTTGTTGTTGGACAGCCTGTAAATGTTCTTGTAAGCTTTGCTGCTGTTGATGCAATGTTTGGACTACTTGCTGTTGCAATGCAGCTTGTGCAACCAGAGCCTGAGCTTGAGCTTGTGTCACTTGTATTATGTTCTGTTGATTGTTGGCTTGTTCAATTTTTATCTGCTGTTGTGGTTGTTGCTGTTGTTGTTGCTGCTGCTGTTGTTGTTGGAGCTGTTGCAATTGTTGTTGTTGCTGTTGTTGCAACATTTGTTGCAATGTCTGTTGCTGGTTCTGATGTAATGATTGTTGTAAATTTTGAGCCTGCTGAATAGCTTGCTGTAAGTTCTGGTGTTGTTCTAATTGTTGTTGTAACTGATTTTGTTGCTGTTGAATTTGACTTTGCTGATCTTTTTGAGCTTGCTGCTGCTGTTGTTGTTGTAATACTTGATGGCTTTGTTGAATACCATTTGCTTGTTGGTTACTTTGTTCAGAATCAGAAGTCGACTGATTTTGAGACTGAAACAATATAAATAAATCTAAGTCCAAGATGCTTCAACTATAATTTATACTAAACATTTATTTCAAAGCGATTTATATAGTGTATACAAATTATAAATTACCACTAAATAATAGAGATCCATTTTTTGTTGTAATTATTCCTATGCCTTCAAGTGGTCTACTTCATTGTCATTGTCAAAACTCACAATTTACAAGGATTTACAGAATATCAAAAATTTTAAATAAGTGTTTTATACTATACATTTTTTGGACTCGAAACTTAAATATTTAAGTTTCAAGTCAAATTACTGTTTCATTTTTGACTATTATATAGATTTGTTACTATGTAACCAAGATAATCGAAAAAATCAGAGTCCGCCTACGTAATCGGCCACACCCAATCGGTCTCATCGCTTTAAAAGTATTAAAATAATAAGTAACAATTAGGCGACAGTAATCTCGTTATAATAATTGAGCGATGTATAAAAATCATCCCACGTAGGACATTTAAATAGAATTAGTTTTTTTAGCATTTACAGTAATTTTTTTGTCATATAAAAATTGACTGCAAAGATTTCAATATAATAGTTAACAAAGTATAGCAAGTGCCAAGTACTCGCCATCGAGTGTTGCCCTATCCTATTACTTATAAGTTCATTACGAGTCAAGGACACGACCCTCAAAACTACTTTCACTTTAATATATACGCATTAATTTAATTTATAAAATTATCAAATGCCAATTTCGAGCTATTCAGGGTCGCCATCCAAAGGATGTCTTGAACTTCTTGGTTTTATGTAATGTTTTAACCATGGTGGCTCAAGGCTCTGTGAAACATTGACCTTTAATTTGAAATAAAACACACAGAAGTGACCAATGAAACAGACACGGAAATCCGCCGCCATGAATCTTACCTTTTCTTTTTGAAAATCCCACTTTTAGTCTTTATAAGCATATTATTTAAATATAACTATTTCATGGAATGTTCAATTCATTTTTAACCTCCAATTAAGTATGTACTAAAATAATAAAATACTTGGAACTTGTTAAATGGTAGGTACGGCAAAAAAATAGTACTCCTAAGAATTACGTTTCACCTTAATTTATAGAGTAAAACGAATTTATTTCCTGAGATTTTAACTGAATCATAAAATTCTATTTATCCTAGAAGTTAGAACCTGTTTATATACTTATGGGGCACAGAAAAAATTAACCAGTATTATCAACGTAAATACTACATGTACGCGTATCCCTAACTATTGTTTGAGCTTATAAATTTTAATACTATGCTCTTTTATTGATTATGTGATGTGATATTTCTTCAAATCTTAAGTTATATGACGTCATACATTATTATGTATTTGTTAGTTAATAATAGTTAATATTATAATAAATTAGGGCGAATGTTTCTTCAATGCTATTATTTCAACTTATGTAGGAGGGTCATTGATCTCATCAAGTCTCCGAACTTTATAAATACCTTAACCTTGAAAGTAGTTATTGAAAGTGATATTACTCATTTTATTAAGAAATCGTACATCGCTAGCATACACGTGGTGTTTAAGTAAGACAATTTTTTATTTTAAGTCAAAAATGCAGTCAACATTTCTTAATGTTACATTTACATACTTTGTATTATAAAATAATGTCTATTTTCAATGGTGTTGGTATATCAATACAAAGATACTTCGAATTATTACCGTAGGTGATGAGGTCTGTTGGTTTTCAACTGATCCTGAAGCGTACCACCATGTTTGTTGTGGCGATTCATCTCGTGTATTTGAATTATTTATTAATCGATAATCAAAATTAGGGGTGGAATTGTCTCCGCTAGTGTTTGAAAAGCCTCCAGTCATTTTGTATGTGTATAATTGCTGAGTTGCAGCTGCAGTACTTCTTGCTATGTCTTCATTAATCTGTTGTTGGTGCTGTATTTCACCTGAGCCTCCTGACCACCACGAGGCATCGTCGCGCGCACCCCAAGCGCCCCCCGTCGCTCCCCGATCCCCCATATCAAGATCCCCGCTTTTAGCTAACCAGTTTCTTTATCCTCAAAATTTACGATTATTTTCTTTGAATAACTCTCAATCCATATTGACACTTATACTTGTACAATAACAATAACACTGAACATAAAGCCCACTTGATTACTAGAAACCACTGGTTTTATTCTACTGTACCGATAATTTTATAACAAAGACTCACAATAATTTGACCAGGTACATGTTTTCCAATTATTACACAACTTTAAAGTTTGATATAACACGATATTCGCAATGTTTATAACGACGAAAAGCCGGCTTTATGTACCTTGATCACTTAGAGCACGTAACGTTTTGTCTCCGTACTAAAGTCAATACAGTTGGCAACGTCGCGTAACAAGACGCTACGACTAGAATATAGTGGCGCCCTCAACGCGCAGCGGCCGTCACAAAAATATTCGATACGGCAAAGAAAAGGACAGCCTATACCCAAAGAGATAACGAGCCCGTCCAGCAACCGGTCAATAAGACGATTAGGTACCTATAGCCTAGTACATCCCGGCCCTCGAATTCAAGAGATTCTTTGTTTACATTTTTTAATATACTTTTACCTGTTTTATTTTTATACATGTGTGATTAAAGTATTTATGAATAAATTACATTTGAAATGTATTCACAATAACAATTGCAACCCATTGGATATTTATGTGTATATCAGTGGTTCAATAATATTTAATTGTAACTTAACCTTATTATACTTTTTATGTAACTTTGTAATTGTACAGCAAATAATTCATAAGTTTGTATAAATCGAAATGAATGTGCATTGTGCATTTATGTAATTTAAAAGTAGTAATAACTAGTAACATATTAAAAAAAACATAATATGAGAGACTTTTAACAGATTTTCAAATAGTATAAAAAAATGTGCTTCATGAACTCAGGTGTCAATAAAAATGTATCAACATGTATAATTATTATTTATTAAAAAGAAGCAGTCGCCTTAAACGGAAATTACGAAACTTTAATTTTATTACAATTTACAAATGCTTATTTAATAAAACGACGTTTTGTATACATATTGTTAATATAAATCATAAGGTATGGACCTAAACTAATAAAACGTAGGATATTTGCATTTTTATGTTAAAAAAATCGTGGGCACTAATTTCTACCCCAAAAAATATATACTTATTCACAATTTGTTAGTCATTTGAAGGTATTTAAATGAAACTTTATGCGACATTCACATCAATTGTGTACTTTTAAATAAGAAACATTAACAAACGGACCTACGGCATTATTTTAAGTAGGTAGGTAATTAATATTAAACTTTTCACAATTAAGAAAGTATATTGAGTTTGATAGATTATATAAATAAAATAACTACCATATATTTTAAAATTTGGTTTTATTCTAGGTTTAAGGTGGTAGTATCTTCGCGTTTATGTACGTACGTACGTATATCAAGTATAGTGCAAACTGTAAAGTCTAAATACTACTTCGTCGCAGCATTCGGCAGCCATTTGCTTACAAAATTAGAATGTAAAACTAAAAATATCTTCACAAAAATTATATCTCCTAATCGCAGTCACAGATAAAGGCACAAATACTATATTTTCATGAAGCCTTAATTGAATTAAAAAATACACATATCAAATTGAAATATTATTTAACTTACCGACTGCAATTTTATATTTATTATTTAAAACGATCACACGATTTCAGCGCTTATTACGTAGGGAACTTTGTGCCGTACATCGTAACGAAAACATGAATAGTCGATGTCATTAGTGAAACTAACTGATTGGTGTAAATTGAAAATCCCGCCATTTTGCAACCAATCATAGAGAGAGCTTTGGCTTTATTTTTTGTTTATACTTAACTATAAGTACGTATTGATGCATAGGAATAGAAGTGCACTCACACTAATACGAGAAGAAGCATTTGTGGGGATTATTTCACAAAGAAGTTTTCAACAACACATTCGAATTTACACGGTTTCTAGACGAGTTACAGCCTAAATTCCGAAGTTTATCCTGTTTTTAATGTGTGTGTACTGTGTATTTTGTTTGCGATTGTGAGCTGAATTGAAATAAAAAGAAAAAATGCTATTGCTGTTGCGTTTGTAATAGCGACTAGACGTATACTTCAATAAATGTGATCGTTCGGGTAAAACATCCATTTTGTGTTATAGATTGAAATAAAAGTGATTGTTTATGTAAATATGAGCTATAGTAATGGTTTATGCAAGATATTACTTCAAAACTATATGTAAAGTGTAAAAAAGTTGACTTTATTTTGAATTTAAAACAGAGCCATGGGCATCCCAAATTGGTAAAAGTGCAGTGAATTAATTATGGTTGAGCTTTCCTAAAGTAGTAAGTCCTTATTGACATTCTTCGAGATCGAATTATGTTATTTGTCGCGTTATTAATCGAAAATGGTTTTTGTTATTGCATCTCATAACCTCAATCGAAAATCTTTGTGAATACGTAAACTGTTTAACAAAGCGTTGTGAAGGAAGTTGAATTCAGAGAGTTAGTTAATATACCTGTTATATATGATTCAACGGGAATATCAAATGAACAACGGGTTTAGTACAGGAGAAGAAGATTCCAGAGGTAATTCTGATCAAATATGTTGCCTTGTGGATGACAGTGACCGATGTAGGCGACTTGCTGGCAACGCGTCATACAGCAAGCGAATACAAAAGACTGTGGCCCTAAAGAGGCTCAAACTAAATATTGATCATCAGGTTAGAACTACATTTAAATATATTACATTTTCATTCATAATTACTATAATTAAGAGGTCCTAATTATGCAATATGTTTATAGGCTAGGCACACATACATTTGTGATTACCATAAAACAATGATTCAGTGTGCTCGCACCAAGCAGAGAAGGAACAAAGACTCGGAGGATGACAGTAATGAGGCAGAAATAGATTCTCCTGAGGTAGACTGGTTTCAATTACAAGTGAATACATTAAGGAGGTACAAGAAGCATTACAAGGTGCCCACAAGGCCAGGACTTAATAAGTCTCAATTAGCTGACGTAAGTACAACAATAATTAGCACTTTGATGTAGGAGATTTAGTAGCCTGGGACTGAATCTAATAATTGAAGCCTTTGTCCTTTCCCAAGTTCCTATTAATTTCTTAATAAAAATTCATTAGAATCACATTAGCTCTTTGAGCCAGTTTGCACAATACACATGCATACATATTTCTAAAATTATTCTTCAATACTCAGTTAATGTTTAACACATTATAAGATAATTTAGTTTATGAATTGTATTTTAATAGTATTTTTACTTTTGTAAGTTGTTTAATAACTTAAGCTACACCCACATGTCGAAACAAATGGCCATGTTACATGCAAGTAGAAGTTGGTTAGCACCTAAATTGACTCTGAATTGTAACCCATGTCATGGTTACTATACTATTGATTTAAATAGAAATCATTGTTCACAGGTAATACAAAAGCACTTTAAGTCTTTACCAGTCAATGAAAAGGAGATTATAACATATTTCATTTATATGGTGAAAACTAATGGTAATAAATTAGATCACAAAAATGGAATGAATTCTGACTCTTTGTAAATTCAAGTGATTATTTATGAACTTTTAAACTTTTTAGTATTAGATTAGGTAATTTCTCTTCCTTAATTTCCAATCTTCATTTAATTATTTCTATAAATTGATTGTACATAATAATTCTTATGAACTTAATAATTTTAAGTGTCTTCGAAGTGAAGCATAATGACTTGTTTTGTTTATCAAATGTACTCATTCATGTGGTCTCATAATATTTATTCAGTGTAGAAAAGATTTTCTACTCTATATTAAAATGCAATGATTGTTAATTGAAAAAGGGAAATGCAATACTAATATTATTGTAAGTATTGTTAAAGAGATTTAATAACATATAATTGTATAAATTATTTTGATTTAATCATCCTCTTCTGACGATATCTCAATCCATGCTGACTTTTCTGCCTTAACTTTTAGTTCAGCTGTCTTGGGTAATGTTGGGACAACTGTAAAAAAATATTTGGTATAAATGTAATTTTCAAGAAATATATAGATTATATTAGAAAGAAAAAAGTTGAAAATTTTTAATTATAGAAGTTCAATAGTGTGTCTGTTTAAATAATTAGTTTTATTAGTATGTTTTATCATTCTCATTTGTGTAAATAAAATAATATTTATATGAATAATTACAACCTTTTGATTGTTGGTAAGTTACAATAAAATAGATACCAAAATTTTGTACCACAACTAGGAGGTTTTACAAAATTATAGTCATCTAAAAGTCCATATATCATGGCAGGATATAATCCTGGTTTGATTGTATTAGATTACAATAAAATTAGTCAGGTATAAAAGTATATATACTTAAAGAAATATTAAACAGAAGATGTATTATTGTTAAGCAGGCATTTGTATCAATTTTGGAATGCCTATTTGATGATAACCAATAACTGCTTATAATTACAATGCATAAATAAATATTTACCATCATATTTGCTAGGTTCAACTATTTGAACATCATCATCCATTTCCACATCACTCTCTGGGTTGATATCATTAGCATTATAATTCTTAAGGCAAATGCTTAGATCCTTTTTGATTAGTGATTGCTTGTGTTCAGTTGTTATAATATCTGCATAATTAATCTTGACTCTCTTTAGTCTGGGAATAATTTTTTTATTTAATTTTTTTAATAAAAATGTATATTATGGGTCTCATTTAAATTGGGTTATTATTTGTAATAATTATAACTGCCTAAGGAATTTTGAATGGATATTTGTTTATTTAAATTATTGATAACATCTGGATTACATTGAATTTAATTAAAAATGTGAGAAGAAATATTATTATTTATTTGGTGTCATTATTTTTACTGAAATCTTAAAAAATAGTGTACATTTCCTAATTGCGTCTGTTGCTTGGTTTTCCGTGTCCCCCCTGTTTCCATTTTATCATGATTGTTCATCTAAATTTTTCTCTAGTACTAACTAAGGGTACATTTTCACTCATATGAAAAGGGTTAAAATAAAAGTTTATTTTATTAAATATCATAGTTGTAGAAATTACTTTTTATCTTATTCCACTTCTAGCAGAAACCCAACACAAGTCATCTGATGGGGTTGGAGTTAAAATTAGATGGAAACGGGAAGTAAAGAAGTACAAAATATGGAATAAGTAACAACTGGAAGTGGTTAGTGAATCCTATACTCATTGGGCTTTATAACGGATAATGTGTAACTCACAGCAATCTTATAAAAGTTTATGCTACAGTAACACACATTTTCATCTATTCAGATCACCCTTTCTAGAAGTTCCTTTAGTTAAATTCAGCCAAATGGTTGGACCACTTTAAACATTGTAAACAATATTTTATTGTTGACAATGATATCAAACAGAAAATTACAATAAGGTGCAATTATAAATAGTTGTAGACACTGGTGGTAAAATAGTTGCAGTGTTTATCATCTGTATTGGCCCTAAACTGAGCCAAAAGTAGATATGGCATCAAATAATCAAAGTATCTATTGTTGATAGATAATTAATCAAAACTTTAATGGATGAAGTTAGACCAGTGTATCCTAACCTTTTTATGTGCCCCCCATATCAGGTGTTTTGTGCCATTGGTTGTTTAATGTTTTTCAAATATAAAATGAATATCAATTTAGTTGTTTATTAGACAAGTATTTACTTTTATTTAACTGATAATTTTTGTTGGATTCATTTTAATTTAACATAGCTAATTACACTATGAAATTCTTAAAGTTAAAACTATGATACTGGGTTGGAAGTTGTCTTATTTAGATTAAATTTTAATATTTAATCTAAAAAATATTCTACCTTAATGTATCATCACTGATTATAGCCTTCTTCAAGACATCAACAACAGATTTTCCTTTCTCCGATGCACTTAGTATTGCTTTATGTACTATATTAACATTGTGTATGGCAGCTCCTGTCAAATCTAATAAACAGGGCTCCTTATATTGATTCATACCAACTACGAGCAAGCCCCCACCTGCACTTCCTTCCTCAAATGTACACATACATACTGCTTCTTCTATGTAGCTTGGATCAGATAAAAGAATACTGAAATTGTTATATAAAAATATATGTTTAGTTAAATCTCATAAAAATTACTATTATATAAAATTCATAGTGTGTATGACTTAAATATCATGAATTTACTAACTCGCTTCCAAAAATGGCATAAGTCAAACACACAGGATAGTGGTACAAAACTGTTGGAATAGGATCCTTTTCAGCAATAGAATGTATTATAACTTTGTCCCCCACTCGTGTTACATCAGGCCTTTTAAAATGAGCTAATGCAGCTAGTGTAGCTATACTGGCACATTCGATTAAGTTTCCTTCATGGTTTAAAATTTTAACATCGACTCTTAGTGACCACACCTTAAATAGATTTTTTTTAATACACATGTGATTACATTATTTTTGTAATACTTATATTAATTAATGGAATATAATTATGTACAACATACCTTTTCTTCAACCACAATACATAGAGATTCAAGATCTATACATTTTGAATCCTTGTAACACTTTTCTAATAATCTGTTGAGATTTACTGTGTGATCTGTTTGTCTGTTTGCCTCAAATTGTGGTGCAGCCATAGGACTGATGTCCACGTTTATGAATATGATACCTTCATTTGGCCTAATTTGTTTTGGTTGAACCACTTCACATGATACCTGCGCCAAGACTCTAGAAATCATAAAAAGTCAGCATAACAAAAAGGTTGATTTATAAAATAATAAACTAAATATAGTATATACATAGAAACGGGACTTACTTCGTTTCTCCTAGTGAAACCATACAACTTCCATAATCTGAGCCGAACGCGATTTGAAGATTTCTAGTTTCACTATAAATTCGCCCATCTAAACGCTGAAAAAGGGTTTAGTTTCGAGATGATCAAATCAATTAAATAATAAATACATGTTTGATAATTCATAAACTCACGTGTCCACCAGCTATAATTTTTTGTACAAAGGTTTTTTCAGAGTTTGATATTTGGGTTTCTTTCATTTTGTCAACATTCAGTACAATTATAGATCAATATACAAGTATAGCTTTCCCATAAATAATAAATAGTATTTTAGGTATTTTTTTCTTTATTTGTAGGTTGTAATTGTATGTTTATTTTTTGCGCTTGTTTAGTGTTTAACTTTGGTTATTGGTAATTGGCATACACTATACATCATGCCAAATGTCAATGTCACATTCATCGGTGTCAGCGGTTAGATCAGTGATGCCTACAGAATACAGATCGTTCCCCGTAGAAAAATAGCTATCGATTAAATCCAAATTATATTAAATAAATGCCCAATCGATTAAAAACCCTAAACTTTTTGTTGTACACTCGAGGTAATTTCAAATATGCATTACAAATACTTTCACCTAGTAAAAAATAACTGTTATTTAACCGAAAATCGCCAAGTTATTATTGGGTTAGATTTGACGTCATTGTATTTTACTTTGTAATTATCTGCTTTTTAAACGACTATAAAAACCGAATGAAGACATTCATCCATTCGACGTAAATTTTATTTTTAAACGAAGGTACCTTCTGCATAAATTAGTGTTGATTCTAACGCTATGTTAATGAGGACAAAAAATTTAATCAAACAATTTTACTACTTAAGAAAAAAAAAAGACTACAATAAAATAAATTTTCGTTGATGGTTAGGATATTATCAAACTGCGTAAAATTTATATTTATAAGTAGGTTAATGCATCATTTTCCTAATGTTATTTCTTCCTAATGATGTATCTCATTATTTAGAAATAGCAATACATAGGCTATAACTATTGAACCATATTATCACTGAAAAATACAAATTAGTAGTTGAAGGTATAATAACATTTTAACAATTTAGTTATTAGAGCAGTTTTAACGTAGTGGTTAAAGCATGCGCCTCCAAACCAAAGGTCGTAGGTTAGAACACTGTTGTCATTCAATGAGCACAATCAAAACTCGCGTGTACACAACATAGAAAAACATAGGGCAATATAACATTTCTTTAAAGCCATAATCTGAGTAAAGGCTTTGTGCTTTGTTGCTAAGGGTTTGACATACGGGAATAATACCCAAAATTTATTTTTCAAAATTATTAAGACGTGTTTCTAGTATTTCGGTTACATACATGCCTGAAAAATTGTTTATAGCATTGTTGGCCTCCAGCGTACGACTCTCATCGCAGTCGTAGGTGAAAGAAAAACATCTAGACCACAAGCCCATGAACAAAAAATACCTGTGAAATGACCGAACGTGAATTACGCTTAGAAGGCTGTTACTATATCTGAAAATAACTCTGAGCACTATGCCGTCATTTCTGAGCGGTACATGTGAGTACGTGAGTGAATGGAATTTCTCAGGTACCAATGAGGAATTTCGACTAATTATTAATGTACGGCTTTGTTATAAGAGTATAGATGATTAAAAATAAATGTCGAAAAACCTAGTGCCGTACTAAAGTGATGGTACCGGAAGTCGGTGCAAATTTTTAATTCGACGATAGTTGCAGAAGCAATATAGGTCATTTATTACTGTACGGCATTTGTGTAATTCCTTTTGGACACATATACAGATACTTTACCCGTAAACGCCGTACATATTTCCAGCGGAGCGGTCTAAAGCCAAGGGTCGCAACCCTACCCCTACACCCATATACCCTAAGGTCATTGTAAAATGTACGGCAACATGTTCAAAATATTATTTAACACGGACAATAATGTTTTATAATTATGCCGTACAAAAATTATACTTAATATTTATCGACATTGCAGGATTTACCGAGTTCTTACTGCTCTAAGATCATAGAATAATGTACGGCAACTTGTTTTTTTACATTATGTTACTAAATATTACCGTTGTACCTTATAGCCGTTCATTATAAATGGTAACAAATAAAAATATTATGATAAAAAATTTTATGAAATTTCCGAAATTTAGATGATTTTTAAAATATTGCTAGGGGAATATGGGGAGTAATATTTTCAAATATTATTGTTATTTTATATGATAAAAAATATAAATAAACAAAAAAAACCAGATGCCGTACATTTTACTCCCAGATTATTCTTTACAGCTGATAAAAACTTCGCCGCGACGTTTGAGGCGTGTCCCTTAAGGTCATTAATAATTGTACGTATATGATTTTCAAGTATATTTAAGCTGAGAGGTAAAGGATATTTTTAATAAAATATAATACGCCCTGTATTTCGGCCATTCTTTCGATTGGCAGCATAAAAGTAGGGGTGTTTTTTTTTACATTTAAGTCGGTTCGATTCCCAGACGAGGCAAGTAATTTTCAGAAAATCTTTGAATGCAGAATTACTAACTTTTAAAAATAACATAAAGTCTTCTTTTAGTAAAATACCCTATCTACGATATTTAAGGTACTTTCCCTTCATGTCCCATAACTTTGGGACGCCCTGTATTGGTAGGCGGCGGCTATGTGTTCCACAAAAAATGTACGGCATGCTGGAAAATGTTACCTATTTGTGAAGTACTCTCAAGATCATTCAATTTTATGTTGTTCTATATCATCATCACCTATATGCTAATCAGAGATATGTTGCGACCCTTGGCTTTCGACCGCTCCGCTGGAAATAAGTACGGCGTTTACGGGTAAAGTATCTGTATATGTGTCCAAAAGGAATTACACCATTGCCGTACAGTAATAAATGACCTATATTGCTTCTGCAACTATCGTCGAATTAAAAATTTGCACCGACTTCCGGTACCATCACTTTAGTACGGCACTAGGTTTTTCGACATTTATTTTTAATCATCTATACACTTATAACAAAGCCGTACATTAATAATTAGTCGAAATTCCTCATTAGTTTCTGAGATATTCCACCAAATTCCACGTACTCACATGTACCGCTCAGAAATGACGGCATAAAAATAGTGCTCAGAGTTATTTTCAGATATAGTAACAGCCTTCTAAGTTCTAAGCGTAATTCACGTTGGGTCATTTCACAGGTATTTTTTGTTCATGGGCTTGTGGTCTAATCGTGAGGAAACCGGTATTTTTCAAATTCAAAATCGATGATATTTGTCAGAAGGTTGATCACCTACTTGTCTATGAAATAAAAAAATAACATTTTTTTTTGTACAACAATAAATTGTAGCGCCACTCGATTAATGTTTGAAAAATGAGTAATGATATAGATGCACAAATAACTGAGCCATTCTTCATTGAGGTTTAGGGGTTCAATTAACAATTTCCATTGTAATAAGATCAATATTTATAAGTTACATGCTGATTAATGGGTTGAGCGATTGCGTAATTCATATTTCGTGAAATAATTATAATATATTATATATTTATTTATTACAATATATTTAAAGAGCCGTGATGCCCTAGAGTCTAGACCTAGAGGCTTAACTGTGCAATTCTTATCCCTAAGGTTTTATCAATGATTATGTGTGAATGACTATTGACGGCTCATTGGTCTAGTGGTTAGTACCCCTGACTGCGAATCCATGGGTCCCGGGTTCGATCCCCGGCTGAGACAAACATAGATGTGATGAGCATTTGGTGTTGTGCTTAGGTCTTGGGTATTTAAATATGTATTTATATGTGTTAGGTCTATCTATCTATAATAAGTATTTATATCCGTTGCCTAGTACCCATAACACAAGCTTCACCAGATTAGCATGGGACTATTGACTACCTACTGTACACTGCACACAAATTCGATAATTTTCTTCTAATGGGCGCTATTAGCACTTTCTACTACGTTAATAACATGTGTCAAACACAGAAGGCTGATTACTTAATTCTTTATGAAATAAAAATTATTGAAGAAGATGCAATACGAAATTCCACCCGTATCACCTCGACGTCCGTTCCACAACTGAGCGATTTTGAAGGCAGTTTATGCCGCGCATCACAACTATGTGGAACCTTCAAGAAAAGAGCGTACTAATTCTTAAAAGGCCCGCAACGCACTCGTGAGCCCTCTGGCATTGAGAGTGTCCATGGGCGGCGGTATCATTTAACATCAGTTGAGCCTCCTGATACCGACGATGACGCTGTTGTCATAGACAAAAGTAGGTAATTAAACTTATTAAAATATTCTGATTATGCAGTATGTACAGTAAATTTATTGTATTTTTACTGTTACGTGGAATCAATTAATAACATCTGAATGTTCCGTAACCCTGTACTTAAATATCATGTTATTTACGTAAACCATTACTGCTTATTGCCTCCCTTATACGGCATGTCGGTCTACATCAAGCGTATGCAAACAAATAATAATTATTACAGTTGTTTTCTTTTATCATTTAAAACTAACAAAAGATACGGCAAAAGCTAATTATAAGGTACTCTACTTTGAAGTTCTTTTTTTTAGTTTCTTATCTGTTCATAATTGGACTAGATATTCTATGTTTTTCAGTTATGAAGCTATTGCATAACAATAAAAATAAATCAGTGGCGCTACAACCTTTTTAGGTCTGGGCCTTAGACTTATGTATCTGTTTCATGATCATTAGTCATTCTAATAGGCAAGTAGGTGACTTTTTGGGTCAAACCTCACGATGTTTTCGTTCACCATTCGAGCGAATGTGAAATGTGCACATAGAAAGAAATTCCATTGCTGCACAGCCGGGCTCGAACCTACGACCTCATTGAAGAGGTTCGCTCGTTGAAGCCACTAGGCCATCACTGCTCTGGTTATGGAATACGTTCACCTAATCCAAACAGCTTTGCTAACGTACTTAAAGATTCTCTAGAACTTAGATAAAAAAGTTTCATAATTAACTATACTTTCGATTATTGAGATTGGCCTACCATCAAAGCTTTCATATTTATATGTCCACCCTCCATTACGCCACCCTGTGTCACCGCTTGATATTTGTGTTACGGTAATCAGTACACGACATGCAATGGCGGGATTAGAACTTATCTTTTCTACTGTTTGCAACGCGACATTTTGTGGAACTATAGATGATAATCCATTGCACGGTAATATTTTTATTATATATATACTTCCAACATACGAAACTACAGTATTTACAATATTCTGAACCTACATAATAGTAATTAAAAATTAATAAATAGAAGATTAAGTACTTTGGTCCCTGTGGCTGTGTACATTTAACGCTGGCAACATTTTCCCACTGTTATTAATTTATTATACATTATTTACAATTATTTGTAAATAACGTCTACTTAAAGAAAGAAATGGTGGATTTACTGAACTAAGTTTGAATGTTTAATTATAATTATAAAGCATATATATGTTTAATTGATATTTAAGATTGTCTTTGTTCACTGTTTCGCTGTTTTCGGAAAACTTAATACAGATTCCTTACAATTCCAAAATTTAATTCTGATTTTAACAATATAACATTTGAGTTAAAAACATTATTTTCATGTGTGTTAAAACTTTCATATATCCTTTGTCTTTTCACATTGGTTTGTCAGCATTACAAATTCTTGGATAAAGTTTGATAAGCATTTTTTTTATTTCTTTATCTATAACAAGTGAATTTTTTGTGATCCAGATGTTAAACCAGTACGCCACCAGTTGGAAAATTTTGTAAATGGCACGCATCTGAGGATTGGAACGATCAATGTAGGTATCTGATTTATATCTAGGTATATTTCTAGTCGAAATAAGAAAGAAAAGAAAGGAAAACATATTATTCGTTGTATTGTCTTTTGTTAACATAACTTTTACACATTTAAAGCAAACACTTTTTTTAAAGGATTGAAGCTATATATTATAACTTATAATTGTTTTACATAATTTAAAATTTTTCCCGACGTTTCGCGTGCTGTACAGCATGCCTGGTCACGACGACTGAAGACAAAAAGTGTTGAATGCCAAAAAGTATCACAGCTGTAGAAAAAAAAATACGTGTGGCACTCGGGGACTGCCGCGGTAAAGCTATTGCATAGCATTTTTTATAAACTTATACAATATAATTATTTATTTATTTTTGCAGTATTTTTTTTCATTGATTTTTTCAATTTTATTAATTCAATCTACCACTCTACCAGACTCAGACTAACACGCCTATCCGATCACGCTAAACCGATGTGAGACGCAGTATGCATTATGTCTCGCTCTAATGCGTATTGGCCGCACCTATATTACGTCATCGTGTGTTAGGTTTATTTCGTTACGGAACTTCTTGATTCGGTCGCCGCGCTCAAAGCCCGCGATAAAATCTATGCAATAGCGTAAAAGTTATATTATCTGTATTTATTAACTAGAGCACTAGATGCCCGTTTACCTACTTTAATCTTTAAGAAAAACAAACGTGAATCTGTAAACTTATTTACATAACGTTTCAAGTGCCTTCGCAGATAGTAGTCTTCGTAATTAATAAATATTAAACAGGGTGGAATACTTATTAATTAATTAATAAAAAAATTAAACTATTTTGATGGAATTTGAACTGGTTTAAATCCAAAAAATAACCTATAAGCATAAACTCTTGTTGTGTTGTGGTGTTTACTTGTAAGCATAAAATCTTTTTACCAATTTTTAATTTAATCTAAAATTATTTTCGTCATCAATCAACTTAAATATCAAGAAAATAATATGTTAAGTATTTATAGCTACATGCTCACGTCTAGTACTCTGTAAAGGTGCGCTTACACGGCCAACTAAAATTCCCCCCCCCCCCAAAACACTCTCCTCACCTCCCATGACGTCACGACTACATCAGCAATTTACGGCAACGGCAACAAGCATCAATTCTCCGCCCCCAATACAATATTGAGCGATATGGCGCAACTTCATCAACTAGGAATACTGTCCCCACAGAACACTTCAGTATTCGCTCGCTATGGATGACATTGTTCTTGCTGCGCGGCTTGTAGCGCTTTTTTTATTATTAATTAAAACAAAAAGAAAGAAAAGGAAAAGGCGTATCTGGGTGCGATCGTTTTTGGCAAAGGAGGCCGCAATTTTCATTTTAATTTATTATTTTTAATTTATTTATAACACAACAAACAGAGGCTGACTACGCGCTGGACTCTTGCCGCGCGCCTATCCTTACTTCCCACCCGACCTCTCGCTCTCCCCCAGCAAGACGGCAAGCCGCAAAACAAACAAGTGCGAATGAGATATATACAAAAATTGCCGGGGAATTTCCAAGTCCATTGGATATTCGTCAATTCGTATCTGCGACATTGAGCGATATGAAATATCTGGAGCAATTAGAAGCAATATCGCCGAAATAATTTATTGAAATTTATTGAATTTATTGAAATTGCTCCATTAATTGCTCCAGATCGGTCCATTCGTGTTGCCGAGCAATTATTGCCCTCGTGTAAGCGCACCTGTAACTCTCAATAGCGACAATTACGTCCCCGACTTGAATGTGAGATTTAGTACCGCGCCTACTAATACTTATACCACCCAAGGCAAAATTACAACTTGCAAATAAGCGCTACGGATATTGAAAGAATTTTATAGTAATAGAATACAAAAACATCGCAATCGCCAGACCGCACTGGCAAAGCGAGCAAGTACAGTGAGTTTTAAAAAAGTCACCCGAGAAAAACAATATCTATGTACGTAGAAACAAATTACTATATTTCATGGTATTTTTCCTAGTATTATCCTGAGAGTTGGGTGGAAAGGACTGAAAATGGCACATACATAGGCAGGGGAGCAGCATTCGACTTGGTACATATATTACAGAAGAAATTCAATTTCACTTACGAAGTTGTCGTTCCGGAAAGGAACATGTTGTACAGCGATAACAGACCACTGGAATCCCTCATTGGGCTACTTGGCTCAAATGTAAGTATTTAAATATAAAAATTATGGGATTTTATAATAGGTACAGCAAAACGGTAGCTCATCTGATGTTGAGTGATGCCGCTGCCTATGGACAATCACAATGCTAGTTGGCTCGCAAGTGCGTTCTAAATGACCGCAAAACTGAACGTCATTCGATATGTCAACGCCAAGTACTCAGATGCTGGTTGAGGAGAGTGTCTTTTAAGAAAACAAACCAGAAAGACACTTCTTGGGGTTAAATTGGACTAGATTTAGTCGACCTTAGTCTGAGACTTCACGTTCCAGAGTTTCGACTATAAACATATGTTTATTCTCATACTGATCGACAGCTGCCCGAGAAATACCTGTACGTCTAATCGTATCCCCAGTGGTTTCGACCGCATTGCAATTAATATTGGTAAGTTTGCAACATATCCTTGATACGCAGAAGAAACAGGGTCGGGAATAGAATACAGCCTTGTGGGATTGAAGGCTTTCCCTATATCCAACCGACTGACTGCATCACATCCCAATCTGCTGACTTGAAGTGCGGTGCCACATGCGGTGTGGTGGTGGAAGACGTGTGAACGGCATCGTGCTCCGGACCAACTAAAATAATACAACCTGCTGGCTGATTTCTAACATCAAGAGCGATTAACTTAATTTCGAATCAATTTGAAATGGAACACACAGATTTTGAAGAAACAGAACTGAAATTCAAATTTTAGGGATGGTAATCATTGAGTGATTGGGTTATTTATACAGAGTAGGCCTGCTGGTAAAGGAGCCAACACCAGGGTTAAAATTTTTAAACAAAACTGATGTCCACAGCGTATTGATCTGGCAGCGGCATTTATTCCAATTATGAAGAACTCAGATCAATTTGTAACATTCTCAACGGTTATTGATGAGTGTAATTGGATGATGATGCTAAGACGCCCAAAGGAGTCGGCGGCTGGTTCTGGACTTCTTGCACCCTTTGACGAAAATGTTTGGTAAGGGAAGAAAATCTAATTTAGAAGATTTTTAACTAATATCCACGGTGTTCTTCGCTTCCCGCCGTAAGCATGATCTTTTGAGTAGGTACATCCAGCGTTTAAAGTGTAGGGAAGTGTTATAATATTGCAATTATGTAATATTATAATAGTTTTACTTTGTACACGTGATTCTTTTGCCTAATTATATAAAACAAAAGATAATTCTTCTACCTTCTAGTAAGTACCTACTGGTTTTAGTTAAGTAGCTTCCGAAAGATAAGGCCATGATGAAACAGTAATAATTACTGTTCTAGAAGAAAAAAACCTCAATAAAATGCACAGACGCAGAGGCTTCATCGATTCATTTTTTAAATACTTAATTATCTATAGCAATCAATGTACATTGTTTTCTTTAGGTTATTAACCCTGGCAGCAGTTATGATATATGGACCGTGCTTGACACTGCTTACGAAACTTCGTAGTAAGTTAATGCCAGAAGAAGAGGATTATATTCGCCTATCTCCGAGCTTTTGGTTTGTGTATGGAGCTTTTATTAAGCAGGGTACCTCGTTGTCTCCTTCTGCAAGTAAGTGTTTTGCTATTCTTTGATAGCAATAATAAATAGAAACCTTTCTGGTCATACAAGTAATTTATCATCACATTCGTGGCTGTGGCATGGTAAGAAAGACATTACTAACTTTTCTTCGTTTTCGGTTTTCTTATAAAGGCGAATTAGAGATTTTAGATGTTGGATAAAACTTTAGGTTATACATGAGGGCACGGTAGTGCGCCCGCAAAAAGCGGCAAAGGAGCAAAAAAATCCTTTTCTCTAAGCAGCTCAGGCCATTTTTGTTCCCTTATAATTTTGTTGTGGATAAAATAAGTAGCCTCAATGTTTACCAAGCATGTGTATAAACACGGTATATTTCAACTTTCATTCAATTTGAACCAGTAGTTTAAGAATTATACCTAACCATTAAATATATTAATTGTGTCTCTCACTCACTGACTGACCGATCATCAAAACTCTAAGGCACTTCCAGCAGACATTGAAGCAAATGGCCAAGTCAATGTATTTATTTAGAATCATAAAAGATTTGTAATATTGAAATGACAGTAGGTAGGAAGAATAATAAGTTGAAAGGATAGCTAATTAT
The DNA here is from genome assembly GCA_905332375.1 of Pieris macdunnoughi. Classification (NCBI taxonomy): domain Eukaryota; kingdom Metazoa; phylum Arthropoda; class Insecta; order Lepidoptera; family Pieridae; genus Pieris; species Pieris macdunnoughi. The sequence continues at coordinate 3,527,969 of CAJOBZ010000017.1, read as the reverse complement.
GTAATAATTTAAGACAGAAGGTCCCTTAAGTAGAGACTGAATAAATTAACCGACTTGGTATTACACCTTTTTACGGTATAAGAACTGCGTTGCGAGAGTTATGTAACCTATCTTTAGTTAAGTTTCCTATAAGAGTTTAATTTAAACACTGCATACAAAAAACCGCCATCGAACTTAACTCGAGACTTGGTTTTTAACAAGTTATGTTTTCAATAGCATATAATATTTTTTCATCAATTAGAAGCATTTAACAGTAAAAAAAACCTAAGTATAAAACAAGGTTATAGGTATGTTCTCGATCATTTATCATTGCATCCATTATGTTTACATCGTAATCATTACGGCGATATTATCTATAAAATAATTTCATAGTACCTATTGGATCGTGCGAGAATACAAATTCGTGTTTTTCAAACGTGTATTACATAATATTATTCACATAATATTTTTATTTAGATAAAACCTAAACATAACAATCAAATATACAGTATTTACAATTTTCTTAAACTACATCTAATATATAAAATTCTCGGTGTCGCGGTGTTTGTAGTTAAACTCCTCCGAAACGGCTTGACCGATTCTCATGAAATTTTGTGTGCTTATTGGGTATGTCTGAGAATCGGACAACATCTATTTTTCATCCCACTAAATGTTAAGGGTAGTCCACCCCTAAATTATTTTTTAAAATTTTTAAATAAATTACTTATTTTTTTATGATACAGCATTAAAAAATACATACAACCCCTAATTTTCACCCCCCTACGATCAACCCCTATTTTTTATTATAAATGATATACATGGCAAAATGACGTTTGCCGGATCAGCTAGTAGTAATAATAAAAATAATGAAAGAAAAAGAACATTAAAACAAATTCGTGAAAGTTTGGTCCCTGGGCAGTGAACATGTACCTTTAACGCTGGCAGCATTTCCTAGATGTATTGCGATCCTTATTCGTTGAGCGAGAAAAGCACCAGCTCTTGGGTCACCGGTACTATCTATCTATCTATTCAATTTATTAAAAATTGATAAATTAAAGTTCGGGTGTTAATTCCTAAATAAAGTTTACTGATAGCTAATAAATCAAGACAGGAGCAGAGAGAGCAAAATTAACAGGTTCATGTTTCCAATATTCTACGGTTGGGCATTAAGGGCTCCCACACAAAACTGCGATGCGAATTTCTACGATTTAGTGCGGCAAACCATTTGGTTGGGCGACCATTCCTTCGTAGTCAGCCGTACTGGACGTGTTTTTAGGAAGCGTAAGATGGATCGCAAAAAGATTATTGCACTGCTGTTATTGTTAAATAGATATAAAAGAAAAAGAAGATTCTGGGTTCATTCATTTATTACGATTATGAACTCTGATGCAAACTTTCACAGACGGTCTTCCACGCATCTTGCTTAATAAATTTATTTTTATAATGTTCATCACTTGTGTCCCAAAGGACGGGACGCTCCTCAATTAAAAATATTAAAAAATCCATATCATATTCCGCATTTTTTTTATAAACAAAGAAGGCGGCGGAGGCACCGCGCGTCTTTCTCTAAAGCTGTCTCAGAGCGGACTAAAATGGCGTCACCAAGGATGACATAATATCGCAAGAATGTGCGATGCGAAGCAGATCGGAAATTCTTGCGGTACGTTCGTGCGAATTCGCAGATATTTGCGATGCGGTGCGAATTCGCAGTTTTGTGTGGGAGCCCTTAAGGTGCGCTTACACGGGCAACTAAAATTGCTCAATTCCAGTCAATACTCGTCAACTATGACGTCACAACTACATCAAGCAATTTACGGCAACCACAAGATCAATACTGCGCAATACAAAATTGAGCGATATGGCCAACTTCATCAACTAGGCAATACTGTCCTACACGAGCAATTAAGTATTCGCTCGCTATAGACGACATTGTTCTTGCTGCGGCGGCTTGTAGCGCTTTTTTTATTATTAATCAGAAACAAAAAAGAAAGAAAAGGAATCGTAGAAGAAAGGCGTATCTGGGTGCGATCGTTTTTGGCCGCAATTTTCATTGTGTAAAGAATTAGATGATATATTATTCAAAAACTTTACTAGAATGTCACGAACAGACTTTTAATTACTTTTGAATAAAGTAATTAGAAATTATTATTATTTAGACCTCTCGCTCTCCCCGCGGAAGCAAGACGGCAAGCCGCAAAACAAACAAGTGCGAATGAGACATATACAAAAATTGCTAGGAATTTCCAAGTCCATTGGATATTCGTCAATTCGTATCTGCGACATTGAGCGATATGAAATATTTGGAGCAATCAGAAGCAATATCGCGGAAATAATTTTTTGAATTTATTGAAATTGCTCCATTAATTGCTCCAGATCGGTCCATTCGTGTCGCCGAGCAATTATTGCCCTCGTGTAAGCGCACCTTTAGATATCGAGTTCAAGCGTGGAAGAGATTCCAATAAAGAGCAAACTTTTTAAATACGTTTTAAATATCTATTTATTTATTTTAAATTATTTTTATTATTACTATGTAGATTAATGAAATCGTAAATACTGTATAAAAGTTAATTTATTGTTTTTTTTGTTATTACATATAATATCTGGAGTATACAACTAATTTTTATTTCCAAGGAGAAAGTGCACTATTATTTTTTGCATATTCATATTATTATTTTAATATTTTTTATAGTTATAATAATAATAATTTATTTAATAAGCAGACACGCACATGTCTAAATGGTTTTTATTGTGTTGATTACAATATTGTCCTAAATATTATATTAGTAGAATATCTTTAAAATGTGGAATACATTTTATGCATGGGACGCATTAACAACCGGAACGAATTATTGAACTGATCAATTAAAGCGTATTTTTAAATGGAAAATTTTTTTTATTAAATTTGAATTAATCCGACATTCGAAATCATATTCTAGGTATTGAGAGTAGAATGTTGAAGGATACATATTTTACATAATGAAACATTTATTACAGACACAACCCGCGTTTTATTTGCGACATGGTGGCTGTTTATAATTTTACTATCAGCATTCTATACAGCAAATTTGACCGCTTTTTTGACCTTATCGAAATTCACTTTGGACATAGAAACAGTTCAGGATTTGTATAAGAAAAACTATCGATGGGTGGCTCCAGAAGGTGGCGCTGTAGAAAATGCTGTCAAAAACGTAAGAATAATTGGATTATTGCTACTATTATTACGAATAGTTTTTATTCTGTTTTTTTAGAGGAGGAGTGCGATAGTGTTGCCTTCGGGGCTCAGCTGAAAAGACAGGCTCGACCGGGGAAATACCACTGTCTCACTGAAAACCGGTGTGAAGTAATGCAATAGGTTTATTCTATTGTACTCGCGTTTCGTGCGGTTAGGGGGTGCCCCTTCCTTTCCTCTTTTTTATCCTTGTCTATATCTTGCTATCTTTTCGCTCCCATTCATATTTCTTCCCACTTTACTATCCCCACCACATTTAGAAAAATATATGAAGATGCAAAACAAAAAGAGACTACCGCACTTGCCATCGCATTGGAGAATCTCCTCCCGCGCGTCCACAACCTAAACACTTAGACGTTGGTGGATGCCGGCAACTAAGTTATGCATTACGGCTAGTCCTTTATCATCTCATCGACATCGGGGCAAACAGAGCAGGCGTCACATTGTACCTACAATCCTCTTCGCTTTCTGTGGGCTTCTGGAACATTAACTCTAATCTCAATGCTGTTCATCACCGTCCATCTCGAAACAGCTAAGCCGGTCTTGCTCTTTGCGAACAAGACCCAAATTTCCACTACGTGACACCTCCTTCCTCTCCTAATCTGGAAATAAATTAAAACGTTCCTTTGTACCTCGGCCTGGAGTGTGTGTAATAGTTATACGTATAATAATTGTTTGTAGAAGTACAAATAGAGGGAGGCGTTGGAGGTACCCAGTAGAAGTAGGTACAGAGGATCGGAAATGTAAGAGTTGTATGAAACAAGTGAAGACTTAAATATGGTTTTGATAGTAGAATTAATAAATGCGGATGCGGTATCACTGGAAATTATAGAGAACCGGCTTTACAATTATTCCTAATATTTCTATTCTTTCAGCCGGATGAAGTAATAAATTTCCTACTAAAAACAGTTACGACTGGACGAGGTAGATTTCTGTCAGTCAGAGATACTTCCTCGTTCCTTACTTACGTATCCGAAGGAGCGGTGTTAGTCCAACCAAGCGTAACTTTACAATACCTTATGTACAACGACTATTTACAAAAAACCAGGCTGGGTGTACCTGAAGCTGAAAGATGCACGTTCGTAGTTGCACCTGGTGTATTCATGACCAAAAGGAGAGCGTTTGCATATCAGCATAAGTCGAAATTGAAATCGCTGTTTAATCCGGTGTAAGTATAATTAATTTCCACTGTATTTGGTAGACAATTGTGGAATTTTAGAATTCTGAGTTAAAGCAACTCAAACATTTGTGCAGATTCTTCTTAATATTTCTTATACTATACTTCAAATAGATCTTGAATATTTGTGTAGATTACCCCCCCATTTTGCCAATTCTAGGCAGAGACAATTAAAATACAGAGTGACACATTCACACATCCTTTCACGTACATATATTACAGTATGCTTAAGGTTTAACTTCGACGGTCGACTTTTGTTTTATTAGACGTTATTCGTTTTTCTTAAAAAAATAACAAATAAACATGCACTAAGTACCACGGAATAATTGTAATCACCCATAACACTGGGATTCCCTAGTGCAGGGGAATAGCGTTAGAACAATGTTGTCAGACCCATATATCTGTCATGCATAAAGTTTTATTATTTTTATTATAACCCTAGTAAGACGAAGTTGCTCACCAAAATATCCAATAAATCAATTTTCCAGTATAAAGCGCGTAATACATTCGGGAATTCTTTCGCACCTCTCTTTGCGTAACTTACCCGATACTAAGATCTGCCCTCTGGACTTACAATCAAAAGACAGGCAGTTGAGTAACACGGATCTCCTGATGACATATTACATCATGATAACGGGATTAGCTGCTGCTCTTGCTGTCTTCCTTGCAGAAGTAAGTTTACTATTCTATGAACCTAAATTGAGCAAGTTTTAAAATGTGTCCTGAATGCACTAAAGCCAAATTTACAGTTAGAGTTACAGTTTTCAATATGGTACAATTATGTTTTCTTCTTACATGTATTATTGTGTATTTGTTCCCTTTACTAGTTCTTTTCATCAGGAATTTAATAGTCATAAAATCCCTTTTGGGATATTAGCCTTCTTCACTTTTCTGTCCTGGCGACCTTCTTCCAGCTTCACACATATTTAAATGTCATTAATTGTGTAATGTGTATGTGATGCTTGAATTAAAAACAATAAATATCTATTGATCCTTGACTATAATTTCAATGGTTGACTCTAATTAAAAACACAATACAATATAAATTTCTCTATACAAAAATAAAATACAAACTTACTTCTAACTTTTGTCTAATCTCGTTTTTATTTAATCATGGCGAGTATTAGGGAGCCAAAAATTTAATTACAGCACTTTAGTTTGCTCTCACGCGAATTTCAGGCATACGTTTGTTTCACTAGTCACTAGAGGGTGAAATCATGAATTTTGCTAGTCTAATGCGCGCTCTTAACTAATAATCCCAGGAGATCGTAGAGGCCTTCAGTTCCATAAACAATTTATACGTGACTACTGTTATCTATGACTCTGTAGCCATGGTGGAAACTAATAACGCTTACTTAAAAAATATTTGCGTATTTCTAGATATGCCTAAAACGCTACATTCACCCCAAAAGTGACGCCATACATCCAAGGTTCCGCCAAAAGAGACCAAATAAGATTGAACCAGCTATATTTGATGACAACCGTCCGCCGCCATACGAGTCTTTGTTCGGAAAAACCAAAGGAGAATCGAAAAAGAAGTTTATCAATGGCAGAGAGTATTGGGTTATAAAGAAAGAGAACGGAGAGACCAGACTAATTCCTGTGAGGTCGCCGTCGGCTCTCTTGTATCGATAAATTTTCGATTCAACTTTGATGCTAGTCTATAATTTTAATAATAATACTTTATTTACATCACAATACCACAACACAGTTGAAAAATAAGATTAATAAATGAAGATAAAGGATGTAAATGGACTTAAAGCAGTTTCTTGCAGACATTTATACCTCTTATTTAAAAAATATAGCATACATCGATTATCGAGTGACTCTAAAAGTTCTTTTAAATTCCTTCTACAATCATCGATTTTCTCAAATTGACGTTTTTAATCAATCAAAGGCCTTCTACAGGAATGATGTACAAAAATAAGTAAATGGTCACACACTCTCTCATCACACACACTGACACACCAATATTTATATCACATTTTATTAGGGTAGGCCGTTTGTGGCATATTATTCTGAAGATTTAGATTTTTTATATAAGTTGTTGGCCTATGTTTTAGCCAGACACACCTTGATATTAAGACATGTTCCTCATGTTTTTGCTAGAGTTAGTTTCCTCCCTTACCTTACGATAAACGAGTGAAAGAGAGTCTGGGTATTTCAGGTCTTTGTTGGAAAATATAAGTCTGGGTATAAGTATATTTACTCCTTAGGCAAAAATATCCTCAAAGATTTATAATGATTATTCCAAGATTTAATACTTGACGCTATTAAGTATTTACTTCCATTTGGTAATAAACAAAATATGTATTGCAATTTATGAAAATATTGAAGAAAGAATAATATCGCAAAGGATAAAATAAAATACTGTTTGATTCATATATTTTTATTAACTGTGAAAATTTTCACAATTTCACTAACATTCGAACCATAACAACAGTATTTTGTCAATGTCTCAAACATACATAGGTACATTGGATGTTCAGTATTTTGCAAATTGAATACAGCTTTTTATCAAACACTTATTTAATATAAATCGTTATACACAAAAAATTTTCTTCCAACTTGCTATTTTAAACGCCTGTCGATTGCGATATAGCGCAGAAAAAAGTTTGTTTGCAAAATATTGAAACCCAAATATGACCGAGCCCTAGCCGAGTATACACTCCTATAAATTATGCATAATTGTATAAATAAAGTATAAAACTTGAAAAGCTTATTCTGGTATTTACCTATAACATATTTCACTATCATAACATTTGATTTAAATGATAAGGCGTTCAAGACCACAAAACATTGAACATATCTAAACAATTGTTTGTTTACGAATCTTTGTTAATGAATTACTAATAATTTTCTTATAATAAAGACGATCACATGTTTTAAGTATAAAAAAACAATTTTTGTTAATATTCCAATTTGTGACAATATAAAACTGCTTTATATTTATTTTACATTTTAAATATTCAAATAATGAATGATGATGACATTTTCCACGTAACATACATGTGTATCATTACTAGTCTCTATTCGAGAATCTTCGTTAGTGTTTTGAAAATAAAAAGGACAGTATGGTCGAAAAACCTTAGCCTGGTCGTAAGGAAAGTTTATAATCTATGATTATAATTTATTCTTAATACGAAAGCTATGTTCTCCCAATTATTATTTTTGTCTAAAAAATTTGTATCAACGATTTATTAATTTTATAAAATAACACTACAAGACATGATTATATTTTATATTGTCACAAATTATTTAAGATTACTTAACCTAGAAATGCACACTATATTTGGTGTGAACAATGCTTGGAACAATCTAAATAAAAATATAAAATACTATTCCTGTTTCATTTTAACAACATGTCTAGCAAATAAATATTTATATCACTCTTTTTAAACTAGTCTATTAAATTACCGCGTAGAAACGTTTATTTTACAATGATTTTAATTAAATACGTGCCTTGATCCGGTCAAATAAAATATAATAGTATTAATCAAAGACAGGTTTATTGTACTGAATTTTTAACAAGAATGTAATATAGTATATTATATAGACATACGTTTGCGCCCATTCAGTCCTGAAGGGGTAAACTTTATATCAGCCATAGATAATAGTCAATAGACGTATCTATCACGAACAATAATCGAATAGCTAATAGAAAAGTAAAGATACTTTTTTTTTAATCTAAGCGCTCTGTGGGCGTATTAGAAACTATGGAAGCGCGTTTAAAATTTATAACTATTATATTGCATTGTAAGAATACATTACGATAGTTGTCAAGTATTCTTAAACGTCGACTGTCAGTTTTTTGAAGTTATACTTCTTTAGGCGCGTTATGAAAAATTCGTATAATAATAGAATTTATGTTACACTTAATGTAAGAGAATAATAATAAATATTTATTTATTTAATTTTTCAAATGTAAACTGAACTTTATTGACTATAACGACTCCTTTTCCAGCCTTTGATTATTTATTTGCATGCACTCAAAAACTATTTTTAATAATGCCAAAGAAGTATAACTTCTTACGCGCGTACATAAGTACACGCACCCTTTTTTATACATTTGCCGTTTAGTTTCAAATATATACGAAGCGCTGCTCGATTACTATTCGATTAATGTTCTAATTACCCCGAATTGGCCAAATTAAAAATACTTTATCTTCAAGTATTCGATTTTAATTTAGATAACTAAAAATATATATTCATAAGAATAATAGGTCAATAAACATGGTATATAACTACAATGCTTGTACTTATATTGAAACTGTGCATATAAATGGAAATATTCTAATATATCAACCCTGGTATACTTATATCCCTAAAAATTTACCTATGAATAGAAATCAAAGACAAAACGCAACAATTTACCACAAAAATTGTAACGAAATGTCGTTGACACATTATCATAGATTTGTCTAGTTGTAAATATTTTGGAGTACCTTCCAACCCAAAACAAAGGAATCTAGGCAAAACAAATCAAAATGTTCGTAATTGTTAAATGAAGAAAGCCTAACGAAATTACTACCTAAAAACTTTCCTTATACTACCAATTTTTGAACTGATCTTTCAATTAGCAACTAGCAACTTTAAACTGATCGAAGAATAATATTAATGTTTTTAAGGTTCATCTAAAAAACTCATAAATAAATCAAGGGATATTTATATGAAACCTAAAATTATCAATGAAACAAATGAAGCACTGGCAATTGTCAAACTTCATATTTGACAGCTCCGGAATTTAAATAATGGCGGAAGAGTCGGAAGGTACAAATGAAGAAATCAATTCATTAGATTTCGATATTATTCTTCGATTAGTCGATATAAATTCCATATCTATCGTGGCAACAACTTTGGGGGTATATATTTAATTTGAAACGCTTATATCTAAGAACACATTCCTATTGTTTATTTGGTAGCATATTTAACAATACTGACACGTTGTGGTAGAAGTGTGCGTTATAAAAAAAACATATTTTAAAGATGATTTATGACATACAATTAAAAAAAAAAACGAAGTAAATATACTGTTACTTTAAATGTAAGTTTATGGTAAATTTAAAACTTACAAATCTTTTTCATATTAATTAGTACAGTTTGAATAATAGTTCCAATTATGCCCACCGATCGCTGCTCTAATTTTGTATAATTTTTAAGCTATTGCATAGATTTTATCGCGGGCTTTGAGCGCGGCGACCGAATCAAGAAATTCCGTAACGAAAAAACCTTACGCGTTAGAGTGGGATAGAACGCAAACTGCGCATTCCCATCTCTCTGACGAGATCGGTGACGTAGAGTGAGCGGGGCCGGTGCAGCCGGTACGCGTTAGAGTGAGACAGACTATATAGGCGTTTTATTCTGAGTCTGGTAGAGTGGTAGATTGAAATAATATCAAAGAAAAACAAATACTACATATAATAAAAAATAAATAAATAATTATAACTGCATAAGTTGATAAAAAATGCAATGCAATAGCTTTACCGCGGCAGTCCCCGAGTGCCACACGTTTTTATTTTTTTAATTTATTCTTTTATATCTTTTTTTGAGGTTTTAAGTACGCCAAAAGTTTTGTTAACCAAATTAATTAACAAAATAGTCCATTTATGGTACATCTAATAGTCATCTTTAAAATATGAATATTATTAACAAAAATGTGAAAAACAAAGTCCAGAAAAAAATTAACTTCGAAACATTATTACTTATATATAATTTGTAACACAACTAATATGTATTGGGGAGGAGCTAGTTGTGTGTTAGGAGGCCGTCTGTCACACTGCGAGTCGGTTCTCTCCCATAGGTGATGGCAAAAGGGACCTAAAACAATAAATGTAGTTAAATTAATAATAATAATTAATAAAAGGCTTTTATTTCGGATACTTTTACTAACTTAATACAGTTATATTTCTATCATAGCATTCATTTCTAAGTAGTATGCCCATTTTTGGAAAAAAAAGAAAAAAAATCAGTGGCGCTACAACCTCTTTAGGTCTTCGCCTCAGATTTCTGAATCTGTTTTATGATCATTTTTAAGTCTAATAGGCAAGTAGGTAATGATCAGCCTGCAGTGTATGACACGCCGTCGACTTTTTGGGTCTAAGACATGTCGGTTTCCTCACGATGTTTTCCTTCACTGTTCGAGCAAATGTTAAATGCGCACATAGAAAGTCCATTGGTGCACAGCCGGGGATCGAACCTACGACCTCTGGTATGATAGTCGCACGCTGAAGCCTCTAGGCTAACACTGCTCTACTTTTTTGGCAAAGACCTCTACCCAATCCCACCATTTCTATATGCTTTTTGTCCTTCTCTGCCATACAGCACCTTCTGTTTCCTTAATCTGGTCTATCCACCATATAAACTGTCTTCCTCTTTTGTGTTCATTTTACCTTACAGTTTAATACTTTGTTGCTCCACTTTTCTGTTTCTCTTCACATATTATCCCCCCCATTTCCACTTAACTGTATTTATTTTCATTGTTAAAGCTAAATTAAACCCAAAACTTCTGACAACTGAGAAGGAAATACCTTATTTTTTACCTGTCCTCTGTCTCTCTCTAGGTAATTTTATACATACGCAAGAAATGCGTACAAGACCTACGTACACGTTCTTGGACGCCTAAAATGGCATACTATACCCTCTTTATCCAATTACAACGACACACACATCTATATAATCTTCATTTTTAATGTCGGTTCTAAAGTCTAAAATGAATAATCTCTCTATAATCATCAGTCAGTTGAAATTCAACAAAATTTAATTCCAAAGCACGAGGCACAATATAAATCCTAAATATCGGATCATCACATCTTGGCCTAATAAATAATAATAGTATGATTTTAATTAAAAAATCTACATCGGGAAAGCTGTCTTACAGACAGCTGTCTTACTGAATAGAAGGATTTTGCTGAAACATGAATCAACTCCCTTTAGTGTCTATCTGTGAAGTGTAAAAAGCGATGTTACTTATTTATAGTGTGCTTTATTTTTCTAAGGAAACTTAAGTACCTACTAAAGAAATCAAAAAATATCGACTAAATCTATTTTGGAAAAAACGTATTATTCTGATAATTGAGATAAATTATTTGTAGTTTAATAATGTGATGACGTTATTATAAAATAACTAGCTGATCCGGCAAACGTCGTTTTGCCATGTATATCATTTATAATAAAAAATAGGGGTTGATCGTAGAGGGGTGAAATTAGGGGTTGTATGTATTTTTTAATGTTGTATCATAAAAAAATTAAAAAATAAAATTTAGGCGTGGACTACCCTTTACATTTAGGGGGATGAAAAATAGATGTTGTCCGATTCTCAGACATACCCAATATGCACACAAAATTTCATGAGAATCGGTCAAGCCGTTTCGGAGGAGTTTAAGCACAAACACCGCGACACGAGAATTTTATATATTAGATCTTTAATTTATGTGGTACATCATGTATTTGACGTAATTAAAAATTTCACAAAATTATCTATGACAGATTCGCCATTGTGACTAGATACAATTTCAAAATATGCGAACAAAATCAAAATACCTACACGATAAAGGATTATTATAATATTAAAATAAAAATATGCACTGATAATATATACTACCCTGGTTCTTTGGATCGTAACTGATCTAACAATTTTAATTCTTTCAATATAATTTAGTCTTACCCGCATTCTAAGGCGTCTAAATTCCTTGCACTAGGATTTGCCTGATTCCCTGTACCTAGATTCGAGTTCAGGGACTCCGTTCGGGATCCCATATTCCTCTGCCGGCACATGTACGGAGTGACGGTCGGCGATGGTGTACTTTGTTTCTGGAAGAATTGAAGTATTCGCTTACTTATTATCATCAAATTACAATCGCAGAAAAGTAAATGCCTAATTAAACTTTTTTCTAAAAGTAGACTCAAATTTATTAATCTAACATAAATGATATATACAAAAAGGTTCAAACATACGAAAGGAAGAAATAAAAAAAAAATACATAATTCGGCTGTGTGATGGTGTGAAAGTGAGGGTACGTACGTGAGGGTGTATTTGTGATGTGTGCTTAATACTGTTTCAGGTAAAGTGTAATTAAGTAACATAATCTGTTTCTTTCACACAGATTGTGTCTATGATGTGATGAAAAGAGTCAGAGAGTGTATTAATTTGTTCTATATAAATACAAAACTAATTAAACAAATCAAAACTTATATTTTTATAGTCTACAATTTGGTTTGAACTCTCAATTTCATTAACTATCCTAACTACAGAAGCAACTTTGTAAAAATATAAATCTAATAAACTAAGAACAAAAAAATACTAATTACAAAACGAACTATATTCTTCCAATTCAAACCCAACTGGAGCGCCGATTACAATACTCATTTTCCCGTGGTCCACTTAAAATGGCGTATTAGCCCACGTTGTTATTATATCCACGATTTTTAGAATTTCACCAAAAGAATTGCCTTTTATTACTAGACAAAATCATTGTATTTTAGTGTTCTTAATATGTGCAAATACATGCTCGTGAAGAAACAACACTTTGTCTTAAACCCAAAAAACAATTATGTACAGGTACAAGTTACTTATTACGATACGTTTTACACAAATATAAGCGCTTGACAGTATTCATATTTAAACAAAACATACACACGTTTAAATGCGTCATTAGAAAAGAAAAACAAAAGCACATCATAATTAATTTACATAGCTAAATTAGTTGGCATAACGTTTCCGTAAATGACCTTTGATGTTATGAAACTGTAATAACTAAATTGACGGAGAATTTTCCACGAAAATACTTCATAAAATATTCATTCGATGTCATCATTTCATACGTAATCAAGCCACTCAAATATGAAAAACAAATGAAAATCGTTGACAAATTTATAGGCTAGCAACACAGCTGTTTAACAGACTTAATACTCTGTGTTAATTAGCTAAATTTTTATCTGTGACTATGTTGGATTAGTTTTGGCAAATGTTTACATTTAGATTATACATAATTAAATCTTGTTAAATCTATGGCGGGGCGTGTCGCTTGTAGGTATTGCTGTATCCACGTAATAACTAACAGTGGTCTGTCACTAAGGTTTTTTAAATATAGTTAATAATATAATATAAATAAACAATATTTTAAAAATATAATTGCCGCGTTTTGTTAAATTATTAAAAATAAACGCTAGCATGTGTATTTGCATGAAAACGTTTGTATAACCATTTATTATTTATTTTATAATCTTACAGAGTCCCTAGCGCAAGCGCAAGACTTTTCATACATTTATTTGACACAGTGCTTAACATAAGCGTGTGCAGTAATCCTTCCTATAACACGGTAGGTTGCTTCCCCGTAATAGGAAACGCGTTGTAATAGGATTCTCGCATAACGCGCTTGTATGACCCCATATAACGCATTATGTACAATTGATTCTTACAAACTTTTTTAGTTAAAGGGGATTTAAATCGAATATTAACAAAAACTACGTTATGAAAAATAAATGCGTACAAATCATTATAAATGCCACAGAAATATAACGTGTGATATCCCGCGTTATATGAGGGAATAACCGTGTTATACGAGGGTCGTACGCGTAATATGAAAATGCGTTATAAGAGTATCGTGTTATACGGGGGTTTACTGTATTCGTATTAAGATTTCTAGTGAGATAAAAAATTAATAAAACTAGGTAAAGTTCATTGCAAATATTTTACTATTTTCAACACATACATGTATATTTGGCACATTATATTTATTCATGATCACAATTGGCAACAGTAAAACTATTCAACAACAGGAGTACAAATACTATGTGATACAAAAATAAAGTGACATCGTCCAAAAATAATTCATAAAATCTTCTAAACGGCAACTTGGTCCGACGATTGAGTCTCCTTGAAAAAATATTACCGAACCCTTATTGTTTCTAAACTGTAAAACTGTAATTGAAAAGAAAAGAAATATTCGACCTATTCATATTAAACTAAAACTAGGACGCGCACGCATTCTCTACGGGCGTATACGTATACGTTCATATATTAGCTTAGAAATACAAACACAACAATTGAGAAAGATGAGAGCAGAAAGGATGAATAAAATAGAAAAATATATCAAGGGTAAATTAGATCATTATAGAAAAGATTACAGGGAGAAATAATTTTATTACCTGTTGGTTCGGGCCACAGCACGTTGCGTTATGGCACGAGTCGTTAACCGGGCAATGTAAAGCGCACGGAGCCTCTGCTGACGAGCTGACCATCTGCGAAAATTATTACAGTAAAGGAATAATTAATATAACCTATTAAGTCACGTGACTAATCTATCCCGTTTATGCATAAATATAAAGCCATGCACTGTTTAACATCGTACTCATGTCGTTTTTAATCACAGCATAAACGACAGACAGAAAGAGATGAAACAGTAATACTAAAACAGTGGTTTATTAGTATTTACATCACAATAACACACAACAGGAACAAAATAAAGTTAGAAATTTTAAAATAAAAAAGTAGCGCTACAACCTTTAGATCTGGGTCTCAGATTTCTGTATCTGTATCATGATCATTTGTCAATCTAATAGGCAAGTAGGTGATCAACCTTCCGTCTGACACACGCTGTCGACTTCTTGGGTCTAAGGCAAGCCGGTTTCCTTACGATTGTTTCCTTCACCGTTCGAGCGAATATTAAATGCGCACTTAGAAAGTCCATAGAGTACAGCCGTGTATCGAACCTACGATCTCAGGGATGAGATTTGCACATTAAAGCCACTAGGCCAACATTTATACGTTACCGAACTTAAAAGCACACTAAACTACTCAAGATAAATACATTTTGGTCAAATATATAAAAGAAAAAGTTTAGTCACTGGTATTCAAATAGTATGCGATTTGTACGTGTCTACACGTATAGGTGTAACTGTGCTTTGTGTGTGTTTAAATGTGTATTTCGTTTTTAGGCTTGTGTATAGTGTAATTTTTTGAATATTGTATAGTACTCGTAAGTAGCTGTAGGAATACCGTTAAGCAAATAAATAAAATAAATAATACGTACAATTTAGTTTTATCTGTTCCGCTATCAGAAGATATTAAGGTCTATGGACTTGTGATTGTTTTTTAATTAACCTTAGCGCAGACAATACGTTCTGTAACTATCAGACAATAACTTCTTACATACAAAACATGAGCAATATTTTCAATTTCTATACCAAACTAATATATAGTTCGAACTGTCATTTTCGAATTGAGACAAACCAACGTTAAAAGTACTGACTATGACATTACGTCAAATTAGGATTAGTTATTAGGAGCGTAATTTATAATTTATGATATATATGTCTATAGATATAAAATACGTGCGTTTCTTAAGGGGCTCCCAGACGGGCAATTTTTTTACGAATATGTAAAGCTGCATGGGTGTGGCTAGTAGCATCAGCCAGCATTTACGGCTAGAGTATCCAATACTCGGCAATATTTTTAGTATGGCCGAGATATAGTGCCAAATATTTTTTGTATGTCCGATGAATGTTTAATGTCCCAGCCGTATATCGGAACAATCGCTTTACAATCGAAATAACTGCAACATTTCTCAGCCATATTATTGCTGTCTCGCTTTACGGAATAATTTTTTTTTATGCTACGTGACAACAGGTACAACTTTTCTCATCTTACTAAGATGACAACTACTGGTATTACTTTTCTCTTGTTAGTAATTTGTATCATTGGTAAAATAAGTCATTTTTGAATGGAAGTTTTGAAATAATTGTTCAGCGAGTCTTTTTTCCAGACTTAAAATATCTAATGTCTGACGACTATTGAAATAAGCATTCGCATTATTTATTAAAACCCTGCTGCTGCGTATGACGTCATAGTGTAGAATAGTGAATCTGACAAATAGTACTTTAAAGGACAGCCATTTCAAAATAATATAATCATGTCAGTTTTTTGTCATAATTGTTTTAATTTATATTCCTGTAACCTTATGAAAGTTGGCATACAGCAGCCAAAAGGGTTTGTTTTGAAACAAAATAAAAATAATAACATTAAACTACACAGTTTTCTAGAAAACCACATGTTTCTATAGCGTACCGTGTAAACCGACACTTATTGTGAAATAATTAGCTGATATAATTGAAATTTAAACATGGATTTTTTTATTTAGCCGTTCAATATTTAGTCAATGCTACTACATGACTCAAATATTTAATACGATAAAAGGTGGATTTTGGTTTTTTCAATCCGACATTATTCTACGATCACTGACGATGAGTTCGTCCGACATTGCAGCCATAAAGCAAGCTTATGTAGACCGTGTAAAGACAAAAATGAGCCACACGATTATACAACTTTCGCTACATCTAATATATTCGCATACACACTATTCAAACTCATCTTTTTTTACACTAAATTTAAACATTTTTTATCACTTTTTTTAATAATTTTTTTCTAGTTACCCACAACACAGGGCCTCCCTAGTGTGGGGACTAGCGATATATGAAGTCTGTCAAAAATAAAGTTTTTATTATTATTATTATACACATACTGTTTCAGAAATATATAATAAATTGTTTAGCCATGTGCTGGCTTAAAATTATTTTTGTATTTTCTGGATATAGTCGGCAATGATGTAGCCACATATTTCATTAAAAGTGTAGCCCATGTAGAGGCCCCATAAGATCTAGGTTGTATTGGGTAAAATTAACACAACAATTATATTCTCTAAAATACATGGCAATGAGTGGGGCATGGGGAACAGGGAGCTTAAATATAAATTACCTCATTTCCATCTAGGGGTAACTCCACAAACTCGGGCTGTATTGTTGTCGAATGAATGCCCTCGTTGTGGAAGAATTCCTTCACCTTTTCAGCTATCTTCATGTACTCTGATAAGTTCCTACATCTGTTGAAGAAATACGTAAATAAAAATTCTATTTATATACGAAATGGTTTGTTAAAACTACCAAAGTCTAAGACGACTTTCATGTAAGCCTCAGACTTAAAAAAATAATGTTATGTATTTACACGAGAGTGATAAGGACAGATAATGTAGCTAAACATGTATTAAGAGTTTATTTTATTTATATTTACGACATACTAGGTATTGTAAATACAGTGAAAACCGTTTAAGACGACATCGTTTAGAACAACATACTGGTTATATTGACCAAAATCAAAGGTCCCGGCTGAATTCTATTGTATTAGGTACTTAATAACAACGTCATCGGCTGTTACGACTATCGGTTTTTACGACCAAATATGAGTAGTCCCTTCGATGTCGTTATAACAGATTTTGACTGTATGTAACATCTTAATATATATAAATTACGCGTCACGTAACACGTTGTTTGTCCGCTATGGACTGCTAAACTACTTAACCGATTTCAATCAAATTTTCACACCGTGTGCAGTTTGATTTAACTTTAAAGATAGGATAGCTTACATATTAATTTATACCCGCAATATTATTTTATTGCAAATTATTTGTTTATTATTTGACAGTCATCATTCTAACAGATGGTTTTGTGTTGAAAGAATCAACGTTTCTCATATAAGCTACAATTTAATAGCATAACCACCAAAAAAGCATGGTGGTCCCCATGACTCCTGGGTTCTCCTACCGTTTCCCTTGAATAGTTTGCTACTATGTAATATAACAAAAACCTTAGCCACAGCAACGCTTGACCGGTCTGCTAGGATACTATAAAAAACAGATATCACCTAATTACCTATTTCAAAGAATGACCGTTGCATCGTTGTTTCAATGAAACAGTTGCATCTCAGTTTAAAACTTATTTAAATCTACAAGATATAAATTGTGAAGATCCTTCTACCTAATCCTTAGCGAAAAAGGCGTGAGTGTATAGATACATATAGAAACGAGTACAGACAACAACGCAATGCAAATCTCAAACATCTTCATGCTATGAATGTTATTTCTTAGAAAGTATTACCGAGTGAGAGGCTAAATAAATGTATCTCTTACAATAAAATAATTTCAGCAATGGGTCCAATCGCAAATTCGTGGGCCCCACGATGGTGTACCAGTAGGTTTAGACTACTCCCAGATCGTGCCCAATTGGATAGGGGACTTCAAAGAAAGAAATATGAGACTTCAAACAAAGAAATAATTTTAGTATACTTGACTGAACTTAAACGAATTTGATGTAGATCTTTTTTGTTTTTTTTGTTTTTTCTGTTTTTTATTCATTATATTCTGTCCAATTATCAAGACCTTGATCATAACATCTTCATTAGTTAACACAGTGTAAGACTGATTTCTGACAATAATAGTGTATCAAGATTATAGAAACACATCGCGATAATTATTATATATAATAAATACAATAAACTTCCCACTACAGACAAATACACTAACAATTCCAAGTAATATTAAAAGCAGCAACTTAAACACAATTTTAATCTATTAAACCTATAATTGAGAGACTAAAAGGAATTAAAAATATAACCGTGATTATAAAGTGATTAGAAATGTACATACAAAAGTTGAGATAAGTCGACTTGAAATCTGGGCCACGTATAATGAGAACACATTTTATATGCAGTCAGGTCAAATAACATGCTACAGTACATACTTCCTCTTGTACACATTTCTTTTGGGACTAGCTGTAATCGTTTTGTTTTTGGTTTATTCCAGAATAAACGATAGCCCAAATAACATTATTTATTAATTGTACATTGAACTTTGTGTAACCTTTGATTCCACCAAAACCTCATTGGGGAGCGTTCAAGTATTACGTAACGAATTTTTATCCTTTTGTAAAACGTTACGATGCGGGGCGGGGATTGAATTACGCGTTATTGTTAATATTATTTTCTACTTACACCACATAATAGTAACTAAAGAGTCACTATGTGGCCACGAAACGTTTTACTAGACTTGGATACTGTACTTGGGTAGGTACTGAAAAACGTTACGGCGAGTTCATGGGGGGGGTTTCAATAATTTCCAAAAATTGCGTTACGTAATACTTGAACGCTCCCTTGGTCACAAAGATGTTATTATTCATTATTCGATCATAAAATATGAATTAAAGATAAGTGTTGAAAAAAAACATTGTAACCACAGGAAATAATATTTTTCGTCCATGGGTTGGACCCCGAAAGTGTTTAATAAAAAGTTTGAAATTCGATTATATCATTATCACGAATATATGAATGAGCAGTGTTCGCCTAGTGGCTTCAGCGTGCGATCCTGAGGTGGTAGGTTCGATCCTCGGCTGTGCACCAATGGAGTTTCTTTGTATGTGCGCATTTAACATTTGCTCGGACGGTGAAGGAAAACATCGTGAGGAAACCGACATGTCTTAAACCCAAAAAAAGGGCGACGGCGTGTGTCAGGTACTGGAGACTGATCACATACTTGCCTATTCGATTTAAAAATGATCAAAAAATCTGAAATCTGAGGTTACAGCGCTACTGATTTATTTTATATCATTATCACGCACTTATTGGACTATAAAGATTACGCCAAAGTTGTTATGAAAAAACACTTTATTTTTGTAATATATTGCAGTCAAACTTTTTATGTAGTTGGAATTAACGTGCATATAAAGAAATATGCAATGTATGAACAATAGTTTGTGATTATTAAAACCTAAAATCCTTTTTTCTTTAAATTATTAATAATAAATATTTATTTTTAATAATAATAATATTTTTATTATTAATAATAATAATATTTTTTTTAATATCTTATATACATAACAAATATATATTTAATTGTATTTTTTAATTTATATATCTTTGTAAAACTTATGTTTACTTTAATTGTCAACATTTTAGATGGAAGATTTTGTTAAATAATCAATAGTTTTAGTACTATGTATGATGTCGTCAACTTAATAACTAAATAAATACATACATTCTAACAAATAGCCTCAAACACCATTGTCATTTGCTAATTCACAATCATTTCCAGGATTTATAAAAAGATTTGGTTCACTGACACGAGACAAAGACTTCTGGATATCTGCCAAATGGAAATTCATTTCGAAAAATTTCTCAAATCAAGATTATCTCGTTACAAAACTGGAAACGCATTGCACTATTATTTCATATTTAGCTTGATATTGCAAAATAGTGACTTAGTGAAATAGTTTTTAACATTATTTGAGCTTATATGTCTTAAATTTTTTTACGGTAAACAATTTTATAGATTTATGAAAGGTTTCTCTTTAATACAATAAAAATATCATTTATTTATATAGAACTTAATTTACACTTATGAACGTCAGTGAAGATGCTTTTTAATTTACATTACCAAAACTGGAGGTAACTTCACCTAATCATACAAGGCATAGAGGCAGGTAAAAGGAGACCTCGCCGCAGACGTAGGTACGTCTTGGTTGAAAAACCATAGACAATGGTATGGTGAAAGCACCAAATCATTGTTTAGAAGCGCGGCATCCAAAATTTAAAAATAAACTAGCCATGATGATCGCCAACCTTCGCAAGGAGATGGCACTATAAGCCAGTTCTGGCGTAGAACGGACGAGAAGAACTCGCAATAAACTCTTCGTCACTCTGATAAATATTTTTATTTGTAAATAACCATTACGTCATGTTCCTTATCATATGTTAAAGCACTAACTATTAAACCTTTTTAGGAAACAAAATCCCGAATTTATTACATCATAACTAGTCAGTTTCGAGTGCAAACAGTGTAATGAATTTGTTTTAAGAAGCTTATGATTTTCTTAATATCCCCGACTGTGGTGCGGGACCTTATTTTATACACATATTTTGTTAAGAAATTACCTAATATATACATATGTTTCAATTCCTATTCTATATTTATGGGCGAGTGGGGGCCCGTCGTTGCGCCTCCCCTGCGCTCTTACTGCAGTGACGTATTTAAGAGAACCATTAAATACTTACATTTTAGTTCTGCGAGGTCTTTGTTAGCACTTAGTAGTTTGCCTCTACCGAACAGTTGGACAAGGTCACCTTTAATTACGCTTTAAACACCATAACTAATTAGTTCATTAACTAAATGACCTAATCTGTCAACTATACTATCAATTCGTTCTGGTTTTCAATTAGTCAAAATACGACTGATTGATGTATTGTTTATTAAATAACACGTTAGCTAAGCTGTAAAGAATACTGCTATCCAAGGCATAACCCATCCGGCTAAATTCTTTAGGGGTGACAACCTAGAACTTAAAATACTATTTGACAGAGTTCGTTCAGTTTAAATACGGCTCAGCATCACCGCATGAAAGTTCAAAACTAATGTAACTGCTTATAAGCGTAAAATGGCTCGACGCGGACCCATGGGGACAGTTTTATTTTTTGCATAAAATTAATTTAACTGATATTTTTACGCCCTTTTCTTGAAGGACCCTAAGCCGAATTAGTTCGGAAATATTTCAGTTGGCAGCTGATTCCACATAGTGGTGGTGCACGGCAAACACTGCCTTGTACGTAAGTACTTCAAAAAATTTTTTTACCTTGTATTTACGATCTTCAGTAGTTATATAGGAAATTTCTTTAGAAATTTCTCAGAAACTAGAAGTCAAATTGATTATCATTTATAATATTTTATCTGAGGAAATAGTCGAAGTGTCATTCAGATCTATTATTTTCGAGATATCCACCGATTTTTGCGAATGAATAATGTTGACAGCTTCAAATACACGTTAATTCGTTCAAATTACATTTTCAAATAGCCGTAATTTGCATACATACAGACACAGTCAACATACAAAGCTATAAAAATATACACACACATAATTTTGTTCATGTTTAACGTGAATAAATAATATCATTATTTGTCTCCTTGAAAGTAGTTTGGCATAACACCGATAAGAATATGATAATGATAAGCCGTATTGTATTTTTATACTATTTCATCTAGACTAGATGCAAAAATTTTAAATCGTTACTAAACTTTGACAGTGTTTTGTCTCTTTCTTGTATTTTTTATACTTTAATCGATTGTCTAATTGTTTTGTTATTTTTTAGGCACCTACTGAGTTCATAGTTTTAAGGGTAAAAAACGTTTACCGAGTTCCGGCAAAACTAAAATCATCAAAAATGTTAAATGGCAAAATTGTTAGTTAATAAAAAGATCTAAAACTATTGAAGTAACCCATTTTTCAGATAGCCTTTAAGATTGGTAAAAAATCGAAGAACGAAGTTTTGGTTATTCCCATTTACAAAAATTTATTTTTTTAAACGATAAGTGACCAGACTTACCTTTTATGTCCCAAATATACTGTAATTTATTTGACTTAAAATAAATTGCTGCACTTTATTTTGAATTAATATCGAAGAAACACCTAATTTCCAATCGAAAATTCTGACGTCAAAATGTCAGCTTTTCGAAAAAGTTGGTGTGCTTTCAGTTCGTTGAAATCTCAACGTCCTATCTATGGTAAAAAAAAATATAGAAATTACCAGAGAAGTCTTCTCGGAAACTGCAAAAATTGTATGCTAACGCCAGACGCGTTATACCCTTCAAACTTTGGCATGAAAGACGAAAATCTTAGCCCATCTAAAGGCTAAAAAATTTTATTAGGTCACTCACGTTTGTAGAAAAAGTTATCTTAAAATAGTAAAAAACTAGACATGTTAACTATACCAACATCAGGGTGTCGGTTTTTTGTGACGGTGTGCGCGCGCATCGTACTCATTTGCTCTCATAATTTTTCCCTAACGCGCCAAAAGAAGTATAACTTCAATAAAATTTCTGAATTAAATAAGCACAAATCTGAGTTATAGAAAAAGACTGTTGATATCTCCTCCTTAAAAAACATCTCAACCTATTCGCGCTTTCGATATAAGAAAGTGAAAAAACTGATGGTGAAGTCCGAGACAAATTAATAAGAGAAAAAAAAAGTAATTGTGTGGTTACCAAAACATGACTAAGGGTTTGAAAAAAATGAGGAAAACGAAGAAAAAATAGGAATTGTAAAAACGGTATTACTTAGTATTAAGGACTAAGCTTTCCCATAAATTTAAGGATAAGGTCGCTAAAATATTTCGGTTTAGAAAATTTACTGCTACATGGATTGCTATTTTTTTTAAATTGGACAATTCACACCAATTGACCTAGTCCCATGCTAAGCTGGTGAAGCTGGTGTTATGGGTACTAGGCAACGGATAAACATACATATTATAGATAGATAGACATATAAATACATATTTAAACACCCAAGACCTAAACACAACACCAAATGCTCATCACATCGATGTTGGGATCCATGGATTCGCAGTCAGGGGTACTAACCACTAGTAGACCAATGAGTCGTCAAATAGTAGTGATTGATTTGGAGTATATAAAGGTATTCCCGGACCAAACTCCAACGAAATTTAAATACTGCACAAATCTGAAAAACGAGCTCCAGGTTTGCGTCAGAAAGGCGGAAAAGATCTTTCGATTTACATTAATGGCACTCTTAGAATTGCTCATCATTCCAAAACTTAAAGTAATTCTAATTATAGTGCAAGTCACGTCGGTAAAGATTGGAATAGAATACAATTTATAACCATTGATTAAATCAATAGATATTTTCAATTTGGAAATCCCAAAAGAAGTTGATAAATTTGGCACTTGGATCGATTGTGTATGATAATAATTAATGATGCAATCTTACTCTATGATTTATCATTTTCATAAGACTGCTTTTAAAATTGTTTGTCAAAATGTTCGAAGCGTGAAGCTATAGTGTCTCGCTATACTAATCATTTAATCGACGCATCAATTGAATTAAACATATCGCATCGATTTAAAGACTAAAACTAATTCCTATATCCAAAAAAAATTAGACACTTAGAAGATTTTGAGACAAAAAACTGTTTACCTCACATTATACCAGTTTCTTATTTCCAACAGAATTACTTTCTGTGGTGAATCATGTTAGTCAACTATTCTTAAGCTTGAGCACGCCCAGAGATCTTGGTTTAAAGTGCTAAATTCTAAGCCCTATACGATAGATACCCTCTAAGATACCACACAATGGACCTTTATCGGTACCCCAGGTTCTCACTGTGCGGCAGCTGTTTATAAAATATGTGAAGCAGGAAGAAAACACTCGTAAAACGTGTACACGCTATTTTGAAACTTACACGGTTCCAAATTCAAAACTTGGTACCACTCAGTTTATATTTCGATTGAGTAAAAACTATCCTTTCGAGTCCAATAAAAAAATTACCTATCAATTTTCCTGTGGCAAGTTATTAAATTATTTTTTATTGGACATAGATTAAGGTAAGGTGGAGGCATTTATGGTTATTTGTTTCCTTTTAGTTATCTGTACTTCTTACTTATTTTGTGTTAGTTTTGTATTGTTAAAATTATATTTTGGGTACACCTACAAGGGGCCCCCTATCGAAACACAGTTTTTAGCGCTACTGGTATATATATACAATATACATACCAACTGACCCGGCAAACGTTGTTTTGAAATGTAGACCTATATTATTTTTTACCCTATATTTATATTATATTATGTCTAGGAAACATTTTTTTAGTTCAATAAAAATAACTATCTATCATAATAAAAAATAGGGGTTGATCATAGAGGGGTGAAAACTAAGGGTTGTATGTATTTTTAATGTCACATAAAACAAAGGTTATCCAAAAAAATTTTTTGTTTGGGTTGGACACCCCTTATCACTTAGATATTTGAAAGATAGTAGCCGATTCTCAGACTTACTGAATATGCATAAAAAATTTCATAAGAATCAGTCGAGCCGTTTCGGAGGAGTATGGGAACGAACATTGTGACTCGAGAATTTTATATATTAGATATGTATTAAGGTGGCCTGAATGAGATCGCTTACTACTTAAGTCATTTTTTATTTAATTCAAACATAAAATTATTTCCTATTATAATATTAGTATACATGAATATACATATAACAAACCTTATATGCGCACTGGCAATAATCCTATCACCAGCCAACTGCCACACGTGAAATTCATGTACCGCCAACACACCGTCGACCTCGTCCAACAGACGCCTTTGTATCGCGTCCACCTGCACAAACATTTAAATATGTATTTGATATGCCTCATGTGTAAACTAAATTTTATATATTCAAATGGGGTGGGAGATGGTAAGAAAAGAAAGGAAAAATTAACAAAAGGTAACAGTACTCTAGGGATAAAAAGAGAAGCAAGGAAAGACTGGTGAGCCGAAGGGAGGATGACATAAGAGAAGCCGGGGTAGATAGAAGAATGATTTGAGACAGGAGGGTCACGTGAAATGATCTCTAAATGTCCCCAACATTTAGAGGTCTTTATCGAGAGACAAGCTTAGTTATAAAAGTATTATATAAAGTATAAATGTAGCAAAGTAAAATAAAAGATAGTAGAAACTTATTTTACATTAACAGTCCCTCAATTTAACGTCAAATTCCATAAAACATAGAAATTACTTGACTGGTTTGTCACGACAAACGTTAGAAATTAAGTCTTTAGCGCTGCATATAGCGTTTATAACACTAGTTTTACACATATATTTGGCTGCTTTGTACCATGGAGGCATTCATAATGGAATAGTATCTTATAATAAAATTTACGTACGTACGTTTATCAGTTTACGTCTAAAGATTGTTTTCTAAAGGTTCAATAAATTAAAATTGATGCTAAAACGCGAGAATCAGACTATTAGTTTTATTTATATCTAATTTCAATTCAAGTTTATACAAATTTTTCAAAATCGTTCATAATTATTATTTTTTAAATTGGTCCCAACTCAAGCCTTTAAAAAATATTTTCCAATCACTGTAAACACTTTTAGGGTAGATGCTACCTTGGCCTGTTCTATATACAAAAGCTTCAGGGGGTAGTTGTATATCACGGAATAGAAAAAAAAGGGTTACCTTATGTATGTATGTATGTAGTTATACTTCTTTGGCATTATTAAAAATAGTTTTTGATTGCATGCAAATAATAAATTACAATTAAATAATCAAAGACTGGAAAAGGAGGAAGGAGGAACTGAACTTTTTTGACATAATAGTCAAAAAAGTTCAGTTTACATTTGAAAAATTAAATAAATAAATATTTATTATTATTCTCTTACATTAAGTGTAACATAAATTTTATTATTATTCGAATGTTGTTTTTAAATTATGTCCAATGCCGTAGCATCTTCCGTGGGCAACTTCATTCTGTTAATTTTGTGTCACGGCCCATCGTAAAATTTCACTCTCATCAATTTTTCATAACGCGCCTAAAGAAGTATAACTTCAAAAATAGAAAAAATTAGATAGAAGGTAACATATACACAGCGTGCGGTGAAGGTAACATGTACGCTGTAGTAGATAGTGATTTAAGAACATTGAAGAGTACTTCATAGAATTTATATTTCTATATATTCTAACTTTGCCAAAACACCTTTCTGACATAACAATTAACAAAATTGTGACACCTAGCTATCTGAATATTTTTACACGAACAAGCCAGCCCAAAGGTATCGTCGGAAAAAAACAGACGAAATGTCCGTACACTCAAACGCGCAATATATCTTATCGCAAACCAAACGAACTTTATCACTAAAACTTTTGTTTGGCTAACCGCACACGTGTGTATAAATATGATTGCACGATTTGGTGCAGATCTAGAAATAGGTCATCGTAATAAACGTTTTTCCTTTGTTTTTATATTATTATATCTCTTGAGTCGGTAGCTCTTGTCTGTATCAGGAAGGAAACATCTGGAGCGGATAATCTTTTTCCAGTTTCTGTCCAGCGCTTCTCTCATAACACTACAGTTTTGGGGACGATGAGTCAAAAAAAATCTAAGTCTAAAATAATTTATTCATATAGGTGTACACTATGAACGTCAAAAAGAAATATACATTAAATGCTTCTAATTTTTCTAATTTTTTTTAATATGTTACAGGAGGCAGACGGGCAGGTGGCTCACCTGATGTTAAGTGATACCGCCGCCCGTGGACACTCGCACTGCCAGAAGGCTCGCAAGCGCGCTGCCGGCCTTTTAAGACTTGGTACGCTCTTTTCTTGAAGGCGCCGTAGTCTAATTGGTTCGGAAATACATTAGTGGACAGCTGGTTCCACACAGTGATGGTGCCCGGCAGAAATTGCCTTAAGAATCGCTCAGTTGTGGAACGACGGACGTCAAGGTGATACGGATGCTATTTTGTATTCTGCCTTGACGTCCGATGATGAAACTCAGCTGCAGGTATTAGTCCGGTTATAAGGCATGTCGGGTTCCTTAATATCTGTATAACCAAGGTTCAAACCTACTACTTCAAGAGAGTCGCGCACTGAAGCCACTATGCCAACACCACTCAACTCGCCTAAACTAGAGACAATACATATATCGTTTAATATCTGTAGAACCTTACAAGTTACTAGCTGTTCCTAGCAGTGTGCAGTGCAGAATTTCTTAAAAATTAAATATATTTTACACATTTATCTAATAATATTATGAAATCTTACCTGTATATGTGTAGGTACAGTTTGTAGCAAAATAAGTGCGGACTCCCTCAATAGTGGCCAGACTGAGGTAAGTATTAATAAAACTAACACTATACTAAGGGCTGGGTCAATGTAGAATCGGTACTCCCATTCAGTCAACCATACAACTAACGCCGATATAACCACTATTATTGAACCTGAAACCAAATTACACGTTGTATTGAACCGTATGCTATTTGTAAAATAATTTGGACTTAGATCAAAGATTACAGGAATTAAAGCTCTAGATACAATGTTATAAAGATTCAATTCTCTTGCACATATACGAAGGTCTTGTAACTGCTGGTACGAAAACCATTACCCAGGATTCTTCAATAACTAGTTTAAGTATCTTTTAGTAATCCTAAACTAAACTATCCGTACTGGTTTTTAATGTATGATAAATAATTTCGATTGGAATACCAGAACGATTGCTATGTTAACGAACTGTGTCTAGGTTGGTATGACTCCAAATAAAATTTGTTAACCTCTCTAATACATATTAGCGTAACATAGGGTAAATCCTATTAGACGCTCCAATAAAGGCTCCACATTAGACGGACAAACGGGCAGGGGGCTCATCTGATGTTATGTGATTAACCATATACACTCACATTTCCAGAGGGCTCGCAAATGCGTAGCCGGCATTTAAAGAATTGGTACAATCTTTTCTTGAAGGACCCTAAGTGGAATTGGAACATCGGTGGGCAGCTGGTTTCACATAGTGGTGGTGCGCGGCAAAAACTGCCTAAAAAACGCTCAACGAACGACAGGCAGAATACGAAATTGCACCCGTATCACTTCGACGTCCGATGATGAAACTCAGCTGCAGGTATTAATCCGAACAACTGATCTGAACACTCTCCATGGTAAATGCGGTAGAAGTATCATTACTAATCTCTCTGCATCTTATTACTTTGTGATCTATCATTTACAATAACCTCTAAATACCTCTAAGAATAATAATTTTACAAGGGCAATTCATTCATATAATTGTAGTGTGCTGTCAATGTCCGATGACGTCTTCGACATAAACGTATCGAAAAACATTGTTATTCTCAATCTGTTGCTATTTATAATTCCGGACTAGATTTAAACCGCGCACATTATAATTCAGTTCACAGATTTAAAATTTGCAAGCAGAACAGAATACGTCAATATTTATACACCCACTTTTCGAATTTCGAATGTTAGTATAAGATCCCGATATACAACGACCTTCACCGAGATGCTTATTTAATGAAACGTATTTTATATTTAATTTAATATGTCAATAAATATAATCCATATGGGTTGCCTAGCAAATTTCAGTCCAGAGTATGTTTAATTAATATTTAAAAAAAAATATTTTTTTATAATTTGCATGTAGTAATTTTTTTTATTTTTTTTCAATCAATATTTTTAATCAGGGTAGTATTATATATGTTTCACTATAACTTTCTTTTTTACTAAAGATGTATATATACTTTAGTGTCACATAAAAAATATACACATAAATAATTAATTGATTAAAAACAACCTAACGTTTGTATATTCTATGGGCTTCATACGTTCGATTGGTATAGAATTTATCTAATAATCATACCGGTGAAATGTTTAAAAAAAAATTTTTTTTAAATATTAATTAAAATATGTACTCTGGACTGAAATTTGCTAGGCATCCCATATGGATTATATTTATTGAAATATTAAATTAAATATAAAAAAACGTTTCATTAAATAAGCATCTCGGTGAAGGTCCTTGTATATCGGGATCTTAGACCATGTCATTTTAAATTTTAAATCGCGATTCTAAATTTTAAAATATCACAAATATTTGTTTGTCCCTGGTTTATAAATGTTCTGACTCTTCGTTCTAGATTTAGTACGGATTATAAATACCTACATCTTCACGTGTTTACAAGTTCCGCTATATAGAACCAGAGGCAGATTAAAATAAGACTGGTACAGAATTATATTTTTATGGTGTGACGTCAAATCAAATAAACTCCTTACACCATTCATCAATTGTTGTATAATAAAAACCATAGATTATTTACACACACACATATGCAACATATGAAAAACATAAAGATTTCAAAGTACATAACCGTATATAATGAACATGTACTGTCTTAGACTTAGTTATTGAGAGACTTCGAGTTGATTTTTGTAGAACAGGGGATACCGACGCCCGTGGACACTCAATGACAGACGGCTCACAAGTGCGTTGCCGGCCTTTAAAGAAGGTAGGCTATATCGCATACTGTTATTTTTATAGGAAAATGTAAACAGTTTATCTAACAAGCTACTTTTAACTAGACTATATCAGTATCGAACTGATAAGTGTGTGAAATGATTCCAGATATCACATCAGTTAAACGATAGGAAGAAAGTAGAGCAAGGTTAAAATTGATCGCATTTTATTCCAGCATTAATGTCAATGACAGCACGATTTTCGAAATAGCCAAGGTTACAAAGAGAGACAGATCCTATCAACACTACAAAATATTATAGAACACACCAAATATTGTAGTACTACAAAATCGATAAAAAATCGGTCCAGCCGCTTAAGAGGAGTTCAGTGACATACACACGAACAGTAGAATTATATATATATAAAGATAAAAACAAGTCCTCCGACGTATCTCTCTATCAGTATACACAAATACTACTGTACGGAATTCATTACTGTTTTCACCAATATCTAGATTGGTTCATGACTTTGATAGTATTTCACGGTTACCAAGGTCGTGGTCTTAAATATACTAATAATACTAGAAATTTTATTAATAAAATGGAAAAAAATTCCTTACGACTAGGGCCTTTCGAGTCTAAAAATATTTAGATCAATCTAACCCTGCAGGTGATTGCAGATCAGTATTTTCTTTTGAGACAGCGTTAGAGCATCTAGTGGTAATAAAAAATATATCCACTTTTTGATGTCAATTATATGGCTGAGGCTATTAATACCGTGGCATATAACTTGGTAGGTCCAGGGACATCTGATGGAATAATAATTGTTTCAGGGGCAGATAAGTATCATATAAAATGGTCAACGCAACAGACACAAAAATGTATCAGCTGCTCTATTGGTAGACGGGTATTAACAAAAGGTGAACGAACATTACTTTCGATAAAATTAGTTTAAAAAATATATTCCTTTTTTTAGCAATATATAATACTACAGAGTAAAGAGATGTATATTTGTAGCAAAGATTTCTTAAGAAAGTTAAATAAAATATAAGTTTATTTACGTAAACTAAAGAAATAACAATAAAGGTTATCAAATCGAAAAAAACATTCAAAGGCCAATCTCGGTCTTATTGAAATATAATTACTTCATTTTGCGGATAAAATAGCATGAAAGCACCGGAAGCAATCATTTTAGAATTATCCTGGGATCATATCTGACATTAGGCATTCTCACGAATGAATTTGAGAGCCTCAATTGATAAGTTTACTTTTGAAAAGTTTTTTTTATATCATCACAATAATATTTTTTTAATATTATAGAAAAATATACATGCTTACGCCGGCTATAGACATAGAGCTATCTATGACTATAACCTATATACATACAACCTTCAGCGAGAAAGGCAGAATTCTACAAGAATCTATGAACCGGAAATAAATATATCGAACCTTCGTAGTAATATTGTAATACGACTCGAAAATTTTTATTCAATCGCCTTTATAAATAGACTACGCATAATGGGCTATTTGGAAGTAAGAAAACTTTGTGTTAGTGAGAATAATCTGTATACGAATTATCATTACAAAGGTTTAGCAGTAAAATAACACGTAAAAAATGATTAATTTATCAAAAAAATCCATAGTTCCATATTGATTTTCATATATCACGTAGACAGAAGACCGGCAGTAGCGACTCTAGGCACAGTAGTTGAGTAGATGCTTCCAATGGAAAACCACTCTACATGACAGCACCACAGAACAGATTCGCTCATAGCCTTAAGGCTAATTGCAAACCGCAGAAGAAAAAGAAAATATATATATCACGTGACACAAAAATATCACAGATTATTCTAATCGACTATGACTTAGCTTGTTTTCAAATAACAAGTCTTCGTCTGTCAAATCTTGATGCTATTGTGGAGTTAAATTTCGTTGGAAACTGTATATAATCGAAATATAATATATGTATTTGTGCAATGACAATTAACAGTTGAAAAACCTGACTTTTGTTCACGTGTTTTAAGCAAGGTACGTCTTAGAGCGATGCCATCTTGCCTAAAAGTAAGATGGCGTCGCTCTTATATATATATAATATGTCTAATATATAAGAAGTATATGTATCATCAACATCCGAAATGGTTTATAAAGTTATGTCAAATATGAGCAAAACATTTGTCACTTAGTAATATTTTTTATCTTTTTGGGCTGGCTTTCCAGATATTTTTTTACTCAAAAAAACGTAACATACAACTATGATAAGGATGTGAATATAAATATTGTACTCTTTGATATCAAAAAAGTTATCTATACTCATATCTTGTTACCAAGAGTTGCCTCGTGCAAGAGAAATTCTGATACGTACATCGACAGTCCGAAGGCGGTGGTGTAAATTATTCGTCCGTGACGTATTGGTCAATGCCTTTAACGTTCTTAGAATCACGGGAACACAAAACAAAAGAAAAATTCGTACAAAACGCAACTCTCGTGTTATTTTTGTACATAACAATGTATAAATGCAAATTAGGATATACATAACTACCTGTACTGCGGTTTCACCCACGTTAAGCCTTTCGTCTTAATAATTAATTGACTATTATGTCAATATATTGAAGATCTGACAGTTTTCGGTCTCAATTAATCACTAACTTTTCATACTAAATTTTATATCTTCTAATATATAAATTTCTCGTCACAATGTTCGTTCCCATACTCCTCCGAAACGGCTCGACCAATTCTTATGAAATTTAATATTCATATTCAGTAAGTCTGAGAATCGGCTACTATGTATCTTTCAAACCCCTAAGTGATAAGGGGTGTCCATGCAATTTTTTTTTTTAAGTTTTTTTTTTTTTTTTTATTGTATGGTATAAAAAATACAAAAATACATACAACCCTTAATTTTCACCCCTCTACGATCAACACCTATTTTTATTATAGCAGATAGGTATTTTTATTAAACTAAAAAAATGTTTCCTAGAAATTATATTCCTGGCAAAGCAACGTTTTCCGGTTCAGCTAGTTTATCTATATTTATCTATAATAATGACAGAATCATTTAAAAAAAATATCTGTGGCTTAACTTACCTAAAGCATCGGAGAGCACGTGTAAAAACACTCCTTTCATATTTAAGTGCCCCGGGTCTGTACTTTTCGGCGCTTGCTTCTTCGGTAGTTTGTCAACTTTGGGTGGGACCATTTCATCTGTCTCTTCATTATCTGTGGTCGCATGACCAAGGGCCATGTCTGCATTGCTATTCACTAACTCTGTAAGGTGTCTGACATTCGATGGAGGTGGAACACCGCCGTGTGTGTGGCCATGACTGCTGCCGTGTTCTGTAAGAGTAAAGATTTATTCGTACTAACAGGAACTATGGTAACTTTACATACAAAATGTTTTAAATACGATTTGTCTTATTAATAGCATCTGCGAGTTTTTGTATTATTTAGTAGAATTTCAGAAATAAGTTTTTATCAATATATCACAAATTATATTCAACTACAGTCAAAACCGATTACGATGACATTGTTTATAACAAAATACCGGTT
This sequence comes from Pieris macdunnoughi, assembly GCA_905332375.1. Lineage (NCBI taxonomy): Eukaryota > Metazoa > Arthropoda > Insecta > Lepidoptera > Pieridae > Pieris > Pieris macdunnoughi. The sequence continues at coordinate 3,494,432 of CAJOBZ010000017.1, read as the reverse complement.
ATATTGACCAAAATAAAAGTTCCCAGCTGAATTCTATTGTATTAAATACTTAATAACGTCATCGGCTGTTATGACTATCGGTTTTTACGACCTAATATGAGTAATCGATGTCGTTATAACAGATTTTGACTGTATGTAACAATAACTTATCAGTAAAAACTATAAGAGGAGGAACAGAAATTTATTTCTTTCTTCCTTACAACTACTACAACATAAATTGAAAGAAATAATATTGACATTAATGAAAGATAAAATTAAAATTTTAATTACTCATTCAACTGTAAAATTATATTTCAGCTGTGCTAAACGCGTGATCAAATATTGCACTCGCATATTAAATATTAGGCGAAGTTTCCGTGCAAGAAAGCAGTGGAAAGAAGCGTACTTAAAACAAGGAAAATACAAAACTAACAAAAGTTTAAGACGGCTTACAAAAACTTTCGCAAAACAGAAATGGCAATGGGTGGGACATACAGCAATATAAAAGATGAACTTTACAGACAATATGGAAAGGACCAAGGGGAAGAAGGGGGTGCTCTAGAAAACGTTAGTAGGAAAAGAATGTAGAAAGAAAGCCAGCCATGCATAGAGAAATTTGGAAAAAGCTTGAGGAGGCATTTACCCAGGAAGTGGTCCCAATAAAAGGTACTGACGGAATTGATGAACTCAAAATATCTTTATTCATATAGGTAAACAAGTACACTTGTGAACTGTCAGAAAGAAGTTAAATTAATTGTAAATTTACATTTACTACCAGTTCGCAAGTCAAGGGCGTAGAGCGGGTAAGAAGAACTGGCAAGAAACTGTCCGCCACTCTTTTTAATCGCCAAGTATTGTCATACAAATTGTTTGAACTGGAGCAAATCAATTCCAAATATGATAACAAATAACAAGAAAAAAAATATATTACGAATTTAATCTGTATATTCTTAACATTTGTAAAGAAATAAACGAGCTTTATTATTTACTATTATATTAAATATTAAAAACAGTTATTCTGAAGTAACACAAGACACCTTGTACACGTAAAAAAGACTTTTAAACCCAATACTGTTTCTTCCAGGAATATTTTGGTATGTTGACCTCGGATGGAAACCTTTTTTTGTTTATGTTAAATCGAACCGAATAAGCAGACTGACCGTTAGGTGTTTTATTTGATTTTGAATTTATTTGTACATTTCTCAAACCAAGACTAATTAATGAAATTACGGACGATTTTTGCCCAAGTTTCATCTCTTTTTAACTAAAAAAATTAAACTAGAAATACTACCAGAATTTTTTCTGACCTTTATGTTTAAGTTAAGCGAGATTAACCGGAATTTATTATTTTAAACATTCACAGCACAGGCTACAACAGGTATTATCAAGCCATAAATAATATGTATTTTTTATTTTTTGATTATACAGTATACATGATACCAACTCCAATATTCGTAAACACATTAAAGTTACGTACTATATAAGTATAAGTAAGGTGACCAACTATTTTTTGTTCAAAAAGAGTACACTTTGTACAAAGGTGAAAAAATAGAAAGAAGAAAAAAGTTGATTTTCCTTTAAAAACATATTTTTCTTCGTAGTGGATTTTTTTGCTAAACGAGCGACTTTCATTTTGCATATTAAAGTTAACTGTTAAGATGGCAGAATTTGTTTTCACAGAAAGTTGCGACTTCTCACTGCTCCAATAATCATTATCTAGTGAAAATCCCATTTCAAGTTTCAACAGCAGCATTAGTGCCTGAACAACTAAAATAATCTAAAAAATGTTTTATAAAATTATACAAATGAGTACTCAAGAGTACAGGATTTGAAAAGAGTACGGTTTGCGATAAAACAAGTACAAAACTCAGTAAATGAGTATAGTCACCTTAGTATAAGGAGAGTATAAAAACTACATAATCCGTTGTCCTCTATTAGAATACGATAATCGACTACATTTATAAATATTAAATGCGGAAACAAATAAAAGGCTCCAATCGGTCGACTTGTTCGCATTGATAGTAAGCTTTGTTATCAACGGGTTGTTCTATTTCTAAGCGTTAATTTCAATACGGGGACAATAAACAAAGCCGGCGTCTATTGTTTGGCAAACACCTATTGTAAGTCACCTTGACAATTGAAAATAGCTAAATTAAATAATTGGACATGCCTTTGAATAAACGAGTTGTAAAAATCTACTGTTACATTCCATTTTTAAAAACGTGAGTGTTTCATGATTAGAATTTTAGTTCAGTTCAATGTCGTCCTTATTGCTTCGTGCCAAGGTTTATTAAACAATAAATACAAATTCTAACGTTGCTTTGACGGTCATGGTAATCATTATACGCTATTGATACATTCAGATTACAGATTAAGTTGCTGTAATGCACAAAATCAGCTGATAGTTCGGGTAAGAGTTCATGACCTTTTAGGGTGAATGACCCCTATGTCTTGGCACTGTGCATAGCATTTATTAGCACTTTAATATAGGAGAGGAGAATCGTCGGAATCTTTTTTATAATGTATATTACTCGTACCGATTAAGAATACTATGAATGAGTGGCGCTACAACCTTTTTAGGTCTTGGCCTCAGATTTCGGAATCTGTTTCATGATCATTATTAAATCTAATAGCAAGTAGGTGATCAGCCTCCAGTGCCTGACACACACCGTCGACTTTTTGGGTCTAAGGCATATCGGTTTCCTCACGATGTTTACCTTCACCGTTCGAGCTAATGTTAAATGCGCACATAGAAAGAATGTAAATTGATTTTTTTTTTTAAATACTGTATTTTTTTCATTCAAAGCATCCTCTAACCCAGGAACCGTAGAGAATCTTCAGGCTTTAATTATAAAGCTGTCGCACGGCGTGCTTTAAACTCGTTTACTTGTTTGATTTCTTTCACGAGCTATTAAATGCCGTATAAATTGGCTGATTTCTGTTGCAATCGCAGTTTTTCACAATATAACCAAACAAATATACACTATCTGTTTTTTAATTATATTTATCATAGTATTTACATTTAAATATAATTAAGAAGATATTTATTGTGTGGAGTCGGGTCTCACAAATTTGATTCGGCAAACAAATTCTACGAATCAATGTGTAGGCATTTCCCACAATCTCCGTACATGTTATTAACCAACGTGTATATTATCATAACAATTCTGGCGTGTTATACTTTGAATATTACAATAATATAAACTTCACAGGGCTCATTAATATATGACAAACATAAAGGAAAGTTTGTTTAAACAGAGATGAATTTAAGAAAACACGTTAGCAAGTTTATAAAAATCAAAGACTCAAAGGACTCTAACTGGTGTCACATTTTATTTATTATAATTAAAATTGATAAGAAGTGGCGAAACATATTTAAAAAATTTGGTTAAAATTAAAATTATCTAATATATAAAATTCTCGTGTCACAATGTTCGTCGCCATACTCCTCCGAAACGGCTCGACCGATTCTTATGAAATTTTTTATGCATATTTAGTAAGTCTGAGAATCGGCTACTATCTTTCAAACCTCTAAGTGATAAGGGGTGTCCACCCCATGAATTTATTATTTATTTTTAGACGATAAAATTTGTTTTTATTTTTTTATGATACAGCATTAATTTCAAATAAATACAGTTAATATCAATGTAAAAAATAATAAAATAAAATCAAGTATCAAGTAAGTTTAATCCACTAAATATATCAAACTTTTAGGGATACCATACTAATTTTTTTTTTTAATTTGCCGCGCTTTTGCGTTATCTTCTTTTATTAGCCAGACTCTAGTTATTTTTATTAAACGAAAAAAAAATCCTACAAATAATATACATGGCAAAACGACGTTTGCCGGGTCAGCTAGTGTATCTATAATACATATTACGCTTATTAAAAGAGTTGTAATCATCAAAAACATAATGCTTTATATATAATACGAGGAACATACAAAATTTAATCTGCTAGTCCTGTGTATGGATTTCGAAAAGAGCTGAATAATGCGTCTGCCCCCGTTAATTTTAAGGTTAACATTCAAAAGGGCAATGTTTGCCTAGTGGCTTCAGCGAGCGACTCTCATCCCTAAGATCGTAGTTTCGATACCCGGCTGTGCACCAATGAACTTACTTTCTATTTTATTTAACATTCACTCGAACAGCGAACGGAAACTTCGTAAACAGGCTTGCCTTAGACCCAAAAAAGTCGACGGCGTATGTCAGGCACAGGAGGCTGATCACCTGATACTTGCCTATTAGTTTAACGAATCATGAAACATATAGAAATCCGAGGCCTAGCCCAAAAAAGGTTGTAGCGCTATTGTATTTTTTTTACATTTTAAATCGAGATAAGTAAGTATATAAATACTATATCTCAAAATACGTTTTTGACACATTGTCGTTTGATTAAGGTTTAATTTCAGTATTTTTATTTTATTTCATAATGTCCTTGTTTTCTGTTTCATATATATATGTATTTTGTTTAACAATGTTATCTGTTTTGGCTTTGTATATTCTCTGTGTTTTCTTTTATAATATGGATATGTGTTAGCTGTAAGATCACTTTTAATAAATAAATAGTAGCTAAGTTTCGACTCGAAATCTTACCATTAATAAAATAAATACATACCATGAAACAGGAATAGTCCAACAATGTTTAAAACCAGCCCCAATGTTCCCACAGCAACCAATAGTTTCGCATTGTGTATCGTCTCAATATTGATAAATCTCTGAACAGCCTCCACTGTGATGCTGAAGCACAGTGCCACAAGGAAGACTGCATTAACTAAGGCACCGAGTACTTCAGCGCGCGCCCATCCGAATGTGTTCTTTGACCATTTCTTCGGTGACATCTGTTGGTGAATATAATATAATATATTTGGCCTATTTCTAGAGGGCATACTGCCGTCAATATTTTATCAGTTTCGAACACTTGGATTCTGGTAAAGCGTTTGATAACATCGATCAAATTGGAGGGGAAGTTAATTCAAACTAATCGTAAATACCATATTATTATTTTTTATAGAACGGGGCAAACGGGCAGCTGATGTTAAGTGATACCGCCGCCCATGGACACTCTCAATGCCAGAGGGCTCGCGAGTGCGTTGCCGGCCTTTTCAGAATTGGTACGCTCTTTATAAGACAAAATAACGAACAGTCAAATTTACGGGTAGTAAAAAACATCATTCGCCGTATACGAGACATTCAATTTATAAATATGTTTACATTATTAGTTTTAAATCCTAACACGATAAAAAGATGCAATTAATAGAAGAGCGCAAACTACTTCGATATACTTATTTGACCTATGGGAGTTTTAATCTCGTTTCTGAATATTACCCTCAGACCGTATACACAAATTTGTGTTTTTATAATGTATCAGTAGTCAAATGACCGAAGAATCTGTTATAATAACCAAAACTATTTTGTAACAATATCAAAAATAGAGCGAAATCACCCAGGGTCATATCATGAACACGCATGAAAACACCCCTCTCCCCTCCAGATCCCCCTTCAGATGCAAGAGATATCCTAACTTTAAATACTTTTATAAATGCCAAAATATAAACATATGTAACATATAGAACATACCTACAACTAAATTTCCTATAAGAAATTGCAATCCCACGCATTGCGTTCTTTACTCAGACAGAATGAGGAAAATACCGCTATAAAAACTATACTCTACATTTTTACCCATTGACTCATTGTACGTGATGACGTCATAAGGCTGACAAGGTTCGATTGTGAAAAGCCCGATATCCGAGATCCATATCTATTTTCATATAAATTAAAATCCAAACAAGGAAAATGCGGAAATTAATTGAGTGGAAATCTATTTCACACTAGATATAGGGAAGTTGCATATAGATTTTCCTGCATGGTTTACCAGCAATCGAGCCTCAATGGAAATATGCAAACCGATCACGGCCTACAATGGCGTAACTATACCATCGGGGTCCCGTGTCAAATTCTTTTGACGAGGCCATGGAATTAACTTCGAGATTTTTAGCGTACTCAATTACACGTTGTATATGTCCCTCTAATGGCCAAAGGCCTCCTCTCTCGTATTGGAGATTTCACATTCATCCATAAAACATAATATCTCTTGGTCAAGGGCCCTCTTGGGTCGGGGGCCCGTGGAGTTCTGCCAGCCCTGTCTCCCTATTGTTATGTCACTGACGGCCTAGGCAACTAAAAAATTACTTGACAATTTTCCAACGCATATAAAAATTATTACATCTACTTGACTTGATTCTTTAACATGTTTGAAGTATCGGTTATTGGTTGTTTATCAAAAGATTTATCAGTGCACTATCTATTTGAGGAAAAATTACGATTTTCGAAATCACTACATTGAAAACTGTTACAGTATCTAATTAATAACACGCCATAATATTCTTTTTTTTTTAAATTCCCACCCTTTTGCAGGGCTATCCAATACTTTCATCATCATAGTAAGATAGTATTTTTTATAAAAAAAAAACAGATTTCGAGTTTAGCTATTTATAGATTATATAAGATTCTGATTAGGAGCCCTATTGTTAGAAGAGACAATCTTTGGGCTTGATAGTCAGAATAAACAATTCAAAGTCACAAAATGCTCACTCATATATAGTAATAAAAAGAGAAGGAAATACTTGTAATGAATTGTTTTCAAACAACACTTTAGAGTAAAGTTGTACTGTAAATATAATTCTATTGATTAAGATGTTGAGAGCCATGTGCTGATAAGTAGACAATTATGCATTATTTATAATAACATAGGATACACTAGAAGTGTAAATACATTATAACATAATAAAAGAGATACAATGTGTCCTATGAAGTGATCTCATCCAGGCAATGTGGAAAATATAGGACAAAAATAAAAATTTCTTTATGCTTGTTCTCTAACAAAGAGTAAAGATAAAATCATTGAGTGTATGTTAAATGAAATGGTTGAAAGTCCTTAATGGATGTCCTTAAATAATTTAAAGTTCTTCAGTCAAAAATAGTAAATAGAGAATACTTTTTTATATTAATAATTAATCATCAGCATATATATATTACATACATTTACTAAACAACTCAAACAATATCTTGTTAACCTGTCATATGCTGATACAGAAAATATTCTTATTGTGCAAAAATAGTGTAAATATAAATGTGTAGAAATCATTAATATAATTTGTAAAATAGTGTTTACATGTCAAAAGGAAGAGACTGGCTGCCCACAACACAGGGAATCCTAGTGTGGAGGCCAGTGCACTTTACTTAATTTAAATATCTTGTATAATAAAGTTTTTCTTTCTTTCTTTCATATATATTTTTTATACTGAATAAGAGCTTATCAATACGCAAATTCTTTATCTGACACATTATCTTAACAGACAATATCAATAATGCAATAAAAATATTCTTTGAGGAAAAGTACTATAAATAATTATAACTTAACTTTGGCATAAAAAATATTTATGCCTAATATTTAATAGTTAGAACTGTTTTTCATCTGAAGTGTGCCATGTAGATTATGATAAGCATTGTTTAGTATTTAGGTTGATGAGCACAATGTATGTCTTAACTGTTATTGATAACAATCTAAATAGTTATTGTCGGCAGACACTTTTTAAGTAATAATAAAAATAGGTAAAAAAACTTTTTAAGTTAAACGGTTTTATGTTAAACATACATTGCAATGTTTAAGATAAATGTACTAAAAACCAAAAAATAATAAAATAGATACAGTCGTGGGAATTATAAACATATGCATAGACTAGACTAAAATAAAACCGTGGGGCACGTCAATTGTCTACAAATTATCGACTTAATGTGCGATAGAAGAATCGTTTAATTCGTCGTTAAAATAGGCAGTTGGCCCGCAGACGGTCAGGAAATTACTTACTATTTTCTTGCTCATGGAAATTCCAATAGTTATACACTCCATGTAAATAAAAGAGATGTTTCAACTAGTTTATCGTTGGACATTCACACTGCTGACTGGCGAGGAATCGTTTCAACAGACAATTGACATGCCCCACGGTTTTATTTTAGTCTAGTCTATGCATATGTTTATAATTCCCACGACTGTATCTATTTTATTATTTTTTGGTTTTTAGTACATTTATCTTAAACATTGCAATGTATGTTTAACATAAAACCGTTTAACTTAAAAAGTTTTTTTACCTATTTTTATTTTCTAGTTTTTAGTTTTTATTTCGCATTCTGTTTAATTCATTTAGTGCTTCATTATTGCAAGGTTCCTTGCCCGTTAGTTTATATAAATAAATCAATTCTATAATATAAATATAATATATATTTAATTAATAAAATAGATACAGTTTTTAATATAATGTTATATATTATATAATATTTATTTATTTATTTAGTTTATTGTATTGTCACCAAAATCCAAAGTGTATACAAAATTTCAGATTAATCGGTTGACAGGAAGAGGGTGAAATTTGAATTACTAAATTTGACCCAAGAATAAAACAAACAGGGTGAGCTAAATAAAACCATTTAAAAACTAAATTAGTCAAATTGCTTCTTAAACTAAAGTACTTTTTCGTCTCTTTCTATCAAGTTATGTTTAAAATGTGATGAAAAGAGGCTTTTAGTTAAAATGGTATGTTTGGTCTTATTTCTTTTATGAATCAGGGGGAGTGTTATAGTAAATAAAGCATAAATGGCTATGACCTATTAAATATTTTATGTAATAAAACATATATACAAAATAGATTTATTTTTATACTCAATACATTATGATTTTTATCAATTTTTCTTGTGAAATTATAGAACTAAAATAATTTATATTTAATACAAATTCTCCCAATAAAAAATTAAGGTTATTTTTTATTGGGATAGAATTTGGATGTATGCAAATTACAGCCCTTGTCTTACTATCTTACACAAATATGTCTGAATGCACAAAGGCTATTAGAAAGTAGTCTACCAATTAAAAAAACTACTATGTGGAACACCTTACTACTAAACTAACTGTGATTTAATTAATTTTAAATTGTAAACCCATCAATTTCATAGATAGTTAAGTATTTAATAATATTGCAATCCTTTCATTTAGCATTTTACTTTAAATCTTGTTTAATCGAGTAAATGTCAAATGCGACTTTTAGAATATATTCTTAAGTTTATTCACTTACCTTTACAGAGAGAAAAGCAATAACAAGGGCCGCAACATCACTCAACATGTGAAAGGAGTCTGCTACTAATGCCATGGAATTTGTAACATATCCAACAACTAATTCCACTATGAAAAAGCTTCCTGTTAGCCATAACATAGATAATAAACGGCATTTCTTTCCTGTATACTTTCCCATTTTTTCTGTGTACAATGAAATCGTTCATTAATATAACAAAGTTAGCAGAGCAGGAACAATACAGCTTATCATACATTTAACATTAAATTGCTATTAAATTTAAGCACCAAACAGTAATTTTTTTTTACAAGCAAAGCTATTTTTTATATAGGTACAATTATGAAGCACTTCTACTTTGCTAAATAGGTAGTGTACTATAAAGTATACTAATATATTTTTAAAAGGCAAGTTGACAACAAAAAACTAATAAAATTGATTGCAGTAGCAATTATCATAAATAACCAACATAAGTAGTAATTTATGTTTACAAGCAAATAAACAAAAATACGCGACAAAATGATTAAAGTATTACTTACAATTTTAAAATAGCTTAACAATTTAAAATATTCAGTATGTTCCCATGTGTAAACCAATGTCAATAACTTAGTCCTGGTTATTGATTCAACGTCATTCCAAAAAACTTTTAAGCACGGCCACTAGCTAAATGAGTCATACTTGTGCAAGATCGTAACGTTTTATTTAAACTGTTTAAAACCCCACTTTTAAAACAATGGAAATTATCGTGAAAGCTGATAAAATTATTGATAATATTCTTACAACAGTCAAATAGAATAGGCACACATGGTTATAAACTTTATAGCACAGCGTTTGTACTTAATGCATTAATATTCTAATCAGGTTGGTTTATGCTTCTATGTTATAATTTTTTTAATAATTTGGATTCACTCAAAACTACACACTGTTAATCACTAAAAGTTGACAAATTACTAATTTTCAAGTTTCATTTTTCAACCTTCAACTAGATATAGTAGCAAAGTCGATTGGAGTCTGTTGATTGGTTTGGTTCATTGCAGATTTGCACTCTTTTGCGTTTGATTACTTGACGTTTAATTCTTGACACTTTACACAGATGGAAAAGCTTAGTGTTTTTATGCTTTTGATTTAGCTTAGTATATTTATAGCATTAAAACAAAAAAATGGCTGAAAAGAGTTTAACTGTATTTTCTTAAATTAAGATCTAGTATAGTTTTACCGGAATATCATGGCAAATAGCGAAATAAAAAATTGTTGTGGGCAATACTGGGGAAATTGGATTAAATGATCTTGATTCTGTTTAATTTTTATTTGTCTTTAGTGTTATTGAACATGAAGTATATTAGCTATTTGTATGAAGAATGTTGTTATATCGGGTTCTTAAGATAGGAAAATATGCCTTGAAAAATAAATAAACTGTAAATTACTTTATATACTAATTTATTATCAGAACTAGAAAACGATTCTAAAAACTCTTCTTGCATTTCTTGTTCTTCATCAGATGATGAAGATAAAGAGGTCTTTATTATAAATCACTCTTCCAGCATTTCAAGTATTATAAGAAATCGATGATACTTGATGAAATCGTTTTCAATTTTCTTTACATGTTCACAACATTTTCGCCAGTCCTCCAATTTGTGAGAAAGCTTCTTTTGTTAATAATTTATGTCACTTGCAGGTCTATTTACATTTTTATCAGTAACTTTTTCTGTACCTCAAATCATTTCTATGAGGTTCATTATGCAATGATTATGGAAGTTTTAAAATTTCATGACCGTGCGATTTTAATACTTTAGACATATTTTGTTTCACTATTTCAAGTAGTTAAAATTTACGCCAAATATCATCATAATGTAAATCATTTGCACGGAGGTATTCTTTTATAAAAGCGATACGATTGGCTTGTGTGGGTGGTTCATACGTATGGAATGATAACTAGCATTTTCCATAACAATTAACAATTAATTAATTAATGTTGTTAGATTTGGAATTAGCGTCTCTGTCACTCATTTTGTAAAATTGTCTTTATTCATATTTTGGTGGTAGTCAGCAGATACACATCTTGATGGCCTGTACACCAGACAACAATTTGGTACAAAGCATTTTCTCTTTTTTATCATATCTCTCCTTTTTGATTGACATTTAACATATTCAAAACAAATCTCCTTAAGTATAAGTCTGTAAAAAATAATAACATTTATCATGTTACTCAAATGATAGCTTAGTCATTCATCATCATCATCATCTATATAAATCCCACTGGGCACAGGCCCCTAACGAGTGAGAGTAAGAGGAATTATTTCTTAATATTTTCTAACCTCAGATATTCTCAATTACAATTTTTCTATTTCTTTAATTTCAATTTAATATTTTTGTTTTATGCCATGAGATTCCTGTAGATCTATAAGTCATAACTATGGTGCTTAAATTGTTTTTGTAAGACTGAAAGTCTTGTAGCCATAATTTAAAAAAAAAAACCTAAGTCAATTGTCGCAGCATATCTATGGGATTTGATTATATTTATCCTATATTAATATTTTTTTTTATAATTCAATGACAACTTGTCATTGACAAGAGTTTTTTTTTGTTTTGACTTTTAATCGTCTTGCACTTTTTTCTCTTAATCCTATTAGTATTTATTTATTATGGACATTAAATTTGAGAACTGTGAGAGATTTTTAGAAGTAGACTGAGAAATCTCCAATTAACAAAAACTGAAAAAGTGTGATATACTTACTTTAGAAAAATGTATACATAATATACTACCTAACAGTGAAGTTTTGATCAGCTGTTGTAGAATGATTTGTTTAGCTAATTGGTTTGGTTTGGTCTAACAGAAGAGGTACGCAAATGGAACAAAAAATACATTTGCTTTGATAATTATTTATTGTGTTCTAATATCTAGTAGTAATTTAAAGAACTTCATACAGTAATGTGTAATTTCTTTTAAGTCTGTATATTAAAAGCACAATATAGACAAATAATGTCATGAATTTTGTATAGTGTATTTATAAAAATTATCATTTCTTTTATCCTTTATTGAAATATGGGTTTTACAAATATCTTAGGAAAGACATTAGGATTTGCTGGTTATGCTTTACAATATGCTTGTATTACACACTGCACTTTTGAATATGTGGGTGATTTTGTAATGGTATGTATAAACTGTATTTTTAACATAGCAATGTCAATGTTTTAACAGGCAGTTACACTCATGTAGAAGTTTATTTACTAGTACTTATTAATAGAATTCTGTTTCTAAAAACTTAAACATTGAATTATAACTTCTCGTTCATAGTATCAACTAATATAGCATCAATTTTCAGTGCTCAGGTCCATCAATGGAACCAACTTTGGAGACCAACAACATATTATTTACTGAACATATAACACCTCGAATGCAAAGGTTACGTCGTGGGGACATAATTATAGCAAAGTGCCCCACAAATCCAAAGCAAAATATATGCAAACGAATTACAGGACTTCCTGGTGACAAAGTAAAGGGCCATTTTATGAGAAGTCAGTATGTGCCCAGAGGTCATGTATGGCTGGAAGGAGACAATTCTAGTAATTCTTCAGATTCAAGAATTTATGGAGCTGTTCCTCAAGGCTTAATACGCAGTCGAGTAGTATGCAGAGTTTGGCCATTAGATAAAATGAGTACTCTGACTCAAGTGTAGTGAGTTGTCCAGTTTAGTAGATAAATTGTGTAAATAGAAGAGGAAGATAATAATAAAAAAATATTTTTAAAAAAGGCTTGTATTTATTTCCAATGTTATAATTGATTCAGCTTCAGCCTTTATTTGAATATGTCTTATGGCATCAACATTTATTCTGACATCCATTTCAAATGTGTTCCTGTAAAAATTAATTTAAATAACTGTTTAAAATATGAAACAGTATATTGTACTTTACCTGTTTATATTCCGAAAAAGTTCTTCATAATTTTTTTTTTATTAGCCATATTTAAAGTAATTTCATTTAGTTTTGTTCTTAATAATAATTGTTAATTTTCTGCCCCCACCTTCCTTGTAATATTGCAAAGAATGTTACAATATTTTATAACATACAGTCAATAAAATACTAAATTACATCATAAATAATTTAAAATTACTTAAAAGCAGATGAAAGCGTAAATTTTCTTATTGAAAGCATACCGGAAATCCAGACAAAAAGGGTCTTTTGTTCCTCTTATAATCATTGTCACCAAACACTTGCATTTAAAGTGATGTGCTTTCCAAACAGAAACAATTATTTTTCCAGAAATCCGGCCCAACCTTCTTTAAATTTGACTTAATGTGTCGTCTAGAGCAGTGTTGGCCTAGTGGCTTTAGCGTGCGACTCTCATCCCTGAGGTCGTAGGTTCGATCCCGGCTGTGCACCAATGGACTTTCTGTCTATGTGCGCATTTAACATTCGCTCAAAGGGTAAAGGAAAATATCGTGAGTAAACCGACTTGCCTTAGATTTCAAAAGTCGATGGCATCTTGGGCACAGGATCACGTGTCAGGCACAGAAGGCTGATCACCTAGTTGCCTATTAGTTTGACAAATGAACATGAAACAGATACAGTTTTTTTTAATGTGTCCCCTGAATACATAGTTATTCTTTAACATTCTATTTTCAAAATAGTTATAACTTACGAATTATGAAGGACCAAAACTATATTTCCCTGTGGCGTTCTAAAAGCAACATTGTCAATTCTTCCAAACTCCAAAAATGGATAAGTAACCGATATTCTTTGAGATCCTCGAGGTATAAATTTAGAGAAATGGCCCATTGCATAGAACATTGGCTGTTTAATGAACTCGTCTCTTTCTGGAAAGACCATTATGGGGGCGTCGACGAAGTTGTCGGCCCAATTGGGACCACCTTTTTCATCTAAGCAGAGATTCCAGTCAATCCAACCGGTTACATGATGATTTAAGTCCTACAAAAAGGTTTTACGTTACAATCGGCATATCGGCGGTATATCGGCATTGTTATTGAATAGTATTTTCTTTCTAATTAGTGTTTATTAATTTGAATGTTATCTTGGAAGTAGCGACACCATTAAACTGGTGTTTGCGGTCGATAACTGGGTTGAATTTAAAATTAGTATAAAATACCTAGAAGAGTGTTTTGTCAGTTTTGTGATAAATCTTACAGACCTCGATAATATTTTTGGTGTAACGATGAGCACGTTCCCAAGAACCTAGTTTCACTCTCATAATATGCCATGGCATTGGACCTGTAACAATTCTTGTGTAATTCATTGGCTATTTCCCAAATATAATTTCTTAAAACCTAAGAACATACATCTACTTCTAAGGACGAGTGACAGCGGTATTAAATTGTGTATATAATATTAATTTAATTAGATTTATTTATTTATTCACACTTCGTTACATTTATAAAAGAACACATAGGATAATACATAAAAATTATAAGGGATGCAACGGGCGGTCTTCCAGGGAACCCTATTAAGAGAAAAAACTAAAAAATGAAATATGATGGGTAAAGTGCATAACCAAATCTTATGAAAAAAAATAAAAAAAAAACCTTAATATGGTTAAGAAATGTTTATGCAGAAGAGTTTTAAAAGATGTAGGTAAGCCAATTGTATGGAGTTGGGCAGCCTATTCCACAACTGAATGGCGGAGATCCAAAACTAACTGCCTAAGAAGGAGCTGTGATATGGAATTTCTAATAAGCATCGATTGGAGGAACGTAACATATTATAGTTATAAGGACCTGAGAATTCGAAATGATATGATAAGAGGAGTTTTGGGATTTCAAAGATTTGAGTATAGAAGTGTTATACCTAATATTGTTTTCTAGATTAATAATAAAACTTATTTACGGATATACTTACCTACATAAGACGTGTCGATGAAAACTGAAAACCTCTACTTCGAACTCAAATGTGCTATAATTTCCTTTATATCCGTTAAATGAGAGATAATTTAATAAAACTACTAATTTTACGCTGAAAACAAGTGTTGACAGAACTGAAAAGTTACCTTCGCAAGCCTCTGTGGCTAACAGTATTTTATTGTATCTAGATTGAAGATCATCAAAAATAGTTGCAGGCGCAAAGTTTCCGTAGTAGTGAACCGCGATTCCATCTATGTATTTTATTGAGTCGCTATCGGCATTTTCCATCTGTAACATTAACTTCTATAATACAACCTATTACGGTATCTAATATATAAAATTCTCGTGTCACAATGATCGTTCCCATGCTCATCCAAAACGGCTCGACCGATTCTTATGAAATTTTTTTTATGCATATGCAAACTGAGAATCGGCCACTATCTATCTTTCAAACGCCTAAGTGGTAAGGGGGTCCCAATTTCTTTTTTGTTTTTTTTTTATGTAACGAAACTCTGCGATCAACCCCAATTATTATTGTAGATATGTAGTTATTTTTATTGAACTAAAAAAGTTACCTAGAAATAAATAAACATGGCAAAACAACGTTTGTCGGGTCAGCTAGTATATCTATACTTTTTGGTTTAATTTCACATCAGGCTTGTACAGATTCTCTTTCTCTTCATCTCTTTTCAAAACGAATGCTTAGAAATGACTAAGTATGCAAAACTAAACATGTTTTGGACACAAAAAGTACATGACCTTTAGTAAATATAATCAATGAATCTTCCCCGTGCCTTACTTGGAACTAATGAGAATAAACTGAACGGATAAACAAAATAGAATATTTAAAGAACTTTCTTATTTGGTGTATAATGATAGGAAATTATTACCCCCAATAAGTAGAAATGTAGGAGATAGCGCTGGTCATCCACAGCAAAAATTAATGTTTTATTAAAACGAGAATTTCTTATTGTTGGACCAAGATTCTTTCCAACCCATTGACCCTGAAATCACACATATGACTATGTCATTATTACATAATTGTTATACCATATCACGAAAATCGGCTTGATTTTAATTCCCTTCAGGTTGTTATACATGTTAAACCAATCACGTTCCTTTTAGGTTTGCGTTTTAATTCGGGAATTGTAGAAATGCCAATTCGGTCTTTGTAATAATAAAAATATTCTATATTTTTGACTGAATTAATTTATATGAATTATTTAAATAGATCTATAAAATGTATTTATTGCATTGACATTCTTGTAAGTTTACCTACATTATATTTATTTATAAGTCCTAAAACAGCATGTACAATGTACATATGCTTAAAATATTCAAGAAAATATGTCTTCACAAATTTTACACATAAATTATAAAAATACCTACTATGTATAATATACCTACCATGGGAGAAATAAACCATATTTTTAATAGTTACCATTTCAGCTGGAAACCATCCTAAGGAATTAAACGTCACGAAGGGTATGATGCCATTGATAGGTTCGTTCGTTGTGGTTAGAGCCCATATGTCTATTTCTGCTTTTTCATATAGTTCCATGAACCTAGAAGAATAGATAATTATAATAACGAGACTCCTAATGTTTAAAATCACAATAAAAAAAATCAGTGGCGCTACAACCTTTTTGGGTCTGGGCTTAGATTTCTGTATCTGTTTCATGATCATTTGTAAACTACTTACTAATCTCACGGATGATAGTCAAAAGAATGGAGTGCCCCTACTTACGACACTGCTCTGACATCTCCGCAGGGCTTTGTACCTGATAGTTTTTATTTAACTACTTTTTCCTTATTTTTACTAATTCTCTAACATAGATCTTAAGAAACTATTGTTACTAACTCACTAATCAATCAATGGACTGTATTTGTCTGATTAATAAAAATTATTATTATTATTATTAGGTGATCAGCCTCCTGTGCCTGACACACGCCGTCGACTTTTTGGGTCTAAGGCAAGCGGTTTCCTCACGATGAAAATTGTATAGTTTTATTGTAATTTGCTTTCGTGGCTTAATAACATACACCATAGATTTGGTTCGGAGATAAACTGATCACTAAAACGCACAATATTATTTATGTTGCATACATGTTTTTGGACTTTACTAGTCACCAACCGCCTTAAGTTAAATCTGGTCCAGTATGTAGCCCCATAATCTTAAACCCCAATCAATCCGTATCACCTCGACGTCCGTCGTTCCACAACTGAGCGTTTTCTAAGGCAGTTTTTGCCGCGCACCACCACTATGTGGAACGAGCTGCCCACTAAAGTATTCATGTCAGTGTCCATGGGCGGCGGTATCACTTAACATCAGGCGAGCCTCCTGCCCGTTTGCCTACTATTACATATAAAAATTAAAATCTAATAAAGAGCAAAGTTTGTATCGAAGTTAGACATCTGATGAGAAGACGAGGGTGTGACTAAGATGAGAATAAACAAGCAAAAAACATTTTATATAAACGTTTAGCTTGTTACAAATTCAGTTCTCACTTGAGAGAAAAGTAATGAATCAAAATATACTAACTTCACGTGATAGTCTGCGAAACTCTGATAAAACTCCGGTTTCAGTTGTGAGAACCCAGTGATCTGTTCGTTTGTTTTCATCCACACTGGAGGTGACCAGGTGGAAGCCATCACCTTAACCTCTTGTTTCGACACTCTTTGGATGTATTTGATCATCGGAATCTTAAAAGAAAGGTATTCATTATAGGTAACTGGCTTCGAGACCTCGTTCGCCTATGCGCTCTAAAATAAGATAGATTTCTTCTGGCTACGGAATTTTTCAAAACAAAATTAGTACTTATTGCGTTCTTCATTACAATCTAACTTTAGGTATCTTTTTTTTGTACCAATTGATATTTCGCAACAGATAAAGCCAACAAGTCGGTAGAAATTTGGGTAATTAAACAGCGAAAAGCGGAAAGTTTTTTGCTAGATCTCGTCTATTCTACGCCCTTGTATTACGAACTGATTGTAATTGTTATAATAATAATAATAAAAGCCTTTATTGCTGTAATTACTTATACTAGTACATAAAATGAGAAATACTAAAAAATTAACACTAAAAATAAAAAATAAATACTAATTATTAATCGGCAAGCCGGTTGATTTCTGTTATACAGCTTGTCCTTTGACATAGGCCTCCTCTAAGGGCTTCCAATCTTCTCTGTTTCTAGCTTTACGTAGCCACATAGGGCCAGCTACTCTTCTCACATCATCTTGCCATCTTTTTATTTGTCTTCCTCGTTTTCTTCTGTCAAAGCGAGGAAGCCGTCACTTTCTTCGTACATTTATCTTTATCTTCTCTCATAATGTGTCCTGGGGCCTTAGTCAAGATGCCTTAACAGTAGTGTATGTAGAAAGTCGAAAACTTAATTTGTATGGAAATGACAGTTCGTGTCGAAAAGTTTTCATACAAATTTAGTTTTTGACGTTCTACATACACTACTGTTAAAGCATCTTGACTAAGGCCCCTGTACATTTCCATTTCAATCTTTTACTAGGAGTAACAGCATTTCTAAACTTAGTAATTTCCTTTATTTCTTCTAGTTTTACTCTATCTTTCAATTTCAGACCTAGAATACTCCTTTCGATACTATTCCGACATACTCTTAGTTTGTTAGCTTGTTTATCAGTGAGTGACCAGTTGTTGTGACCATCTAGTTGCAGATGACACTCAAAGTAATTCCACGCTTTTAATACCAATTAAATAACATTATTTAAAATAGAAATTACCTTGAGGAATAAATCTTCATAAGTAAACGTGAAATTTGTTAACGCAGCATCATTCCGTGGATACTCATTGTAGGTGTAGGGGTGTGTGGAAAAGTCAGCGCCTCCTATCGGAGTTCGAATGAGATTATATTCCAGCCCATCTTCAGCAAAGTATGAACTGTAATAACAATTAAATTACCTTAATTCTAGGTCTTTACGGTGAGTTTGGCAAATATTAAACGCTTGTACAGTATGTCTTATAAATATTTGTTTAAGAATTCATATTGTTGCGTGTTGCGCGTTTTCGTGTATAATTCATAATCATACTTAGAACTCTCTTGTCTCTGAATTTTAGCTCTAGCTCTGACCCTAAGAATGTAACAGTGTCCCCAATATCCGACCACCATTGACCGACATTAGACAGACAAATATTTGATTTATGCGTTTTTGCGCTTGCGTGTTATACTCTCTCTAACTGAGAGTTACTGATTGTGTACAGCATATTAAGTAGGTACATTAATATAGGCTGCAGGTGAGAGCCAGCAATGAGAGGGAGGTGTCACAGGACAGAAAACGTTTCCAAACGTGGCCGTCACAAGCAAACCTGAGGTAAAGAGAGCTGGAAAGAATTGGAGCGCGGTGAAATACGAGGCTCTAGACCGAACGCGATATATACTCACTGTGGACGCCCTCTGCCCCATCTAGGGGTTATATGAAGGAAATTTCTCGTTTCACAGGCCAAGACACATTGAGGGTCGCGGAGTGAGTGATTTATTTTATGTTCTTTGCATAAGTATGCTGGTAAATTGTATTATTTTATCTAATAATAAGAAAACTAATCGTCTGGACAATTAATCACCCTAATTATAAGTTTTATCGTAAAAGAAAAACTATTCTTTGAATCGTGCTAATACAGTCACACCTCCTAAAACATTTCTTACAGTGTTTTGTTTTTACTTAGAGTTTAATAATAATAGTAATAACACTTTATTTACATCAAATAATACAAAGCAGGAGAAAAATAAAATTGGATTGCATAACACGTTAAACGCCAATAGAATTTTTTTTTATTAAATTCTGCCCATGGGTTACATAGTTACAGCCAAATATATAACTGAGGTCACCGGTGCATCCCAAGGCGCACAAATACAGAAAAGACATTTTCCGTTACCCTGCGCCGTGCCGCCCACCCCGCCGGCCACCCGCTATTCACTTCGACAGTGTTAGTGCGCTCGCGCTTGCGACGATTGCCTCTGCTTTGCTCTTTCTATTAGTTTCCTACTAAATTTGTTTTCGCTACATAACGAACTTAACTTAGGTTGCGTTAATAATGTACGAGATCCTTAGGTATTGGCTTAGCTATGGAGGAATTAAAATTTACACAGACTGAATTGCAACAAATCAACGCGTTAGCATATTATTTTACAACAAACCCTTTGAGAAACAATGATTGCCACTCAGAATCAGATAGCGAACAGATGCTAATACCGAAAATAAAAAGACGTTAGGTTATACTTACTTGCAACTGACAACTGGTATACAAGCTTAGAACTAGGTTATTGGAGAAACAAACCCATTTAATTGGCACTTTGCGAAAAAACAAGAGGGTTAGGCTGTTCTAGAATTCAGAACTGTAGAAAGGTAAAATAATGGCTGTGGAGAATGAAGACGGAGTAACGGTGTTAAAACGGAAGGATAAGAGGGACGTGCTTTTGCTTTCGACAAATTTGCTGTGGTAGAGTAAAAAGGCAAACAGATTCGGAAGCCGAAGATCATATTGGATCATAATAAATCCGAAGGGTCTGTAGATATGAGTGACCAAATAGATGCCTATTCTTCGGCATTGCAGAGAACCGTAAAATGGTCGGTTTAAAAAAAATCGTAATCATCGTAAATTGACCGTAAAACGGTTTGGGCTTAGGTTGACATAATTGTGAACCCTGTATGCATGTTTTGTTATTATTTTTCTTTCTGACATCTTTTCTCATCAACTTTTACTGATTTATTTGACAAAATTAAGGCTAAATATTAATATTTCTAAGGGTTGGGTTGTTGTAAGGCGTGCACTTGTGGATTTTCCCAACTTTTTTATACTTTGCAATTTCCTAGTTTTTCTAAAGATAAATTTAATTTTTCAGTAATATTGGTACACAACACAACACACCATACTTTCTGCTAATTTTTGTTTAAAAAATAAAGACTGAATTGAGTTAAATATCCAACATTTTTGGAACGAAGTTTTATTTTTGCTTCTTTTTTAAAATCTTTCGATTTTTTCAAAGTACTATCTAGGTACATTTGTCCCAATGCGAAGTATTGTTCTACGGCGCAGTGCCGGTCACATAGTACTTTAAAATCAACAGTGGGTATGGCAGACGGCGAGAAAAAACGGTTTGAATATGTCTTTAGCTTGAGGCCACCGGTGACCCCCATGGCGCTATGATAGAGGAATGATGAGGTCACCGGTGACCCCCATGGCGTTCAACGTGATAAAGGATTTAAATGGGCGGTCTTACAGCTAAAAGCAGTTTCTTCCAGATAATTTAAACGTAAATAATATAAATAAATACAAACTTAAAACTAATATGGCGACAAACCTACCTAATAAAATTATGTTTAGTCCTTTCTGACAATTTGTTCCAGTTGTACGCTGCGGCATCTGTCACGGAGCCACCGAAACCATGGATTGTTTGATAGCGATTATTTTGGTTCAAAACAAGTGTAGTTCTTGTCCAAAAAGGACCTGAAATTATCGAGGTTGATAAAACCAGCACGTGGACAAAAAAGTAATTTTTCCTCTAATAATCAGATAAGAATAATCGTACTTAATTATTTCCAATAAATTATAATGGAAATTAATAATAAAATATCGGTATTTTTCTTCGATCGATCCACCAAAAGATTACCAATTAACTACAAATACGAAATATTTTTAAAATTCAATAATTAAAAATTACTAAAAGTCGCTCCTCATACGTGTAACACTTAAATAGAGTAAAAAAACCTCTTTGAACGGAATTGAGAAAAAAACCGTATTTATGTATTGATAACGTTGAAAAAGATATTTTAAGGTAATCAATGTAATATGTATATAATATACCTTTATCGATGTGTATTAAAAAAAAACTAAACGACAAAGTGATACGAGACACGAGGACAAAGAAATTTTGTGAAAAGGTTAAAGTCAAATAATCTGTATGAGGCAAATATAGAATAGACTTTCAAGTGAAGTGAATGAAAAATTTGACAAAAAAGTATTAGTAGTGATATCATCTCACTTTCATTTTCATTTTCTTCATTTCTTTGCACATTCAACTGTTTTTGTAGCCTTGAAAATGCTTGAATTCTTCCAATTGACTTCTCAAAGCGCTTTCCCGCCTGAAAAAAGACATGATAAAAAGACATGATATGAGGTTAGAGCATTGACTATAGAGAGTATAGAGTTTTTAGCTCATTGTAAACTTCACTCTGTGTTACGCCGTTAAAATCTCCTGCCACAAATCTTAATATATATAAATCTCGTGTCACAATGTTTGTCCTCAATGGACTCCTAAACTACCGAACCGATATCAATCAAATTTGCACACCATGTGCAGTTCGATCCAACTTGAGAGATAGGATAGTTTAAATCTCAAATTATAGTCGCAATTTTAATTTATTGCAAAATATTAGTTTATTATTTGATACAATTCTAACAGATGGCGCTGTGTTAAAATTATCAACGTTTCACATAAGCTGTCATCTACCTTTCACATAAGTTCTCCTACCGTTTCCCGTGAATAGTTTACTACTATGTAATATAACAAAAATCTTAGCCAGAGCAACGCTTGGCCGAGTCTACTAGTATACTATAGATATTTTTTACAGTAATTTTCTATAGTTTTAAATAATAACAGATATTCATTGTTTACGTCTGAGGCGCAAACTAATACCCACGGAAATGAAAATGTATGAAAATTATCGTTACGAGTGTAGCGGAGTCCGTAATGGGTCCGTTCTGCTCGCAGTGGAAGGCGGGCGTAACTGTTGTGGGTTCTGGCAGAATGACCAGCGCTGTGGCACACGTCTGCTCCACAGCATAATGCTGAGCCAGGGCCAATTACAACCTCAACGCACACACATTACACACTTAAATGTACCTAATTCATTTTTTTCCATAATTTTTTGGTATTTTTCTTTTTTTATTATTATTTTGTGGGTTTCTCTGTGTGTGTTTCGTTAGTCATAAATGTTATGTCTATGTAATTGTCATCACTACTAAGAGGTATAAACAGAGACATTTCATAAAAATATGTTTTTTAAAGATATTAAGTTCGACACGCAATATAATATGTAAGTCAGTAGGCTATCCTACCTACACTTAACACATATCAGAACCGTACGCCCAATCACATTTTAGAATAGTATACAAAGCAATTGGGACTAGCTCCGCATAAGTAATCTAAGTCTAGGAACTCAGCATACTTAAGAAATCTTTTCAATAATAAGTTCCAAAATTAGGCCCATTCCCAACAGTATTACTTGACATCACGGTCAAAGGATTTAATCATTTTTCTAACCACGATGTACTTTATAAAGCCATTAAAAGATATATTACCCTTGTTGTCGTATATGCGACGTAGCTGCTGGCGGCTGGTGGATCTCTCGTGATGGTGTCACAGTATTCTGAATTGCAGACACAAACTATCGATCGGCCTTCGATACCTAGATCCCGCTCTAGACATTTTTGGTCTATAACATTACAATATATTACATATTACAATAGATTACAATAGTCATTTACAATTGAATACAATACACATTTACATTAGATTACAATACAATTATATACATTGGTTTACAGTGAGGCTCTAGCGCCTAAATGTAAACTATTATATATATGTGTGTGCTTGGTTGTTGATCTAGAAGGCTTGAATATAGAATGAATCCTTAATTAATTAGTAACATAGGAAAAATGATTTATTTATTTAATTTAGAAGACGACAAAGTATATTCGCCTAGATTTTTTTTTATTCCAGGTACATAGTCTACAAATATAATTATTAAATCAATTTATATAAAATATTGTAAAAACTATTTTGAAAGAGTAACTATGGATTTTCTTTACTATTCTTCTCCATATGAAACTTCCGCTTGGAAGGCCAACAAGTAATTTTTTTATATTTTTAACTTGTAATTTTGACTTTCAAAAGTGCCTTTTTAATAGACCTTGGAATAAATGATTGGACTTTCACTTTGTTATATTTAATTACGCATTCGTTTAGCATGAGTTATTTTATTATTAAAGAATTATTAATTCCTATTTATTTATAATAATTGTGTCATCAAACATAGTATATGACAAATTAAGAAATATAACAACAATAAATTCTAAAAATATTGGTCGTGTCAGACAAATTACAAATGCATAGAAAAAGAAATGGAACATCATAGGACTCCTTTAATTTAGTACATGTAAGTAAATGTCTCTTGCACTGTTTTCGAGATGAAATAAAAACCGAGTTGAGCATGAAATCTATTTTTAGACTGCTATCTATGGGTATTTTGTTTTCTAATATAATATTTCATGATTTGTTATAATATTCTGTAAATTAAAAAAAATAAAAACACGCAGGTTACAAGGACAACAAGTCAATAAAGATTAATTAAAACATTAACGCCTATTCATGTTACACTTGAAGTACTACGAGTGAAACGTTGCATGCTCTACATAAGTCAACTCGACGTGACCATGCATGCTAACACGCGAAACATACAGTTCTAAATTTAATTACAATTATTGTCATAAGATTGACCAGTAGAGTGGAAGCCACGAGACTCCGAGGCCTTGCTGAACAAAACATGTTAAGGTCCTAACAGGTCTTAGTACACAGACGTTAGCGTCTGTGTACTTACCGAAGAAGGGGGAATGGAGGAAGATATGCAAGACCAAAATGTCATCAAAAAGAAGAGCTTGTCAAAATTAAATGTTTTAATCATTTTATTTATTTGTAAAATTGTGTTTCGATTTTATAGTCTCTCAAATAGGTTGTGTGTTTGTCGTATAACAAATGTGACAAAAAATTGGCTTTAGGATTTTACGACCAGAAAATTGTATAGATCAGAGAAAGTTACATTATAGTGACAAAAAGGTTCGTGAATAACCAATAAATAGAAAGAAAATATGATTAACAAACGCGGACAAATGAGAATCACAAACTTACTACTTACTTACCACTTTTAGTGACAACAATAAAACTGAATATCAAAACTATGTTGTGTAGAGTGCGCATTATTCACTTATCGTTCTTTTCCAATTTACATTTGTCAACTATAACAAAAATAAACGTTTAAAATTATCGAACAACTAACTCGATCCCAGATCACCAATAAATATTAATCAGAGCCATTAAAGTAAATAAACGGAACCACACTCGTTCAATTCCTTACATCTTTTGGCAACAGACAAGAACTATTTTTATGGAGTTGTGGAGGCACATCCTACCGCATCTGTTGCGATGTTCCGCCACGATCAGGGCTCTAAGCAAACGTATCTTGTGACCGGAATCGTACGTTTTTTTCTCCACAATGGTGTACGTGGCTGTAGGAAGCCGTGTCAATAAGTGTGTCAAAAATCGTATAGAAAAATGTGAATGGAGCTAAACAAATGTCACTAGTTCCTTAGGTTTGGTCATTGTGACCATGGTAGTAAGGTATGTTTAATACTTACCACTTCACGGTAAGAGCTTTCCTAAGTGACTGTTGGTGTTTGTTATGTCCGAGTGACCTAGGCATTAACATCTTATCGATTAATTAAATGTATCACATGTTTGTGTGGTCTTAAGAATTTCGTGGTTCCGTATTTGTTTATTTAAAGCATATATATGCGGAGTTATAGAAAAAATATTATAAAAATAATTATTACACAATTAGCCAATAAAGAACAAAAATGTCGCGCTCCTAAACCAGACTGGTATTTTTACATTAACACAAACCACAGTGGTAATCAAATGTAACATACCATAATTTAGATTATATTATTATGTAAAATAAATAACAAAAAACCTAATAAAAATAAAAATACTGCTGCATTTCGCTTTATTAAACTATTTAGTGTTTTTGAATCATATCTTTTGCTGAATTTGACTGATGATGGTAATTATTGAATATCAGTTAAGATATGATAAGAAGAACTTACAAATAATAAAAGAAAATACATTTATCTTATCCTTCAGAATGTCAAGGTCAAATTTTGCCAAACCAACAATAAAAGCAATTGCTGATTTGCAGGAGGTTCTATGAAAATGTTTAAGTAAAATCTTTATAGAGTTTGAGCGGGGATATCATCAGAGTACAACTTCGCACTCGCAAGTGCCTTTAAAATTCCACATCTCTTCCACTATAGCTTTAATTAGGCGAGCGATTCTCATCTCTTAAATCGTAGGTTCAATCACCGGCTCAAACCAATGGACATTTCTTATGTGCGGATCACTTGCTCGCAAAGAAAACATCGCTTGGAAATCGGCATGCTTTACATCTGCATGCACATAAAGCTAACCATCTTGCGTATTAAAAAAAATATCATGAAACAGATACAGAATTCTTAGGCGAAGACGGTTGTAGCGCCACTGTTTTTTTGAGTTTCTGCGGTAGCTTTTTTAAAAACTAACAATAATCTTCAAATACTGCTCCTTGTGTGTCATTATTCGATCATGTGTCTTCAACTGTTATGTCATTTAAATAAATGTGACACATTAATTTATAATATTATTTATAGCGATCTTAGTTATAGTTTTTTAATAAAGAGTATTTCTTATAATTATACCGTATATATATAATATAAATTTTATGTTATATTTAAAGATTATACAAAAGTAGAAATTCATTTTGGCGATGACAGCTTGCTTTTCCCACGCCGAACCATTTTTATGCGTAAACAAAGCGCTTCTAAAGAAGTCTAAATAATAATAAGAACCTTGGATGAATGTTTTATTATTTTTTCTAACATTGTACTTTACACAAAATCGATTCATTTGGATTAATCTCGATGGTCTTGATCGTCTCGTTCTCAATCTTCACTTCTATGTAACGTTTGCTGCTTAACCGTACGTGGACTCTGACGGTTCTGGAATTCCTGAAAATAGGTAAAATATGTCGCTTAATCATAGACACCAAATAGTTGTTAATCCTTAGTCCTAATCACTTACATCTTATTTCAACGCTTATTTCGGTTTGAGACATACCCTACAAGTTTGAATTAATTAATAATAATTTCATTTTAAATTTAAAGAAAGCCGTGAAATGCGTCGACATTATCTAGATCCATTAATAAAAACGGAAAATTGAATGAATGAATGAATATTAGCCATTAATAAATAAAATATGTAGGTACGTTACAGATATATTTTAACTTTTTTATATACAGTATAAAGCATTTAAAATCTCACTTTACAAAAAATTTGACTTAGGCCCTTGTTTACTAAGTGAGCGATACCTATATTTTTATAAAAGGTGTATCTTTTTTTCTTGATGCCGCCAGCGTTAAAGGTACATTGCCACAGGGATCAAACTTTTTTAAAGTGTATTAATTTTCTTTTTAATAATTTTATTATTACTTTGTAGGTTGAGAAAATTGTAATTACAAATTAAAGTATGTAGATTAATATATTAAATATTAAAAGCGTTTTATTTCTAAATTAAATACTTACGAGCTGTAAAGAATCATTAAGATATTTCCTTAAGGTGTAACGAAAGACACATTTGTGATCTCCACAATACTTTTGGTAACAAATGTTACTCTCTGTGAACCTTTCGGTATAAATTTTGTAAAACGTGCCAAAGCGTAGAACATTGGCTGTTTAATAAATTCATCTTTATCGGGATATATTAGTATTGGTGCGTCGACATAATTTCCCGCCCAATTGGGACCACCATTTTTGTCCAGAAATAGATTAAAATCCATCCATCCAACTGAGTGGTGATTCAAGTCCTGCAAAACAGTGCTCTGAGAATAAGTTTCTTGATGTCAGTGGTTTATTTTATATAATCATTTTATTATATATGAAATCACACGAATAAAAATGAACATAACGTACGATGCATTACAAGCATGTATGAATGAAATTATAAAAGCTTCTGAAACATTCATAATAATACATAATATAAAAAAAGAAATTAAAAGATTGTCGCGATTGATGATGTTTTATCCAGAGCCTTGGAGTGAAAAATATTTTTTACAACAAAGATTTCAGTTATAGTGTGTCGTATTGTGTTGGTGTATTTTGAAATTGTATCAAACAATTTTAGATCCATAATACTACGAATGTAGCGCGCAGCCCGTTCCCAAGAGCCGATTTTGATTGCAGTAGAATCCCAACCAGTTGATCCTATAAAATTTAAAAATACTTGTGAATGTGAATACAATAAAAAATACATCCAGTCCCTGAACTGTGAATAGCAGAGATTCTAGTATGGGTCGAGTCCCACACACTTCTGTAACTTTTAAGGTCATAGGGGCTTTGGTAATGCGCAAATGCTTTTCCACCACGGATATAAAAAAAAGGTATTCCCGCATCACCCCCGTCATTTGCCAAAATTAGTTTTGAACGTATTTAAGACTAAGTATATTTTTAATATAATAATAAATACTTAGGTTTATTAAAAGACAGCTAAAAATAAAACATTCAATTATTCACATGTTTGTATAAAAATGTTGCATTCTCGAAAAATTTTAATCAAGTATTAATCGTGCGAGGTGCGTCATCGTTTTATCTTTTACATCCTATTTCGCCCAGGTTAATTGGAAATTAATACATATGTAACACATATGTGACAAGAGGTAAATCTGGTAAATTGAAATTACCTTCATCGCTGTATCCTCTTCAGCTAAAGTAAAGTTTGACAAAGTTTCGTCGTCCAGAGGATAGTCGTTGTAAGTGTAAGGGCGATTTGAGAAGTCTGCCGCCGATAGGTATCCGGATCATGTTGTAACCCAAGCCATCCTCGCCAAAGTATGTGCTTAAATTGATAGTTTTAAATATTTACGAAAGTTTATTTAAAAATATTATACCCAAAACCTATGAATGTAATGACTGCAAGAGAATTAAAATCATCACAGCAAAATGTGAACCTCGGTTTTTTGAAGTCGATTAATCTATATACAAAAAAACCAGTGGCGCTACAATCCTTGGTTTTGTCCTCAGATCTGTATCTGTTTTGTTCATTATTTTCTAATATGCAAATTAGCTATTGCTACGTGCTAATGGTGCTATGATCACCACGTCGAGTTTTCGGGTTTAAAGCATGACGATTTCCTTACGTTGATTCCTTCACCGTCCGAACCAGTGTTGTGCACACATAGAAAGAAAAGTCTATTGGTGTACAGCCGGGTTTCGAAACTACAACCTCGAAGAGAGGCGCATGCCCAAAAAACTTGAGCTGAAATATTAAGCCTCCTTTTGTTTGAATTACGACTAGACTATCCCGTATTTGATGGGAGGATTCTTGGATATTATTACCGGTACCTTATAAGTCGTGATCTAGTTTCTTCTGACAGTTTATACCAGTTGTAAGCCACAGCATCCGTTATAGAGCCTCCAAAGCCTTCGACATACTGCTCTCTGTTGTCCGTTTGTAAGTCTAGCGAGACACTGCTCCAAAACCATTCTAATAATAATTAAAAAAATTGAAAAATAACTTCCAAAAACCTCTCAGTTTAAAAGGAAAATATATTTACCCACATCTTAAAAACTACTGAACCAATCTTTATGAAATTTAAAGGGTCATCTCAATATGACGTAGTTTTCGAGAAATTTGTGAACAAACAAACATAAAAAGTTTAGCACTCGTGTTTGGAAGCCTTAATAGGTCATCGTACTCAAATCATCCAAAGTAACAATATCACATATCAATTAGATAAACATTTTTTGAAGTTGGTTAAAAATATGTTTATCGTAAAACATACATATTATTCATTATTTTTTAAAAACAAAAAACAGTTAATGCTAGAAAATAATTAAAAATTGCTTTTACACGTCAGATCAAGCTGACTCCCCCCAGTTCTACTCTGAAAGCCTACATCTAAGGTAATCAAATCTTTATCTGTATGACTTACCTGCGCAGGATTCATCATCACCAGATGTGTTTTGATTACTGGCTTGCTGTGCTATGCCATTGCACTATACAAGTCAGAAATATCACATTCTTCCGATTGCCCTTGAGCAAAGTTAGAATAGCTTTCAATCGTACCATTTGATTTTTCCAACCTTTTGCCCGACTGAAAAAAATTTAAATCTCCGTTAGTGTAACGGCACTATCTTTTCTCGTAGAGTTTTATAGATCCCTTGATCTCTATCTATCAGAAGTTTTGTAATTACAAAATGGCGTGTCCACACATTTTGTTAGGACTTGTAGAGTTAGGGCGTGTAGTTTTAAAAGAGTAACTGGTTTTGGTGAAAACAATTGGTCACGGAAGCCATGTTACGCTCAAATACAGTACACACAAACAAGCCTGTGTGTGGGCTATAAAAGCCAACTACCGTAACACATTTTCAAAGAATAAATCGGACGGGTCAGACTGGGAATCAAACCCAGAACGTTACGCGCCAAGAGCTCTACCAGGTAAGCTATGCGAGACTCGTACCTGAAAAACCTATCAGCCGGGCTGATTTGTGAATGTTAACAATCGAGGGCGTTACCCGCATACAAAAAAATTCATTCAAATCGGTCCAGCCGTTTAAGGGTCGTTCAGTGAATTACACACGTACAGTAGAATTATATATATAAAGATGACGTACTAGTCAAAGGAAACCCATTTTTCTCTACAGAAATAACCTCGCTAATGCTGAAAAGTTACATACTTGCACCGAGTTATCGCTTTATGCTATTCAATGCACAATAGATAATATATCGCCATTGTTTATCTGTATCAATTAAATTAAATTATGAAAGATATCACCAATAATCCTTGGTGATATATAAAGGCAATAAATAAATATGACTTTGCACATCACAAGTATGTATAAAATAAACTCAATGTTACAGTTA
Organism: Pieris macdunnoughi; assembly: GCA_905332375.1. Classification (NCBI taxonomy): domain Eukaryota; kingdom Metazoa; phylum Arthropoda; class Insecta; order Lepidoptera; family Pieridae; genus Pieris; species Pieris macdunnoughi. The sequence goes on along the minus strand of CAJOBZ010000017.1, from coordinate 3,463,720 downwards.
TACAATAATAATGTATAATTAAGACATATTTTCATGCATGAGGCAAACGGCAGAATCTATAAATTACTTTATGATTTTTTTTAGTTTACTAAATGATTATTAATTATTTCTAACAAATATTTCCCGTATTTTATAGTAGACGTACCTACTTCATATATAAATTTAATTAACTGTCATGCACTTTTGGTCCTGCGTTCGAGAATCACTTTTGTACCAATGGATATCTTTTGTACCAATTAATATTTACTCATGCGAAGAATAAACATCGTAAAATCGATCAATGCTTATGTTGCAAATTATGGGCTCATGAAGAATGCTCAGGAGTGGAAACAGACAATTTTTCTGCAAAATAGTTATTATTATATTTCTTCTATTTTACTATTGTATTTTTGTTATGGAGGGAAATATGGCTCACTACATTTACCACGGTAATTTTTTTTAAGAATTGTCAAAGTTTAAAAAAACATTTTTTTAATTTTAATTGATAGTTAATATACCTTAAATTTATAATTGTTGTGTACTATTAAGTTCAAAGAACTGATTTTTCATTTATTCTTTGTTCCTGTTTAGTTTCTTTTTCTAAACAACTAAATGTAATACATGCATTTTTGCACTTCTTGTCTATCTTATGTAATTTAATACTTTTTTTTTCTCACAGTGGTTGCCTGGAAGAGATCGCTCGAAAGCGATAAGGCCGCCAGTTGCTCTCCTTTTATTTAATTATGTCAATTGTACTATATTAATGTATATGCAACGAAGTGTTAATAAATAAATAAAATAAATATATTAACCAAAATAAATTAAAATGCTGTGGTATTTGATAATTTAACACGTTTGTTAAAAAGGTTTTTTTGAATTTATGGTATTTTATTCAATTTTGATCGTTTAGGTATTTAGGTATAGTAAGCGTGTTATCAAAAGTAATTCAATGCAATTTCTTTATACAAAATCTTCGTTTAAATAATTAGCTATTTAGACTACTTATACTTCTGCTAATAGTTACACCCTGGATATTGGATAACCATTGTCTTCAAATGTATAAATATATAGCAGATTAAATTTGTATAAAATAAAAAATAAAATAAAAATAAAATATGTTTATTATGGAACATAAGATACATGTATCACTTATTCCACGTCATTAAATTTGAAGGCATCCCTACTCATCGGCAAAGAAGACAGAGGGTGTAGGCCGAGAGAAAAAGCCGGCGTAAAAAACTCTCGGTACTCTTTTAAAACAGCAAATCATCAAACAACACTTATTTAAAACAAATATCGCAAATTGATTAGAAGTAGCCTGTCTAGCACTAGTCCCAGGCCCTTTTATCAACTAGATAATCGTTGACTTTATAGTAAGCCTTTTTACACAGCTTTTCTTTAATACATTTCTTAAATTTATTGAAAGGCAGTGATAAAAGAGCCTCTGGGATTTTATTAAAGAAGAGTATCCCTTTCCCCAAAAAAGAATTACTAACTTTAGATAGTCTAGTACGGGGAAATTGCAGCCTGCGTTTGTTCCGTGTATTAACATTGTGCGTATGTTCTATTCTAGTAAACTTATCAATATTTTTGTATACATACATAATATTTTCATAAATATATTGCGAGGGAAAGGTAAGTATATTAATTTCCTTGAATTTATCTCTAAGAGATTCCCTACATTTTAAATTATAGATTGCACGAATAGCCCTCTTCTGCAGGATGAAAATAGTTTCGACATCAGCAGCATGACCCCATAATAATAAGCCATAAGTCATTAAGCTATGAAAGTAACTAAAATAAACAAGTCTAGCTGTATCGACATCAGTTAGTGAGCGAATTTTTTTAACCGCGTAGGCTGCAGAACTAAGTCTCTTCGCCAATCCGTTAATATGAGGGGACCACTGAAGTTTTGAATCCATGGTGATTCCGAGAAATACAGTTGTATCATCCAGATTCAATTCCTCACCGTTTATAATTGGTCTAGTATCCATAACCCTTGCATTTTTTGCACAAAATTTAATGCATTTTGTCTTTTTGCATTAAGTAGAAGGTTATTCATACTAAACCAATGGACAATCGAAGACAGAGCATTGTTCACATCGTCAAAATTTGTTATTTGTCGTTTGATTTTAAAAATCAAGGACGTGTCATCAGCAAACAAAACTATCTGATGTTTTCTCTCTACCATGAAAGGTAGATCATTTATATAAACAAGAAAGAGGAAAGGGCCAAGAATTGAGCCCTGTGGTACCCCATATCTACTGCCGACCCAGAGGACCTCTTACCATTCACTTCAACCTTCTGAGTTCTTCCGTGTAAATAGGAAGTCAGAAGATTCAGTGCGGTATTCTTGATGCCATAGTGGCGGAGTTTCCCGATTAAGGTCTCGTGTTGGACACAATCAAATGCTTTGGATAAGTCGCAGAAAACACCTAAAGCGTCATGCGACTCCTCCGAAGCCTTAACTATATATCTATATAACTCAACACCGGCATCGGCTGTCGAGCGACCCTTGGTAAAACCGAACTGATTATTATGTAATAATTTGTTTACGTTAAAATGACTTACCAGTTGATTTAATATAATTTTTTCAAATATTTTACTACAAGTAGGTAGTACGGAAATTGGTCTAAAGTTACTGGGGTCGGACATACTACCTGCTTTAAATAAAGGAATAACTTTACTATGTTTCATTAGATCGGGAAACTCGCCACTTTTAATACAATTGTTGAAAATTATAGCTAGATGGGGAGCAATTACATCAATTATGCTACTAATTATTTTTACAGAAATACCCCAAAGATCGGTAGTGTTCTTAATATCTATGGTTCTAAATATCCTCACTATATCGTCGGCACCAATGGGTCGGAATGAAAAACTGACCTTGCACTCGTTTACATTATCTTTGAGCAGCGATTCGGCGAGGGCGGGAGATGATTGAAGAGACTTAGTAGTCGAAATTGGAATGTCAGAAAAGTACTTATCAAAAACAATCGCTATCTCTTCGTTAGATTTGATTATAGTGTTATCGACACATAGTTCGATGTCTTGATTGCGATCCCTGACTCTTCCAGTTTCACTATCAATTATCTTCCAAGTCATTTTAGTTTTATTGGTACTATTTTTAATCTTGTTTTTGATATTTAAGGACTTGGCCGCGTAACAAACTTTCTTAAATAATTTCGAATAATTTCGAACATAAAGAATAAATTCTTCATTATGATTGTATGACTTTTCAGCGTAAAGGTCATACAACCGTTGTCTACTTTTATAAATTCCCGCTGTCGCCCAATCACTAAACGATTTACACTGCGAATGAGAGACTTTCTTTGGGGTAAAGATGGTGTTGAACTCTTTATTAATACAATCACTTAGATTGTTGTATTGTGTATCAACGGTAGTACCTACCGGTAATAAAGGTAGGCGTTTACCTATATTATGTCTAAATCTCACCATTCGCTTTTTATTCACTGGAACAAACACACTGCTCTTATTTACTTGTTTCACCACTTTACATTTTAGCGCCACTAACTGTCCACAATGATCTGAGCTAAGATCAGTTGTAATTGAGGTTTGCATTGCCTCTGCATCTGTAAATACATTATCTATACATGTAGCAGTGGAGCTTGTAATTCTAGTGGGCTCAAGAAACAAGTTAACAAGATTGTAAGATTTTAATAACAGATTGAATTTTTTACTAATGGAGGTATTTTCTAATAAATTTATATTGAAGTCACCACATACAATAATATACTTATTGTTCTTAAAACTAACTTTACACAAAATTTCCTCCAACTTTTCTTCAAAAAAATCGTAAGATGCACTTGGTGGTCTGTAAACACTTAAAATATCTTTAGTGATTCCAGTAAATTAACAGGATACATGATAAATTTTCCACTTTGTAAACCAAATTAAGAAGTAACTCCATGTCTAGGAAACGCATTACGTCGGATTCCGATTCCCAAAGAAACAATATTTTGGATAAGTAACAGCAGTTTACTCACCTATAAATATCAATGTAATGTAAAAATATTCTATTAAGGAATAACCATCACTCTTCGTCTGTACATATAGAGATATATTACTGACTTACCTTCGCCGAGCACAAATACTAAACAAAACAGTGCCACTAAATATATTACTTTCGTAATTGCCATCTTTAGACTTTCATACAATTCACCATCATAGTCAGATTAGGTTACACTTGTGAGTGATAATGACCAAAATATATGAGCTTCATATTATCATTTGTTATTACTTCATAAAACAATTAGTTATTTTATGATATTTGTTCGTAGAAATTTTATGAATTGCGTTTTTATTGCCAAAATTGTATTTTTCCTAACACTTTTGAATCAACTGTGTGCAATGACCTTTAGAAAAATGTAGTTCAAACAAACGAAATTTTAAAAGGTAAGTTATATATAGTGTCTAGCTAGATGATTTAAAAAAAATAGTTTTTGTAGAACCTATATATTTCTGTGCTAATCAAACCAAATAATGGGGTCTCTCTGCATCTTCTACAGCATTTACCATGGAGTGTGTTCAGAGAAGTTCAGAGGATCTGCAGATGAGTTTCACCATCGGACGTCAAGGCATAATATAAAATACCATCCCTATCACCTCGATGTTCGTCGTTCCACAACTGAGCGTTTTAAAAGAGCGTACCAATTCTTGAAAGGCCGGCAACGCACTTGCGAGCCTTGTGGCAATGTGAGTGTCCATGGGCGGCGGCATCACTTAACATCAGGTGAGTTTCCCGCCCATTTGCCTCCTATTACATAAAAAAAAATCTTTGGACTTTCCCGGGATCTTCTTATTTATTTATTTAGCTAACATAAGAAAAGCTTGCTATAATTAGCCTCAAAAAAAATGGCTTCTTTCCGCAGTCCCCATCATAAGTAAATTTACTAATCTGATCTCTGATTGACGTGACCCAGTTAGGTCACCCGAAATAAATAATACACAGAATTTTAAGAAGACAATATAATTAAATTTTCATACAAATCTTTAACGTAACTTTAAAATACTGTACACATGTCGGATAGTTTTCGGTGATCATTTGAGGAGGGACTCGAAGAACAATCAACTAAAATTCTTCTACGATAAAATCTATTACAAATGACCAACCACAAAGCTACCGACTATAAAATTTTCGTATTGATATGGCGGATTGTCGATATGAAAGACTTTCAGAAGCAAAAAATACTTAGAACACTAACTAAAAATGCACTAATTTATATTTACAATTAATCTATTCGCCATAAACTAAAAGCAAGAGACAATCTCATTTGAGTACATAATAAATCACAACATTACAGATCTCTCGCCGAAAAAATTGACAAGTCGAAGCAAATGAAAAATTAAGTTACACTTAAGTACTAACTTACTTTCCGTACGACCATCGCCATATAAGAAAAACTCCGTGCTTAACTAACTTTACAAATTACCTAATATAAATCTATGTAATAAATACAAAAATCTCTTATTTTATATAATTTCCTATCGCGTGTCGAACTTAATCTATTTATGACTATATATTCTTATAGACAAGCTTTTTCGTTTCACTTTCAACGGAAGTTTCAGTACTAAAGTACGGTTTTTGTTTAAAGACAGAGAATAAACCATATTTTCAACAGAATAACTTGTCTAGTCAGAATTATAGTCATAGATTTAATGCACAGTAACCGTTGTTAAAATTAAGAGCGTTTACGACGCTACATTTGACTAAAAGAGAGATCAAATCATTGCCACGTTATGGAGAGGGCTACGTCGTGCTTGTACTTCAGACGTAAATAAGGAGAAAATTTTGATTGCACTAAGCCACTATTTTTTTAAATAATTTATCATTCATATATCTCGAATTGTATAGATGTTCCCTATTCATGGGTAAATGTAATATGTTCATTGACAACGCATTGCACAGCGTACAATAAAAGTTATATTTAAACCGCCAATTGGATACTCATTATTATACCACAATGGTAAAGTTTTAAAAAGTATCTAAGTTTCTTGATTAAAAAACCCTAAACTTCTCGCCATTTGACATTGGATATTTATGATTATGTCATGTATATCTGTGTCCAGCTTTAGTTGTGACATATTGTTACTTGCGACGTCAAAGTCAATTGTCATACAAAATTTCCCTCTACTATGACAAGACAAATATAGACGCGCGAAAACACATACCATAGAGAACACAATGCGTCACACAGATAATAAATACCATAAACAATATTAAATTTGAGTCATTTAAAGCAGTACCTTGTGCTTAAAGGTATGAAGCTGCCAATTTAAAGCATGAAAAATCACGCAGTTCTCCGATGATTATTGTCACACGAGATAAGATTAAGAAAATACATATTTACTGTACAGTTTCAAACATACTTATTCGTATAATACATTTGAACACTTAATATTTACATTACGCAAACTGTTGTGGCAAAATAAGTGAAATATAATGGCGACTATCCACACTCGTTGAGACATCACGAACCGTGCGCGAGTGTGTACAGACGCCATAATTCAAAGTATCAATTATTAATCGATTTCTTTGAGAATTTACTTATAGGCGAGTGTGACCAGTAAAGAAATATTTGAAGATATTAAAATGAATTGGTCTATATACATTGGCAAGTTTTTTGATGTAAACAAACTGAAATTTAAAAACAATTAAAGATTTGTCATATAAATGTCATTTTAAAAATTCTATAATTGATACTTTGCGTATAAAACTCTAAACAGTGTTCAAAACTGTATAAAAATTCCTCTCGGAAATATAAAGCGACTGTACAGATAGCAAATAAAACTGCACCCTTGGTGAATAGACTTTCTTAAGCTACACTTACCGCTATTATGTCTTACACTATGTTTTAAAATTTTCACTAAACTTGGGAATAGTGAAAAAATTAAAAACGCTCAAATTTATGTTAATGTAACATAATTATTAGAGGCACTGTGTGTATTTCAATTATTCACAAACACTTCTAGTAGACAAGTTCTTCTATTTAGCCCAACTCCGAAAGTTTCTCTAGCCATTGATAACTCCACTACACTTAAGTCCCATAGATAATAGAAGGCTGTCGCTTGAGAATAGACAATAATTTTCGTTTCATTTTACAAAAATATTTTTATATTAGTTCTAAAAACAATGACGACAAAAAAACAAATGAGTATCTTTTGACATTTGCAGGGTAATTGTCAACTGTCATTCTATTGCACTTGACGGCGACGCCGTTTAAAATTGCCAAATAAACGTAACAAAATTATGCGTTAAAAATAATGAAACCAAAAGTTTGAAAAAACAAATTAATAAATATGCCAGACAAAATCGAACCCGCCGAATAAAGTAGGAATAACAATATAAAATGGCAATATTTAAAAAACGCATCAGGCAAGATATTTCAATAAAAAAGTGAGAATCAGATATCAAAAGAAAAGATGAAGTAAAAAAATTGAGTAAATAAAATGTCAAACCCTTTTCAAATAAAAAGTAATATTGACAAGTTCACTACAAATTATCTTAGCGAGAGTTTTCAATTAATTTTTGTTGTCTATGACTCATAAATAGGTAAGTTCAGTCTTTGACCAGCCTGTATATATGGTGTTGCGCGCCGTGTTCGCTGTTCGACACTTCGAAGACGAACGCGGCGCAAAGTAATGTCTCTTGAGTATCTCGATTTGAAACCACCTGGAAATTATTATATTTAATTAAAATTTAGTTTCTTTAAAAGTGTCTACACACAACCCTAAAACCCCTCGATCGCTTCGTGTAGGCAAATCGTACCCTAATTTTATTATTAACCCGTATGCTACTGCCGAATCGAACTAAGAGCCGATTTCATCCCCACCATCATTGTCCCGATATCGCTACTGATTTTGGGCCGTGTGTAGACGCTGTGTCTACAAAAATTGGTAAGTTAAATAAGGGGCTTAGTGGCTAGAAAAGCGATCTCCAGGCAACCCTAGTAAGTAAATAAATACTACGGGAAAAGTGCGTGAGTTAGTTAATAAAGATAAAATTAAAAATGGAAATAAAGTTAAACTATTACCAAACTTAAATTTAAAAAAAAAAAATTAATGAATCACAATCAAAATTCACTAATGAGCTGAAGAATAAGCTTAGATCTGAAGAGAAGCGAAGATTTTAAAAGATTTTTTTTTGATACCAATCAATTGTAAAAGTGAATTCCATAACTTTTTGAGAGAAAAGGATGGTAATATTAAAAATAAATGCGATATTTTTAATACCAAAGAAATTTATGAGTTGCGTTGCAGTGTTGCTATTTGATTTGTAAGTGGATTAGGAAATTATAGATTTAGAATGATTGAATATTGTATTTTTTTAAATTAGTAAAGATATATCAAAACATACAAAATCAAGGGCATGGAAATGGTAGAATAAGTTTTTTAAATGGATTTGACCAGTATTCGCTTTCATACAAAGATATTTAGTTTTTTTAGCAAATACACTTTGCAAGCAAATATGTTTCTACTAAAGTGTATTATGGTCCCAATAAAATTTGAATTCAACGCTTATTAAAGCAACTAGAATTTATATATCTTCATTTCGAGTCTATTGAAATATTGCGATATAAATAGTATGACCGAACAGATAGAGAGAAAGATATTTGTAAATATCCAGCGGAATTTTTAGGTTAAAAATATATTTTTTTTAAATTGGCCATCATATTTTAGTAAGAACCATACTCTATGGTTAGATTTAAAAAAACCATAAAAGGCAAGCAACCCATCTACAATCTATACGCATTAATAGATTCGTTGCCGGCTTTTAGGAGCTTTATTTATGTATATAAATCTCGTACAAAACATATTTTAATGAAATCCAAAAACCTCACCTGTAGTATTGTAAAGTTCTCCAAGACGCTGTTCATCATATATTTCTCAGGTAAATGTTTCAGTTTGTGTATGAAATTGACCATATATTCGCACATGGGCGAACGGTGTATGCGATATACGAATCTCCCGCCCTCGAACCGGGCGTATTCAGTCTCCACTTTTTCAACAACTTGTTTCCCAAACGAACAGACTTTCGTACTGCAAGTTATCGTCATATTTTCGTTGCTCTCATAACTGGAAAGATGTTCAATATTTAAAGATACAGTGTTGATCTAGGGGATTGCGTCTCTCAATTGAGACGTGACTGGACTTTTCTATGTGCGCATTTAAAACTCGCTCATCATGTGAAGGAAAACTCTAAACGCCTAAACTCGGCCGGCACAAAAGGCTGATAAAATAAATAAATTGTGCGTGTACTAGGTGTACACACGTAAGAAGTGAAACTTCTTTATGATCTTATTTTTCGAAAAATGATCTACTATATGCAACTTTACAGAAATTCGTTAAATTAGATAAAGTTTAACAAAAGGCTTTTATTATCATAGACATGAATACAAATATTTCATTTTACCTTATTACTACGAAGATTATTATAGAATTTCATTAATTGTAATAGAATTATTACTATCATTGAAAAACGTGACGATTTGCTACAAAATTTCTCCCATACGTCGATAAAGAAGTTTCATTCCAACGCCGATAAAGAAGTTTGACTTCAAAAAGCAACATGGCGCGTAACCGAAAAATGTGACGCGTAACGAAAAAATGTTACACTAAATTTTTTTCCAACCTCGATAAAGAAGTTTCACTTCAAAAAGATTCAGCCGTCACGTGATGCCTGGCAGATCATAATATGCATAAAAGAACAAATTACGACAGGAACTAGACATGGAATAATGAAAAAAAAAACATTCCTGATTATGATTCGAGAAAATGATGAACACCTCAATTCTTTTAATCAGTGACCTGGGTAAAAGATTTTTTAATAAAAAGGAGGCAAACGGGCAGGAGGCTCATCTAATGTTAGTGATACGAGTGGACACTCTCAATGCCAGACAGGTCGAAAGTGCGTTGTCGGCCTATTAAGAATTGGTACGCTCTTTTCATTAAGGACCCTAAGTCGAATTGGTTCGGAAATACTTCAGTGGGCAGCTGGTTCCACATGGTCAGTTGTGGAACGACGGACGACGATACAGGTGGAATTTCGTAAGTTATATTCAGTGTTGCCTCTGATTTCATATATAATGTATGTATTTATATAGCGTGGCGAACCCCAACAATTGGTTTTACCCGTGGCTATAGATGTTTCACATAAAAAAAATGATCATTCAAGTATTAAGTTTTCTCAATTTTTGGAGATTATTGACCCCCCCACCATGTAACGCGCCGTAACGTTTTTCTGTACCCAAGTATAGTAAAACGTTTCGTGACCACCATGTTACTATTATGTAGTGTAAAGTACTGGAAAGTCGAAAATAATATTAACAATAATTTGTTTTTTGCGTAATTTCAATCCCCGCCCCGTATCGTAACGTTTTACAAAAGGACCCCCCCCACAAAATTCGTTACGTAATACTTGAACGCTCCCATATTCAAGAAACTAATTTCTTTGAAAATATTTTTTTTATAATCTAGATACTCACACACTAGTGACGCCATAGAATGCGGCAGGGTCGTCAAGATTGTTTGTATTGAGATCCGCCCAGAACTTGACGAGGAAGAACGCATTTCGGGGACCTTTCTCGTACAACTCCTTTAAACCGCCCTTTTTCTCCGGGAATTTATCATTAATTTGTTGCACGTCTACCGACTGGAATGATAAATACATTTTAATACAAATTCTATATCTTTAAGGTAAAATATTGAAAAAATGTACAAATTATTGATAAGTTTGTCTTTCGGGTTTTAAATGAAGAAGACATTTTCTCCGAGAAACAAAGTCGTACAAGCAAAATCTATTTATTTCGGGAAAAATAAAAGAAGGTAAAGCTACTACTAGGATAAAGTTTTTTTTTTTTCCTATTTGACGATTTAAACACTGTTAACAGTTAAAAAATAACTAAATGTATATTACAATAATGTATGTAATTAGACTGAAGAGCAAAAGAGTTTTGCGATTGTTTCACTCTTTACACATAATTACGAACTCAGTAACCGAACATTACGATGTAACATTTTGACGAATGTCGTAAACGTAATAATTTATTACCACTCTATTGTCGTTGGTGAAATATTACCAGTCTTTTTTTTGTTTTTAAACTGTCATTAACTTTTATTATTTGGTAAAATTACAATCTAAACTTAAACTATCTTTATGATTGTTGCTATCTATTGCAGGAAAGCAAAATTAGGTAAACGAGTATTACTAACATTGTGCACAAAATAATTTCCGTAGAATAAAGACATCCTCGACTTTTGTTAAAATGAAATGTTTTGCAAAAATCCTAAAAATATTACAGCTCAAGGAAGTCAAAAATGATAAAACATTAAAACAATCATAATAGTGCTTTACGACTTTGTTCCTGACAATGTTAATACAAGTTCCTGCCTTGTAAAAGTATTATTTCTCCATTTATGCCGTGTTGTATTTTTTCTGACTAATTCATACAAAAACGTCCCAAAATGTAGCCTATGGTGTTATTGAGTTCATGTTACAATTGAGGCTACCTGTGATTGTTTCGATAAAGCGGTTCGCTAGTCGATAAGTTAAGTTTGAGTCTGTCGATAAAGCAGTTTTACTTAACAGCAGAGTCGGTAAAGTAGTTCGTAAAATTTGTAATGCGACAATTCTAACATTATACGATCAATTTTTTTGTTCAAATGTTCTCATCACAGTATTGGTATTAAAGGCTCCCTATTGCATTATATTCTTATAATGCAACAAGTATTATCTATTAGTAGCTCATCAAAAACATAAAACTAATATTATTATACTTTAAATTTAAAAAAAATCTTATAGTAAATTCACAACGAAAAAACTTTACAAGTTTCGACATACTATTACGGCTATCAGGCACAGAAGACCGATCAGCGACTTGTCTAAAAAAATATCAACAAAAATCAGATGACAAACCCAGGTTACACCTTCATAAATACATATAAAAAGTATATTATTTACCTCTAATAAGGGATCCGCATACGTGACCGTACCACCTATATGTACAAAGAGATGCTGCGCCGGCGCCGTGCTCGGGGGATACTGAAATATTTATTGTTTTGTTATAACTTTTGCACACTTCTTGGCGTTACTAAAATCAATATTTTATCGTATTTAGAATCTCCCTTTTATTATTGAACTAGCTTAATGCATAATTCTAAATATTAATTTTGACTAGACACATTTTTGTTTAAATAATAAACATCCCTAATTAAGGCAGAATTCAATGCCAGTTAAACTGTAAGAGGATTTAATTATTTTCTGTGTAACAACTGCATACATAAATATTAACACCTATTATCACTACTACATCAGTCTCTTCGTATTATTAAAAATTGAAACTAGATTAAAGGGAAAGTCGGTTTGTAAGACATATATCAGAGAAGTTGTCTTCTGTTTTCTAATTTTTCTTTATCATATGCTTGAGGTTACGAGGTTAAATCCCTTTCGAAGATTATTCAAGGATTATGTTTGAATGTTTAAATGTTATTTCTCATTAAAAAAAGGGAATGCAAGAATATGCCCATTTCATAGAAAATATATATTAAATCTCACCGTATCAGGATCTCTAGGGTGTTCTACAAAGGCTGAGAACTCTACTAGGCGCAGTTTGTGCGTGGCTATGGCTCTTCCTTCCCAGGGTGGAGGGGGAGCCACATCCGTCCCGCCGGGGACTACGCCGCCGACGCCCGGAACGCCTTTGTAACCCGCACCGGGGAAAGGTTTTACACTGAAAAAGATAGCCAATTGTTATTACAATATTTTTCTAGTAATACTTCTTTGGCGCGTTAGGGAAAAATGTGAAAGTGATTTTTTATGAGGCGCGCACACCGTCACAAAAAACCGACACCCTGAAGTTTGCTATAGTCAACATTTTAGTTTTTTTGAAGTTATACTTCTTTTGGCGCATTAGGGAAAAATGATGAGTAATTTTTTTTCTATTGTTAGTGTAGTTTTTTCTACAAACGTAGAATAATATTTTTGAAAAGATTTTTATCTTGTTACGCCAAAGAAGTATAACTTCTAACGCGTGTACATAAGTACACACACGTGTTTTATCCTTTTATCAAATTAATATTCTTTTAAACAGTCCATACTCGATTCAATTGCCTTTATCATGGCATACTACTTTAGATTCTCGGAAAAGAATAACTGTGTCCGCTCCTAGTAAGAGTAAGTAAGAGACCTTAGTTTTTGTCGAACCCGAGGCGGTTAAATTGGATATTCCCACCCAGGTCTCTGATTACCAGATACATAAGCCTGATGCGCATTTCCACCCGTCCCAAAGGCAAAACACACTCTTAAAATCTTCAGTAAACGGAGTTTATGCTTTTCAATTAATTTAGCCAAATCGATTCTACAGATAAAAATAAATAAACAATTTATCATTTATTTGTCTTTGGAAATATCCATGATATTAATAAACACGTGTAAAAAATAATATTCCAGCGACAAGTTGACAGGTGCAACAACACGTTTCTTTATATCATTTACAGTTTAATTAATTACCACTTAGCTATCTGTACGTCTCTGAGTGGATATTGTTATTTAAAGACTAACAATACGATAACGTCATAAAGACTTATATCACACGAATAATACTTTAAGTCGAATCGTACGTGCGTGACTTGTATTTGGAACTAAACGGAAGCATAGTTGTGGATTTACTACGGGAGTTACATTTTTTAATGGTATCTCGCTGTTGGCCTTAAGGGCCTTTATAGCTCAGCTCGGGCTGTTTTAGTGAGCGTAGCTCGGCCGTAATGGACCTTTTCCCGCGACTAGCGCAAGGGCGTCTCCTGCGAGATTCGAACCTCGGCTTGGGACGTCGCGGGCTGGTTAATCGCGTGAAGGGCAGGACGGAAGTTCACTGTCGTGAGCGAAGTACGGAATGATACAATTTAAAAATCTATCAATGGTTCGAAGTAATGATAGACCGCAGAAATGAACAACGAAATGACGTGTTTGGTTTGGTTGTGAATGGTCAAACGGTAAGGGTCGTGTCGCGTACGTGTGATTGGACTAAAAATGCTATAGACTATTTCAGTCAATTGTCATCGTTTTACACTGTCACTCAACTGATTTCGTGGTGATATCATTGCGTATACAAGAGCTAGATATCGCATACAGTTTTAGTATATTTTATTCATTAAGGAAACACACTTAGATGTAAATAAAAAAAATAGACGTTTCAAAATAACATTTAGCTCAAACAGCAGACAATGGAATCGCGATGTTTTTTGCTCGAAGTAATAAAAATGATAAAATTAATGTTTATCTATGTCACCTTCAGTAGTCACGGTAGTACCGAGAACTTCACCCATTGGTTTACTTACTCTTGTGACGTGCCAGCTTGTAGACCGGGTTGCCAGAATTGCTGAAAACAAAAGAAAAACGTATTAGTAATTGAAAAAGAAATTATTCAAAAAACTCTTGGCAGTCGATTTTAAACATATAACAAATATAATAATTATGAACAAAAATATTCAACTTTTGCACAAAATTTGCCATAAGTTTTTTGATGAATCTCGTTAGACCAGCAAAACGACTAGGTTTAAATTAAGCGCACAAAAATTGCCTTTTGACTGTTAAGAAGCTGATGATAAAATGAGTTGTTTGAACTTGAATTTTGGTTGTTCTATTAGGTAATGCACACGACTACCATGAAATCATATAAGTTTATCTCATGATTTCCCAAAGTTAACTTCATTTACATTTCTAGCGCAGGTTCATACAAATTATTAGGGCCAGCGCGTTGATCAAAAATCACAAAAAGTACGTCTAATTTATTTAGAGTAGTTTACCTATACTAAATTAGATTTTTAAAGATATATTTTTATGTACATATTAGTACATTGAGAATTAAATCGTTTTAACTATAAAAAAGTGTGTGTGTGTCAGCTACGACGCACGATTGGAGTTTACTCCTTACGAACGCTAAAATGGCGATAATGTTCTGTGGCTGTCGACCATATTTTCATACTAAAGGTGGTAAGAATATGTTTTTATAATATAAATGTTTGTAGTAGTAATAAAACGTACCTACATCATCTATGTCCAAATAGGATTTTCTTTCTGTGACCAAAGTTACCTTTATAGTAAGAGAAGAATAAGAATGAACAATCTTTTTAGTTTTCATTTCACTGACCATTACTATTGACAAAACTCTATGGCACGCTAGACAATCTACTTTTATTTTTTACACCTGTCAACACTGACAATGTTGTAACGTGAATTCAAAATAGAAAAGTCTGTGTAATGTATTCCATCTCATTTTCAATCACACACACGTTCAATCCATTTGTCTCTTTCTATATAACGCCTCAACTTTTCGTGTTACACATAACGCCTCAACTTTTCGTGTTACACTTGATTTTACTCCTCATAAAATTTCCGTACCGGGCCTTGTACCTCAAATCGTTTCTTAAGGAGTAAACGCCAAAAATACAAAATGCTTTGTTCAATATATACCTATCTATAAAGTTTCCTCTATGTAAAAATCGCGTGAGTTTTCGAAACTGTCAAATTTTCAGCAAACGATTAAGTTTAGTTCAGAGCAATATACTAGTATATACATTAAAAATCAATTCTAATACCTACTAATTTTTTTTGTGGATTCAAATCATAAATTTTTAAGAAATTGCGTTAATTAGGCTTCAAGTTGCCTGATACCAGCTATCACGTTTTAGAAATCACTTTATATGTAAAGCTTTTAGATTACAATTCTCTCTCTCACAAAACCCAGATAGTTTTGTGTAAATTTTAAAGCCATCATCTAAAATATGATAAATCATAATATAATAATAAATTATTCTAGCTATTTTTGCGCCCAAAAAATCTGGATCTATTTAAAAACGAGGGATTCTTGTTTAAACTGTAACATATGTAATTAGTTCTATGATGAAACGGTTTTAGTATAGCATAGGTAAAATAGCATTTGTAGAAGAAACAAAAGCGCTTGATACAATTTAGTTAGACTTTCAGTTATGACTTAGACAGCTTAGGACAAACTTTACAGTATTTGAGTCAACTTAAGTGTCTATAAAGTGACTTTAATGTACTTCAGGCCTGTATTCCAAAACATCTCAAGCTTCGAGCTTTGGTATGTTATAAAAATTGATTAAATCTTGTAAACTTTGAGTTTGTTTTGGTATACAAGCACAAGTTATAAGCCAATCGATGTTATTTCTGTATATCCTCGCGTGCACAACATGCCTAGATAGAAGCAACACAATAAAGGCTAGTTTCATGTGAATTAACACAAAGGCATGCCTCGAAAAATGTACCGTGTGATGGTACGCCGGGTGTGGCAAACCCGCCACTATTTGAGCGCTAGATAGTGTGCTCATAGACTGCATCGCCTTTTCTTTCATCACACCACCGTCCTAGATTATTTATCACGTTTTAAACTTGCTACATCTCTTGCAATTTTATTGTAATAATAAACGAAAACAAGGTAATTTTTATACAGAGTATGATATGAATGAAGAAAAACTTTTCAGCTCTCGTCTAAAGTAAAACGTCAGTTTTCACCTAAATCGTAATGCGGCGAAGATTCTACAGCCTTATTTGACAATAAATCAACACGTAACAATTACGACTCGTTATTTAGATGTGGCCGTAAAATAAAACTTATATACGTTTTAACGAAGTATGTTTTTATTTACGCGTGTATTCTCAAACATTCCTAGCGTTAACTTCACCCTTGATATATTAATCTGATCTGTGATTTGCTATATTTAAGTCTGGTTAGATTTTTTACTTACCACTTTGAGTTTAGCTTGTATCTCTCGAAGTTTCCGCCTAGCTAGAACCTGTATGTGTGATGATACTTGTTTTCTTGTTCGCGTTTTCCCCGTTCTTAATTTTATATATCTTGCTATAAGTTCGTTTCTACCTGTAATTCAGAGAAAATAAAGTTAGCGATTATAAAAATTGATAATTATCATTAGGTGTAAAACCCTATAATCTTGACATAGTCTTACAATTGCTGGTAATATCGATTTATAAACATATTGTCGATACCAGCTTCCGAAATACACAATACTTAAAGCTACATAAAAATTTTTTTTTATATAATAGGGGGACAAACGAGCTTGCGGGACGACCAAAAAGGACAGTCTTCGCAGCCCATAGACACCCATTTTTGGTGGGTGCGTTGCCGGCCTTTGAGGGAGGAGTACACTCGCTTTTTAAACATTTGGAGGTCGTATCTCTGAGGGAAGACCCCCACCGGGAATCGATTCCACAATTCGCTAGTTCGCAAAAGAAAATGCCTTGTGAAACGGACTGTGGAAGACCTCCAACCATCAAGATGATGTTGGTGAAATTTAGAGGTCGTACGGCTCGTACGGTGTTGAAAGGATCACTTAATACTAATCTAAAACGATTTTTAATATAACAAAATTGCTGATGGTTCGTAAGAAGCGAATAAGAATAAAAATATTTGGGGTCTTTTACAGAAATTATTTGGCTTTCAGTGTACTTATCAAAGAGAAATAGCAGGACTTTGAGCAAGAAAGTCTCTATAAGGGAGAGTGTTACCTTTGACATAGCATTTCGAAGTTTGTTTACTGAAAGATACACTTTCTGCACATCAAGGCATACAACGCTAGAATTAAACATAAAACGATCCACAAGGTAAGTCTATTGTTAAGTCTTCACAAGTCAATTCCATATTCAAAAAAGAATGTAACACGAAAAGTGGCAATTGAGATATTCGCGAAATATTTTGAATAGTGAATACACAAGTGTACGCGCCCCAACAGGCAACAATGCGACGGGCAGGCAGCACCAACCGAGATCGTTATGAAACAATTTTCAAAATATTTTGAATAGCTATTTTCAATTATTGAAACTGCAGCCGAGTCGGAATGCGGACGATTGGCAGGGGTTGAAATTTTGTTTTATAAACAAACTTTATTTCAAAAATTAATTCTGGTATTTAGTTATTTTTACTAAACTGAAACGATTTAAACGTGAAAATTTTGGTGGCGTAAATGTTTCAAGGTGTTTAAGAAGTGATTAAAACAAGATAAATGTTATTTGTTTGTACTGAATGTAGTGTTAAAATAAAAATCAACTTATAAACATACTTCGAGCAAAATTTTTTTATTGTTTGATATTAAAACCAAGGCAAGGTTGCAGATAACATTTTTCAGTAACAATTTATTTGTTTCCATTAAAGCCTTTTATTTTTTATTCAATCGCTAATATATTATCGTAAATGTCACAAAGCATATTTTTATTACTCACTTAAATAATTGATGCATTCCGATAAAATTATCGGATCTAATAATGTCAAAGGTAGGAAGCGTAATAGAAGAACAATTTTAACAGCGCCAATAAAGTATTAATTTTGTGGACAGCATATAGCGAGTGGGAATCGCCAAAGTAAATTGAAATCTCATTGAATTCGGGGAATGCGATGGCGTCGAGAGACGGCTGGTGCGAATTTAATTAACCCCTTGACTGCTCGTTGAGGCAAACGTGCGTAGATATATTTATAGCTATATTATAGCGCTCGTAAAATATCATAAACACCTATTAATAGTTGCAAATACAAAGATTTGTGTAACCATAACGCAAAAGTCCTTAACAGAAGAAATGCTCACATTTCAGCATAGTGTTGAATTTCTTTTGATAAAATTAGTAGTCACTCAAATGGATGTGAACATGAATAAACCAGTGTGTGATGTGTCGCGACTCGCGAGTAACATCGCGCCAATCCAGCATCAGAGTGCTTTCACCCGAAACGTCGTGTGCGCCTCTATAAATAGCGGGTGCAGGATGAACTCGGAACGTTTCTATTCCGTAGCGAATAGAAAAACAAGTGATCATTATTTATTAGTTCGTTAGATGGCTAATTTGGTCGAGTGCCAACGCTACGCTCTCGCGAGTCGAGTTGGATGAAATTGTGCGTGCACGGGCGTGCAGCTGCCGCATATGAATATTCAGTTTCTTCGAGAACCACGGATGAATCATTTCGTATCTTATCAATGAGGCGCTCTCCAATAATTAAATCTCGATACTCGTCGATATTTTCAATGCAATAAGCATTGGTTTACGAATCGTGTTTCAGGTATAATTTATTCTACAGCGGGAAGTTATCGAAGATCCATCAGAAACACATTAACGACCTATCTATCAGCCGTGACCTTTTAAAAGCTTTACCGCAAATATGTTTCTAGCAACGTTTTGTTAAACATGTAAACTCATCATAGAATATTTTCTTTAACGAATTTAAGACAGTAAAAAGTTACTCAAAAGGGTCTCAAAGGCCTTGGGCGTAATTGTAAACAAAAACTTGATCAAAGATATTTTAAAGATAAATGCGTTTTCTGTCCGGTTGCGTACTGAGTTGATGTATGTCAACCGGTGCTTTATCGGCAGAACAACTTTTTCAATTAGTGATACGTCAAAAATATGTATATGTAATATATGGATAGTTTCTGTAGGCAAAGGAAAAACACATAAATGCTAGCGCGACAAGCGTTGGCGTCGAGGCAGAATTTCACGCTGACCCAAACAGGAGATATGCGAGCTGAATCCTTAAAGGGTTGAGTTGAGACGGTTCTAAGGAGGATTTCTCGGGAGACAATCGGGAGTTATGCCCAGGGCGGGCGGGGCGCTAAACAACGGGCGCGGAGCCCGCCCCTTCTTTATATTTTCTTACTGCGTTCGCCGCCTAGCGCGGCCGGGCCCCTTACACGCTCGCTCGCTCACTAATTGCGCATTCTTCGCATAGTTTAGCCCTCCCGTGAACCCCCGGCCTCCCCCGGACCACGTGAAGCCGTGCGCCGACGAAACTTTCATACAGCGAGGATATTGAGCGGTTTTGAATGTCTTAACTCACGAACGTGCCTGCAGCGGCGCCGATGCACGCTTTGAACCGAACTGTTTCCAACAACTAGCCACAACATTTCGCCGGCTAAATTACCGCTCACGTGCATCGCTGCTTCGGTCATACGGTAACAATTTATTTCGGCAACTATGCTGTTTCAGCCTCAAAGCTTTCTGTTTGTGAGTTGGAAATACTTTTTAATTACATTGTAATTAGTGAAGACTTTGAAGTCTTTTAAAGCGATTTTTAATACCACCTTTACAATGTAATGTTAATTAATATTTTAATTAAACTATTTGCATTTTAATGGCGGTTTCTCTGTATTGGCTAGCTGTTTACTATGCACATCTATACAATGCTTCATGAATATATCCCCAACAAATAGTAAGACTATAAAAATTAACGGACAAATTCGTTGACATGTGTAGACCTTAGTGGAGTGACGTGAAGACGGTTGCTCAGATTAGGTCTCGAGGGTGCGGAGAACGGACTGTGGGGTGGATATAGGGCTGTCACGATCCGAGTAAATTAAATAATGGATTGATTCATTTATGAACTTGCAAAGCACGCTGCAACTATATTTTTTGGAATATATTTAACCTATTAAAAATCAATTATTTATATAGAAGTGATCCCAACTCTCACAGAATGGACCTAGAACCCCTAAAAAAGTTGTTGTTGGTTTAAGAGGTTTAATACAAATTGTATAGAATCGTGCGTTAAAAAAAAATATTCGCAAATAAAGTACTGGCTAAAAACTCCTCGACATCTTAATTTCCCCTAAATTTGGGGGGAAACATTGTTGGCATCACTGTTATATTGCCTTTTAAGGAGTTAGATTATCACCTAACTCGTATGTACAAGTGAGAGATTGTTTAGGGCTGTTATAGAACAGCACTAATCAAACCGTAAAGATGGTATCGTAACGCTTGGTTTTAATATTGATCTCCAATTTTGTCTATGAAACGGCTGTGAAATATAGTCGTATCTTTAATAGAGAAACAAGGCCAGTAAGTAAAGCCAAACATCTTTTAGTATAACTCCAGTTCCCTCGAATAGGACCAGCCCTAGATGACCCGTGACGATGCTAGATTAAGCCGGGCCAGCACGTCCGCGAGTAATGTTCTCATATATTGTCTGGACCAGCGCCCGCAATTATGTTCATCTTGACAATATGACAACTGCGTTTTGGAAAATTCATTTCCCGAAAAGTTATCTCCCACTGAATTTAATGTTCTATTTTCACTGTTTTTAGTGCACAATCTATATAGCAATTAATCTATGTCCCCATTAAGAAAGGAATCTATAAGATCATTTCAAGAATATATTATATCAGTACTGTGTATTTGTTGTGTTTCCCCAAGGTAGTAGATACGGAATAAGTTTAAGGGATTAAATATTATGAGACTATCGGCTCATTATATTCATGAAGCCTTGTTGGATGTACAAAAAAATGTAAACGATTTTAAAGCATATAGTGACTTTCATCAGTATAATACTCGAAACAGAACTAATCAAAGCGTACGACCAACCGGGCTCCAGAAGATAAACAGTGGTTTAACAATTTTTGCTACAAATACAATTTCCATATAAACCACTCCTTATATGGAAACTGTATTCGTTTTTATAACAAACTCCCTAGTCAAATTAGATAATTATCACTGAATAAATTCAAAACGCTCATTAATCGTAAATTAACCAATAAAACTTTTAATAAATTTGACGATTATTTAAATGATCCTAATCCTCGGGATTGGTTTACTCCAGTTCAAACAATTTGTATGACGAATTTGGCGATTAAAAAGAGTGGCGGAGAGTTTCTAGTCAGTTCTTCTTGCCCGATCTACGCCCTTGACTTGCGAACTGGTAGAAAATGTAAATTTTGAACCAATTTAACATCTTTTCAGTTGACGTTCATAAGTGCACTTGGTTATCTGTATGAATAAGTTATTTTGAGTTTGAGAAAAAGTTCTCTAAACGCATCACTAACAACAAATTCGTATTGAAACGCGTAAATTATCTCAACATTAAAATACTATAATATGTTTACACTATGTAAAAATCAACTAAAAGTCCGTTAACGCATAATATAATTTGATTTTAACAATTTACTGAGTAATAAGATTTAAATTCCGCATTTCTTTCCGTCTATTAAATCACTTGAGGTGGACACATTGCGGTAGATTTGTTTAGCAATTCCGTCTAGGGGCAGTCCTTTAATTAAAAGCGGGTATTATAGCTAGAGAACTTAATGTACGTCCGGCGAAATGGCCTTTAATGCCACGCGTCAATTATACCCCAACGCACGTAGAAGAGGGAAATGCCTATTTTATTTGAGGGTTGATATCTTAGATGTCCATTTACAAGTTTCTCGTTCAGGATATTTTTGCGGCCACATCTTTAATCTTTTATGTAAATTTTTGAGCAGTAATTGTAAAGCGTGTCTGGTCGAACCACGTGCTCTAATACAGTCTAAATCTGTTATAACGACATCGAAGGGACTACTCATATTTGGTCGTAAAAAGCGATAGTCGTAACAGCCGATAACGTTATTAAGTATCTAATACAATAGAATTCAGCCGGGACCTTTGATTTGGGTCAATATAACCGGTATGTTGTTTTAAACGATGTCGTCGTAAACGGTTTTGACTGTAGAACTATTTTGTCATTGACACTAGCATTTTTTAATTTTAGAATCGCAAAATATGTTGCTAATCGCAAAACTCCAAAACAGCTGGACGTATCCGAGTATTTTTTTATTTATTCCTTGAACTCTCAGAACGTTTTAAAGGAGAAAAATTTGGAAAAACGAACAGCCTGTTTGGGGTAGCATTGCAAAATGTTCCATATGTTATTCCAAAATATAACTAATATTATAACAAGCTTTTTGAATAAACTAATGGAATTTTAACAATTGATACATCATTTTAACTTAATTTTTGATTATATCTATATATATTGGGTAAGGTATCAGTACTTACGCCAGGCTCTCTGCTAGCCACGAGAGCGGATAGAAATTTCCACCTAACCACTACAAGTGCTTCCATTAATATCACTTAGAATTCTATTTTAGCCCACATCTATTTATAGAATAGGCTAGAAATCTTAGAGTAATCTACGATTTTAAGCAATTCTATACAAATTGTGAAAAACTGGAAATTTTCACAAAAGAAAAGCTGACATAATTAACTGTTGAATATAAAAAAGATTTGTTCTGGTTGTTAATTTGCTGTTGGAAGTGAAGAGCGATCGTCACGTCGCCTTAACGAGCTCCCTTACTTAACATTGTAACGTGAAAAAATTCCTCTTGTCTCAGAGGATTCCTTTAGCAATTAACTGATTTCAAGGAAAATTAGGGCACATCGAAACGACATCCCTTTTAGAACTAATTCTAAATACATTAATTTTTTATTAGGCACGAAATTTATTTGGTTTTTATTGCAGGATACCAATCAACGGGTAGTTGCGGATTTTTTTAATAAACAATGTGTACGAATTCTGTATTTTTGTATTGTATGTAAACAGGCTCACCCGATGTTGAGTACCCTTGGACACTTACATTGCCAGAAGGCTCGCAAGTGGGTTGACGGCATTTCAAAAATTGGTACGCTCTTTTGTTGAAGGACCTAAGTGGAATTGGTGAAATACTTCAGTGGGCAGCTGGTTCCACATAGTGGTGGTGCGCCGCAAAATTTTAATCGCCAATAGTAGTTAGAAACTTAATGGATATAGTCAAATTCAAAAATCATATATTCATGATGGTAACACAATGTACACTTATGAACGTCAAAAAAGATATATATTAAATGCTTCTAATTTTACATTTACTGCCAGTTCTCAAATCAAGGGCGTAGAACGGAAGAAAAGAACTGGCAATAAACTCTCCGCTACTCTTTTTAATCGCCCAGTTTTTTGTTTTACACAGTAACAGTGTAACTTTATAAGATATTTCATTAATATTTTCATCTCATATGTAAATATTAATATTCATAAGAATTTTCTTGCTAAAATCTCTATCAACTACAGTATACGGTTGACTGTAAACAAATGTCAGTTTTACATGCCCGTGTCACGTTTGTGATCATCGTTTAAGTTCGATTGTGTCAGATTTACAATAGACGTGAGATGAAAAATGACTCGTTGGACATTTTCAGCAACGCCGACAAATCTTGCTGTGTTAGTTATTTGCTATTACTATTACTTTCTTTATTTTTACATGATCATGTATTTATTCGCGGTTTATTGGCGGACGCATGCAACTTCTTCAATACAAAGAGTCCCCTCGTGAGTTGTGTGTGATACGGGCTACTCAATTGTGAGGAAGTTGCATGGATCTGGTAGGCGCTGCTGCTTGTATTTATTTTCACATGAGTATATCCTTTCTATAACATATTTTCATAAGTATCTGATCCTCATTTTAACACGTTTTTGAGAGAAATAATAAAATAAACGTCGTGTCAAGTCACATTTTATACAATTTTATTTAGCATGATTAACATAAATTGTGCGAAAGCCAAAGAAATCACAATAAGACATAAATCTCCACAGATTTTGACGAAATCAGAACACATTTTTCGCAAACTCAGCGGATACGAGTTCCTCGAAACCGATCCGAAGATAATAATTGTCGGTTCGCTTCCGTGGAATCCTATTGCGCAAACAGCTTTGTCGGCACATCAATGCCTTTTGTCTTGACACTCGTGCCACATCCATTGTTCTGTTTAGAAACCTTGATATCGACATATGCGATTTTGAATCGGCCAAGTGGGCCTTTTCGTTATCTATATTCAATGAGATTCCCTAATATATGTATCGCTGCTTAGACAAGACTATTTGCTTCATCAGTTATTATATATGTTTTGAACCGGCTTTGCACCTAGTCCATTAAAATTGGGCAAAAATAGGATGATTTATTTATTTATTTACAGCTTTTGTATGGCTAAATTTGAACTAAAAATATTATAAAACTACTACCTGACCCCGCGAACTTTGTTTCTCCTTAATGCCTAACCTACCTTTTTAGTACATACCAACATGGAACATTTTGCTATGCTACCCCAGAGACTAGCCGGTTCGGTTATCCAGAAAGAAACATTTTTAGGGTTCTCTATATAAACCTCAGAGTTCAAGTTATAAGTTCTAAAGTAACAAATATTAAATAGGGGTTGATCGTAGAGTGTAGATGAAAATTAAGGATTATTTTTGTATGCTGTATCATAAAAAAAATAAAAACAAAAAAATCACTTAGGAGTTTGAAAGATAGTAGCCGATTCTCAGACTTACTAAATATGCATAAAAATCATAAGAATCAGTCGAGCCGTTTGGGAGGAATATGGGAACGAACATTGTGACAAGATAATTTTATATATATATAGATATTATACAATTAAGTGATTTTTATAAAATTACCAGTACATTTTTAAATAATTATATCCCCCAAATACGCTTTACAAAGGTCGTTCTCTGAAGAGTCGAGAAAACTAATAAGCTGCGAGTGTAAGCGGGATATGGGACCTTGTTGACGCTGGCAGCAAAAAGGTTTATAAGGAACATTAGTAAACATTATGCTTTGCCCTTTAAGACTTATATATTGGGCGTATATGACGCATAGCAACACTGCTTGGTACTCTTCTGGAGAGCTGGTCATCTAGCATGCTCGAACTCACCGTACATCTTGCCCTCGTCCGATAGAATGATCTTCCGTCTTCCACAAGGTGGGTATATCGCCAGTGCCTCTTGAAAGCTCTGCTCGATATCTGGACTCCATACTCCCTCCGCATCTGCCGCTGACATATCCTGGAAATGTTAATATACATTTAAGAAACTCGGCTTTATCGTAAGTCAATCCAACTTCTTGATACGATGGCAAAGATAATAAACTTGCATCATGAACATACCCTCACTTTTACACCATCACACAACACAGCCAAATTAGGTATTATTTAGTTGAATGTATTGAATAATTTTTATTGTTTGTTTCCTTTTGTACATTTTTGAACCTATTCCATCTCTAGCTATATTTTCAGTGTAACTGTTTGTTATTATATATAATTTATGTTAGCTGTAGGATTACGAAATAAATAAATAAATAAAAATTAAACCTTTTGACTAAGAATGAAAGAGAAATAAAACTTAGTGTAGTGAATATAGTGTACACATTGTCAAACACTAAGACTGTTAATGAACATTATCTTAGTTTAAGCTTTGTACTTGTTTAAAATTAAGTCAAAATAATATTACTTATTGGCCATAATTATTGTATAGACTAGATTGTAATTCATGCAGTCTCTCCCGTTTTTGTGGGGGTTTAAGGTTAGAACAGTAGAAAAGGAAACTCGGCGTCGCAAGGTTGTTGTACTATTCCTATTTTTTTTTATAAGAACTGGGGGCAAACGGGCAGGAGGCTCACCTGATGTTAAGTGATACCGCTGCCCGGCACTCAATGCCAGAAGGCTCGCGAGTGCGTTGCCGGCCTTTTAAGCATATTGTTAAATTGCTGGACTAGTTTGTCTGTACTGTACTGTCCGTCTCTATTTCACTTTATCTCTAATGTACTAGTAGCTGACCACATCGTATCCCTAACTTTCGTACTAACTGATCTAACTGAAATTATCGTGTTTCATGTGTGTTTTTTATTGTCCTTTTCATATTCTACGTGTTTCAATTGTTTTTGACTAAGTAATTGTACCTACATATATAGTTTAGTACTTTATATTTTTTTTCCTCACAGTGGAAGAGGAAGAGATCGCTCGAAAGCGATAAGGCCAGTTGCCCTCATTTTTATTTAATAATTTTTAATTGTACCTACTGTATTTCTTGCAAGAGTAAATAAATAAATACTTTACGGCCTTTCAGGTAATAATAATTGCTTAGGGACACCCACTTCGGGGATCTCGCTTCTCAACTCTGTATGACGTGTGAGACAGACACGAAAATTAAAACTTATAATAATTAAATTTAATTTAATTTATATATATATATATAAAATGTTATGTTGGTTTGTGTACGCTTCAAAAACTCAAAAAGTTCTGCACCGATCGAGCTGAAATTTTAGCATGATATATATGTAATCCGCATCAAGGATTGTTTTTATCTATTTTTTTTTCATTACTTTTTCACTATATGCAAAATTTAACTTATATGAAATGTTTTCTTTGTTTTGTTTCTCATTTCTCAAACATTCAATCACAATGTGCAACAGCGAAGCGTAGTGGGGAACAGCTAGTACTGTTATAAAATATAAACTCGACAAGTCTACTAATTGAACACATGTATAGTTTATTTATTTAAATACATAATTCATACTTCACGGTTTAAATTAATAAAAATCAATATTTTACAATTTGCATGCGAATACTAGTTTTCACTAACTGGTTAAGTTCAAGGTTTTGAAAGGAAACAACAAGAACATAGTACGAAATTACAAAATCGTTACAAATGAATCAACATTGTAATTTGCATGCATTAAGTCCATATTACATAATAAACAGTACCGTAATATAGACTAAAGAAATCGTTGCATTATTATATATGGGGGAAAAATTTCAGCGTTGTATTTTCTTTATTGCATAGTAGTTTGCGGCCTTCAGAACGCCCAAAAAGGTCCATTGACACCCATCTTAGTATCTGCCGGCTTTTGAAGCAGTTGGAAGTGGAAGATAGAAGATCTCCCCTGGTGTCGATTTCACAGTTCGCCAGTTCGCAAAAGAAAATGTCATTTGAAACGGACCGTGGAAGACTTCCAGCCATCAAGATGATGCGGATGAAATTTTGAGTTAATACGGCTCGTACGGTGAAACGATGCAGTAGGGATCACCCAAAACAACTCTTCAGAACACTCTCCATAGTACACTTTGAGAACGCATAGAGATGCAATGTCTCGTAGAGAGAATGAAACCGATCAGTTATACATTGACAATACGACCAGCCCTTCGCTGAGTTTGGTCAAAAGGAACAAGCTGGCCATCGGCCATAGCCTGATGTTACAGGCCTAAAGCCTTTCTCGATAATTTATCCAAGACAGCAAGTATTTACAATAGAGTTGTACAAACTCTTTCGCTTTATATTATTAGTATAGATAATGATACCTACCCCAATTAATTAAGATACGTTTTTCGTATTTATTACAGTCAAAATCTGTTATAACGACATCGAAGGGACTACTCATATTTGGTCGTAAAAGCCGATAGTCGTAACAGCCGACGTTCTTAAGAACCTAGTACAATAGAATTCAGCCAGGACCTTTGATTTTGGTCAATATAACCCGTATGTTGTTTTCAACGATGTCGTCGTAAAATGGTTTTGACTGTATTTATTTTAAGTGAAACTAAAGTAATAAGTACCAAATTGTCGATAGCTATTTGTGGTTTATAGTTTACTAAAACTATTTTGCAAGTCCCAATCAATTTGATAAGTAAAATAATTTTGGCTAAGGACACGGACTATAAATAACTTACCGTATATTTAATTACAAAATGTATGTAAAAAAGAATTATACAAAAATCTAGGTCATCTAGATAAATTTAAAACGACCATGCCAATCAGGTTCAGATGTTTAAAATATTTTAGCCAATTATTATTTCATATTGTAAGTGCCAAAAAATAAGTAATTAATTAAAATTAATTAATGTTATGAATAAAATAATTCAAATAGCTTTGAATAAAAATTCTGTAGATTTTCGAAATTGTATAACTTGTTTTACGAATTGCCTTAAATATAAATATGGGTATGTCAAAGATACATAAAATAAATAAATCAATGGCGCTACAACCTCTTTAGGTCTTGGCCTCAGATTTCTGAATCTGTTTCATGATCATTTTTAAATGTAATAGGCAAGTAGGTGATCAGCCTCCAGTGCCTGACACGCCGTTGACTTTTTGGGTCTAAGACATGTCGGTTTCCTCACGATGTTTTCCTTCACCGTTCGAGCAAATGTTAAATGCGCAGAAAGAAAGTCAATTGGTGCATAGCCGGGGATCGAACCTACAACCTTAGGTATGAGAGTCGCACGCTGAAGCCACTGGCCAACACTGCTCTCAAAGATACATTGGCGTCATAAATAACTTTCTTCCGTAAGTAGCGTTCCAACAACACTGTTTTCACCAGGAATCGAACTTAGGATCTCCGGGTTATATAAATAAATATTACACAATTTCTTTATACATAATAGCGTAAATTTATATAGGTAAAAATAATTTTAAAACAACATCGTGACTGTAGTAAATCTCTTTAAAAGATTAGATTACATATTTATAATTTGTTTATAATATTTCGCGATTAGGTAAACACATTTACGGCCTATATCGTTTGGTGATAAAGTAAAAATCTGCAATTTGTATTTTAGATTGAAAAACAGCGTTTATATAAATCATTTTCTTTCCTCTTCACCGAACTTTTAACTAGACGTTCACATCCCGTATATATTTAAATTAATTCTCGTTTAATACTCTTAGTAATACAATATCAATAAATACAAATAAGAAATATTGTTATTTAATACTTAACAATATGTTAATTATTAAATACTTAATAATACTTTGTTAATTATTTAATACGTTATAATCATTTGTTAATTATATAATACTTAATAATGTTTTCAATCAAATTTGATTTTTTTTCCTAATCTTTGTAAGTTCATGAGAAATAGGTTCGGCCAGTCAGTTAAATATTAAGATAGGCTTGCTAAACAGTGTTTCTTTACAACATATGTTTCGTGCGTTCAGACAGTCGAATCGGTTTATACATACAATATATAAAAGGTCAACTATCACAACGCTACCAGAAGCTTTCATCGGAAAACTCCAATTTCAAATAACCTTCAGCCAGATTGGTTTAAAAATAACTATGGAAATTCCCTTATGTTACTTCGTTATACATTAAACAGATGTTATGAACTATTCATGTACCAGTGAATAAAACATATTTATTACATCTTCTAATGGCGTATTACAGCTTTTAAGTGAATATAACATTTAGTGTATGTATATATTTGACCAAAGGTAATATATACATACACTAAATACATTTTTGTATGTGACCATACATTAACTTTAAACATCTACATAATCAAATATTTGGTATTCTATACACTAGTATATACAGCCCCTGCTGTGGTTTGCTATTTGAAAAAATATTGTATGAAAATAAAAAAATATAAATGCAATACTAGCAAGTATTTTACTTTAGTGTAATGCCATCTGAGTTCTCTTTATCAATTGATTTTGATTATCTTATTAATGTTGAGAATCTTTATTTTGTTTTAATTAATTTTCAGTTTAGATTCATGTAATTAAATACAAATAATTCATATGTAATGCAATAATTTTACGTTGAAATTAGACTTTGTTACTTGAAATAAATTAAAATAAAAAATACTACAATACAAAGGAAATTTGCGTTTGGGTATTGTCTATGTGTGTAAATAATGATTGTACATTACGTTCTCTGTTCTATGCCTAATAAATCCACTTCCAAAACGAAGACGACAATTCAATTCTCCTTTTTTTATATAACAGAAGGAAAATGGGCAGGCGGCTCATCTAATGTAGACACTAACATTGCCAGAGGGCTCGCATTTGCGTTGCCGGATTTTTACGAATTGGTACGCTCATTACTTGAAGTACAGTACTCCATATGGGGCCGAATTTGCGCTTAATACAGATTATAGAGCTTTTCTCATCTTATGTTAGCACAGATAATAAATTCCTTAAACAATATTCCACGAATTGCTTCTATTTCGTGTTAACTGCGTCATTTAAATTAATGAGCTCTATTCGGAAGAGAATAAAAATAACACTTCAGCTGGCGTCTGAACAAAATACAGTGATTCAACGATACTGAGAATCACTCGACAGTCGATACCATATTGCGTTTATTAATTGAATAACATCCCGTAAATAAGATTTAAAACGAATACACAACTTTGCAGTATATTCATTTATTTACACTTTGTTGCTTTATAATATGAAAATTTAACATAATTACATGTAAAAGAACGGCAATATGTTATAATGTGTGTGTATTATTAAACTTTATCAAAAAGTATTTATATCAATGTATAAAAAGTCTAATCAAGGATGGAGTTCTTACTTGTTCTTTATAATACACCTAACTAAATATGTAGTTGAATATCGTTCCCAAGACTTTCAATACATTTACGGTGTAGATCAGTGTTTCCCAACGTGGGACCTACACCCTACAGGGCCATTGATAGTTAATTCGAAAATTTATAAACTTATTTGGAATTTGAACTTTAGTTTTTCATTATGTTTTGAACTGTGTTTCGATAACAATTTCCTAGTAATTTCTTCCTAAATCCTATTATAAGTATCTTAAGTGTATAATGACATAATTTTTAAAATTCAATATAAATATGTATTATAAGAATTTTATAAAGGTTAATGCATGACAAAAAGAAAGGTCTAGATAATTAGATCCTTTTATCAACAGTTTTATCACTAATCATAATAATACGTTTTATATTACAAACCTGTATCAAACAGTAATTATAAAAAAATTAAGTTGCGTTATGAATTTCGAGAACATAATTACTATTCATTAAAAAAATCTAACAATAATTACGCTAATTAAAACTCTTCAACTGTTAAATATGGACATTACGCGACAATAAACTGATGTAAGATTCCGACATATGTACGTATAACTATAATTAATTTCCAACACACAAATATGTTTATTATTCTTTACTTACAAAGTAATAATAATAAATAGAAAATGGTGGCAGTGTACCTTTAATGCTGGAAGCATTTCTCGCTGTATTGCGATATTTATTCGTTGAGCGAGGAAAGCACCAGCTCTGAGGTCACCTAATGGGGTTATTTAGCGCCTGTTCACTTGAACCCCACGGCCCAAGAGTCTCTACTCCAAAGGGATCAAATTCAAATTTGGAGCAAAGACTTGTATTCGACTATATATTTATTATTTTCCGCCGGCTCTAATAATATCCACTCAACTTAGTTTTATTCCTTCATGCGGCGTGTAATGTTAATCTATACTAATATTATAAAGAGGAAAGGTTTGATTTTTTGTTTGTTTGAAATGAATAGGCTCCGAAACTACTGGACCGATTTCAAAAATTCTTTCACCGTTGGCAAGCTACACTATTCCCGAGTGACATAGGCTATGTTTCATTTTCAAAAAATTAGGGATGCTTACTAAAACTTGAATGATCTAACCCAAGGTGTAAAAAAATAAACAAAAAACTTCCTTCAATCGTGTGCGCTGCGAAAACTATTAATGATAGAACAAAATGATGGATTACAATTTTTCAGGACACATCACTATCTATACAAAATGTCGCGACAGCATGTCTCTATCTTTTAAAGTCACGTCACAATAAGCGTCCTTTTATTATTATTTTTTTCTTAAAATACCACCGCTAGAAAAGGCTCTTTATTCGTACCTAGATATTGATCCCTATCAAAATAAATACCAACGTTTCACATAAGCTACAATTTAATGGCATAACCACCAAAAAATCATGGTGGATTGGTGTTCTCCTGCCGTTTCTCTTGAATAGTTTACTACTATGTAATATAACAAAAAAACTTAGCCACAGCAACGCTTGGCCGAGTCTACTAGTCTTCTATATATTGAATTTTTACCTTTTCATCGTCGCTGGCATCTCCGACGTCGAGGTGCTTGGCGTCGGCGCCGCCCGAGCCATTGGTATCGGGCGCGCCGGCCGCCGCGCTCCACGGAGACGCAATGGTGCCGGCCGCGAGCGCGCCGCTCGCTGTAACAGAAAAAATTACATTAATAAAATAAATTACCAAAATTAATCTTCAACTGCCTGTCAACATTATTTTCCTTCTGTCAACTTTGAAACTTGGACTGCTCCAGTTTAAACCTGATTTAAATCAATCATACACTTACGAAATGTAGCACACGTGCCTTAAAACCTAAATATAGAAACATAATCAAGTTTATGCAATTCCAATAATTTACAGATTAAAAGTCGGGCATGAAAAAAACACACGTGTGTGTACTTATGTACACGGGTTGGAAGTTATACTTCTTTGGCGTAACAAGATAAAAATCTTTTCAAAAAAAATCTACGTTTGTAGAAAAATCGACCCTAACAATAGAAAAAACTAAAATGTTGACTACACTTCAGGGTGTCGGTTTTTTGTGACGGTGTGCGCACGCAAAGTAAAAATTTACTCTCAAAATTTTTCCATAACGCGCCAAAAGAAGTATAAATTCAATATCTTCATTCAAGATCTTCGTCAAATGTACTATGAGATATATTTATTAAAGTTTTTTTTAAACTTTTTCTACAGTATGTTACAAGCTAATATACATGAAAATTACGGTGACTAACAATTTTTTCAAAAATATATAAACATTACATAATTTAATTAAAGACATTAATCGAATGCTAATAAAGTACAGACGTAGTCGAAAGTAATAACAGCAGTTCCCTATTGACGTCAAACTCTGTTTACAAATTCGGATGCACATTGTAAACTTTGGAGCGTATTGTGGCATACTAATAATAGTAAATGCTGCTGGAAGTGCAGGAGCATTGTTTAGATATTAAAAAAACGTATAGGAAATCACCAATTGTTGGGAGATCTATTTGCACGGCTCCTGGACATGCTTTCTATAATATAATATATAACCCTTCACGTAAAAGAAGGAAAATCAAAACAAATTTAAAAAAATGTGAGCCGTCTCGGGACGCCTGGCAAATGTGAAACATCGGCATTATTTTTTAAATGAAATATTATGCAGAAAAGAACAGATTGTGATAGGAACTAAATATGTCATAATAATAAAATAAAATATTACGATTTTTTTTCCAGACAATCGTTTAATCAGTGACTTCGAAGTACACACTACTGCATATAGACTGGATATATATACCATCATATAGCGTGGCGACGCGTCGCCACGCCAGAATTCGATTTTACGTGCGGCTATAGATGTTTCACATCAAAAGTTTGGTTCCTGTCGCAGTGTACCTTGAACGCTGGCAGCATTTCCTCGCTGTATTGCGATA
The DNA here is from genome assembly GCA_905332375.1 of Pieris macdunnoughi. Classification (NCBI taxonomy): domain Eukaryota; kingdom Metazoa; phylum Arthropoda; class Insecta; order Lepidoptera; family Pieridae; genus Pieris; species Pieris macdunnoughi. The sequence goes on along the minus strand of CAJOBZ010000017.1, from coordinate 3,429,855 downwards.
CTTATTCTTTGAGCCAGGAAAGTGCCAGCTCTGGGGTCACCGGTACTATCTACTAGGAGCCAACTTAAATCTTTAATAAGCGCATGTGCACTTGAACCCCACGGCCCAAGAGTCTCTACTCCAAAGGGAACAATATCGAGGTTGGAAAATATATTAAAAGCTAATTCAATGGTTAAGACAGTGGCTACGTTTGGCTATAGTATCGGTGTACACTCCGATGATTTAGGTAAGCACCACACTTACAAAACTAAGAAAACCTACGTGAGCATAATATACACTTGGCTCGTACACTCTGTAACCCTTTAACTGCTACCGTAAACAAAAGAGGAAAATTAAATAATAGGAAGTATTTATCTTGAGTCCAAAACCAGTTGAACTTGATAAAACATTGTTCAAGATCGCTTTAATCCTTTAAATAACAGGAATAAAACCAAGACATTTAATTGGAACGATATCAAATCTTAATGTAAATCTATATATCAAAGGTACAGCTCATTTACAGTTTTTCCAGACTTTTATTACCGGCCATAAACCAAGAAAACGCTCAAGGATATCCATTCGAAATTTTCTTAATACCAAATAAATAAGCTTTGTAATAAGAACCCTGGAGGTCGTAGGAATTCTTGAAATTTTCATATTTACCGTTACAAACATGCAGGTACGAAATGTTAACAATATAAATATAATATCAAAACGAAGAATTTCGTTATGAAGATCGGATCGGCGAAGAGAGTAAAAGTATGCAGTCTCGCGACGAGGCGCGCCGTGTCCCACTCTCGTAAGATAAATTTTCCTGTATATTTTAGATTTTTTAGATTTATTTCTCGTCTTTATACAGGTACGAAAATATATTTATAATAAATTAAAATTCTTATTATTATAGCTCTCAACTTCGATTTGAAAGCTCTGATAACAAAATTCATTACACTGCAAGTCAACTTATAACTTTTATGACGTTGTGAACTGCTAGTCAAACCTTTATTAAGATTTTATGAATGTTATTATAATCTATTATTATGTTCTTATCCATATTTGTTAATATTAATTTATTTAGAAAACGTATATCATTACTATAAATCATATTAAACTTGGTGAAAAATACCTGTGCAATTCACCCAAAGGCATTCAAGTTCTGCTGCTATTAATAATTCAAATGTATGGATGACGATTTTTTTAGTTTATGACAATATTTATTCTAAGGTATTAATTTATTTACAATATAAATCAATCATATTTCTCACGGTATTGACGGAACAACTCAAAACGTTGTCGATTGCTCATGCTTTATTGCTTTTATAAATTATTGTTAGAGTTATACAATTATAACCATTTATAGTAAAGTTTATTCATTGAATCAATGTGCATTTATGGGAATGCATTAATTTCTTTGTTAACTACATTGTAATTGGGCCTTTGAGAGGAAATCTATTTAATATAAACAATTGATTGTTTTCGATAAACGTATGATTTTATGTATGAAATCGGACAGCGTGCAGCAAAACATTTAGTGTAAATCTTACATTTTTAATTTATACACCTATCTACTCATATTACAGTGTATAAGTTAAAAAAACTGTCACAGTACAGGCATTTTCGTTATAAAATTATCAATTATTTAAATTATTTATTTTGTTATTTATTTTATCAATCAAAAATAATATTGTCTTTGATTTACATAACCTTTACACATTTAAAGAAAAAACTGTTTGACCGGATTGAAGTTATGTATTATTATAATTTACATCTATTTAACATAATTTTAAATTTATCCGACGTTTCGCGTGCTTTACAGCGTGCGTGGTCACGGTGACAAAAAAAATAAAATTTTAATAAAATTTTAAGGGATAAATTTAAAATTATGTTAAATAGTTGTAAATTTATAATAATACATAACTTCAATCCGGGCAAACAGTTTTTTCTTTAAATCAAAAATAATTTAAAGTATTTTTGTGAAGTTAGCAAAGTGAATCTTTAAAGTCAGATCCTACTGGGAACCATTGACAACTGTTGTAATAAATATATTTTTACTTAAATTTAATGTTCTTATATATAACTTCACCTTTGATAACAGTCTAAACACTGGTAACTATTCTATAGTTTCTGTAAATAAATAGTGCCTGAATCCCGTGAAATGCAATTATGATAGCATACAAAGCCAAGTTATGAGACTTATAAGCTCGAGTGCGTTCAATTAGTACAATCGAGAGAGTAATTCGTGAACGCGGCTGACAAAGGGCGCTGCAATAATTAAAATAATAAAGCATCGTCCCCCTCATTGCTGAATGCTGATATGACAAGTGTCCCCAATAAGGGTAGCCGGTTTGAGCCCTTATGAATTTTATTTAGATGAAATTAATTAAATTATATCTATTATTAGCGAGAAACTATTGATGTGACCACCATTATGACGTTATATACGAGTATTATAAAGAGATTATTTGTTTTGACTGGACCAATTTCAAACACTTGTTAGAACTTTACATTATCTCTGTAACATAGGATATATTTATTTCCAAAATAGAAAAAAAGAAGTTCCGCCATGTGAAGCTGACAGGCCTATTAAACTCTATTTTACTACTTTTATCAGCATCATCATCAACCTCTTTATTTGGTACGTTCAGAAAAGACCTAATAAGTTCCTCAAATTTCCTCTAGTACGCCCTGCACTGGCCTATTCACTATATACCCACTATGTATCCACTGGGAGCCAACCTACTTGTCGATGTCGTCAGTCCACCTACTTGATTTTATATGTATTAACATATTAAAGTTTCGAAATTTGATTGAATATAATTTATATAGTTTTTCTAATACGCATAATGTCAAAGTTTGTGGATACATTGATGTGCAATGGACTTATGAGGCAAATAAAACGGCATTACGAATATAAGAATCAGCGACAGTTCTAGCTTTAGGAATTAATTCGATTAGTAGTGTCTAAGACGTCATAGCTTTATTCCATTAATAAACTGTGCATCAAGGATTCTTTGAGATTGTAGTTAAATGAACACTTGAGCGTTGAAATAGTGGGGGCGGAGCAAATAGTTCGCTATAACTCAGATGGTAATATTGCCAATAAATGTTCGTTTAAGCTGGTAACGAAAAGTCAAGATCAAATTAGACATTTCAGTTACACAGGGTTTTTTATATAGCCTTGTGCGGCACGACAGCCGTCAGCGGTGCCTTACTAATATAAAATCTTCAAATAAAATTGTGCCTTACTAAATGGAAGGGAGATGTCGAATCCCATTAAGGCTCTAAGAATTATAGAGAAAACGAATTTCGTGGTAACATTGTATTTTTTATCTATAAAATGGTTTTTTTTATAAGTTCTAAAATTATACAAGAAAATATGGCATCAATAATTTTACACACATACACATCAATTATAATAGAAGATAAGCAAGCTAGCAAGGGAAAAAATTAAACAAGAAACCACAAAATAAAAATAAAACAATAACTAAATAGAAACTTAAACCTCATCAAACGTATAGATCTATGTCTATGTCAAAACTATGATGACTACAAACAAAGCTATCTAATACTCAACTAAAGAATATATTATCATAACTATGATACTATAGCAATGTCTACATAGTATTAAGTATATGGAGTTTATAAAGTGATGAAACGTTTAACTCGGTATCGTCGAAATGCCAAGTAAACGTACCTTTGACCGAGCTAAAGTGCCACTCCCTTAGTCCTAACATTAGACTTATGTAGACTTCAGTAAGAGTTAAGTATAGTTGACATAAACAAAAGCCTTATATTAGATGCTACAAATACATTTTCTATTTTAACGTCCGTGCTTCAGTATCTGTATGCTTTTTGATATAGACCTTGTCCAAAACCCGACCAGTCGCTATTCCCTTGTATTTGCCATAGCATAGTTTAAACTGAGTTAATATCTAATACTGATTTGATAAGGTATTTTTAATTAATCCTAGACGAATCCACTACATCAAATAAAAAAAAACAGTGGCGCTACAACCTCTTTAGGTCTGGGCCTCAGATTTCTGAATCTGTTTTATGATCATTTTTAAATCTAATAGGCAAGTAGGTGATCAGCCTCCTGTGCCTGACACACGCCGTCGACTTTTTGGGTCTAAGACATGTCGGTTTCCTCACGATGTTTTCCTTCGCCGTTCGAGCAAATGTTAAATGCGCACATAGAAAGAAAGTCCATTGGGGATCCAAGCCGGGGATCGAACCTACGACCTCAGGTATAAGAGTCACACGCTGAAGCCACTAGCCCAACACTGCTCTCCCACTACATCAAATACGTCATCAAATATTATATTTAAAGACGTAAATACCAAGTTAACAATGAATTTATTTTTTAATAATTAAAAGAATATTTCTTATTACATCTGGAATTTGTACCATGTCGTGCCTGTTTGCCCCTTGCATTTGGATTCACGATTTACCCAACCGTACCAAAACCGAATATTTCCACCAGATTAATGGTTTTCTGATGCAAATAGGATTAAATAAATTCAAATTAAACTTATTATCACAGTTTGTGGAATCTTAGGAATTTTTTACACCTATTGTTATGAAAAATTACGGCCCCTTATTGCGTATAGATTGATAAGCTGAAAAAGCGTTACGAACACACGCGATAGCCTAAACGGCACTAAATTACCGGAATAATTCCGTAGTTTGGTATTAAATGCATTCCACTAAATCGCGTGTTTCAAACGAAGGACGTATGTGCTTTTAATACACTTAAAAATCGCTACAATTCTAGGTTTTTGTTTGCATGCACTATAACTGTCCTTTAATTGACCAAAAGACTTTTAGACTTGTGTTTACATGAATTATCCTATTAAAATTTAATTAAATGTTGTGTTTTTTGTAAATTTACTAACATAAAACCTTCTAAATTTGTTTGTAGCCCATAGATATCTTTCGAAAAAATATTATATTGAGATCCGTCACTATAAAAATCACTAGTTTGTAGTGCCTTCAACATTTTAAAAGTATAAGATGTACTGTGAGTTTGGCAAAGTATTAATAACCAACATAAATATCGTCCTTTAAAACACGATTATAAAATATCTGTTATGTCCGTAACCTGTAGAAGCTGTAGTTTTTCCATATCAACGTAAACTTGTATGCTAGCGTTGAATAGTTTATCAATCTTATGTTAATAAAAGGACATGCATTGGCCCAACTTAATGATTTCGATACAAATAAATAAAGATTTTCAGAAACAAGTTTTGTACTACACTATTGTAAAGTATAGGTATGTATAACAATGATACAATAAATAAAAAAATAAAAAAATAAATCAGTGGCGCTACAACGTCTTTAGGTCTTGGCCTCAGATTTCTGAATCTGTTTCATGATCATTTTTAAGTCTAATAGGCAAGTAGGTCATCAGCCTCCAGTGCCTGACACACGCCGTCGACTTTTTGGGTCTGAGACATGTCGGTTTCCTAACGATGTTTTCTTTCACCGTTCGAGCAAATGTTAAATGCGCACATAGAAAGTAAGTCCATTGGTGCACAGTCGGTGATCGAACCTACGACCTCACGTATGAGAGTCGCACGCTGAAGCCACTAGGCCCACACTGCTCTATATATATATAACAATGATACATACATATGAAATCTTCCGTTTTATTGAGACTATTTACTCATTTACTTACAGTTCTATCTCAGGGGTCAATACTCGTACAAGTATTATAGTATAGTTTCATAAACCGCGTAGTAAAACGCACTATTAAAAAGTCGGTGAACTTATAGTTAAAACAACACCTTGTTAAGGGCAAAGCAAATAATACTCTACATGTATTACAATAATTACGTGTTGTTCGTTGACATTAAAGGTTGTGGTTTGTGGTGGTCACTGCCACACAATGAAGGCTGGTGTAAATATAAAATGATAATAGGCGGTAAAGTATAGACTAGTATAAAATATGTTTTGCACACTGGGCTTAAAAATATAACTATGAAGGTAAAAATAAGAAATGATAAGGGCGTTTAATTTATTAGTGAAGTGTACGAAAGTAAATCTATTAAATTCATAGTCAAAAATCATTTATTAATAAAGGTAACACAATGTACACTTATGAACGTCAAAAAAGAAATGTACATTAAATGCTTCTAATTTTACGTTTACTGCCAGTTCTCAAATCAAGGGCGTAGAACGGAAGAGAAGAACTGGCAATAAACTCACCGCCACTCTTTTTTTAAGGGAACATTAAGGACAATCAACACTGTGATTATGGAAACTCTGTTTAGGCTAGGTTAGGTTAAGGCTTTTATTATTTGATATAGCCTTAAGATTTGGTCCGGTATAAACAATGTCCTCTGATCATGTTTTCAATGAATAGCTGACATAAAAGGAGTTGCAGGTGCGTTTCCTTTCAGTTTTGGCAAAGTGGTTGGGCAATATACCAAATTTTTATCCTAACATGTGAAGGCACATACATAATTATATATTAAATTTAGTTAGAATAAATTTTTGTTAATAAGAGTTATTTATTTGTAATTTTAAGTGTAAATTGTACATTTTATTTCCAATCAAACATGCGTAGTTATACTAATTTTGCTCCATAGTAGAAGTCTCAGTAGCCATCTTTCATCAGTCCGTTATATCGAGTAGATATTAATTAAAAAATATAACTAAAATAACTCAATTCAACTTTGTTGCGCCACCGAATTGTTTTAACTGGTTTAAAAGCTCGCTCTCCTTTGTTAAATAAAGAAATTTTATTTGTTAAACTTGTTTGGCCATAATTTTAAAAATGTGTTTTTAATTGTAAATCCGAATTTGGTAGAAGGCCGACGTAACACAAAAATGTAACGAAAATGGGCCAAGGTTTTAACTTTTACATACTAGGTATCCTATACAGACATTTTTGTAGGATTCATGATTAATAAGCTTTAATTGTGACATTTAAGCGTAAAGTTATAAATCGTCAAAGGGTATGACTCCCGCGTCAACGCATATCAAATACCTATTGAATTTTAACATACATTAGTCAAGTCTAGGCTCGGCATATTAGCTCTTTTATTAAGTGCATTATTTGTGTCAAGAGAAGTGCTGGCCTTGTGACTTGTACGTGTGACTCTCATTTCTGAGGTCGTTTCGAACCATGGCTTTGACTTGACTGTCTCTCTTTGTGTGCTTTCAACATTCGCTCGTACGATGGAAACTTCGTGAGGACACCGGAATTTAAACCTAAAAAGTCGACATGTGTCATCAGCAACTTGCCTATTAGAAAAATTGTCTATTACCAATTCTTAAAAGTCCGGCAACGCACTCGCGAGCCCTCTGGCATTGAGAGTGTCCATGGGCGGCGGTATCACTTAACATCAGATGAGCCTCCTGCCCGTTTGGCCCCGGTCTATAAAAAAAAACAAATAATCACGAAACAAATATCTCAGACCCAGACGTAGAAGGTTGTAGCGCCACTGGTTTATTAATTCGTCGGACTTCCGTAGTATGAACTTGTGTCTGCAGACGAGCATTATATTATTTGTGTACCGTGGCAGAATCCGCTTGGAGAACATTATTATTACGCTAAAAAGGTTACTTCATGGGGTTGCATTGATTACCCTATCAGATTAACAATCAACCATGGTTTATATGCATTTTGTTACCCCAAGTGTGTTTTTTATTTTTTTATTTATTAGTGGTGCAACTTGAAATATTTCTTTAGCTTCAGTTCTTAATAGTGGCTTTTGTCTCATTAGAAAAAAATACTTAAGGTTTATCAAACAATGTAATGTTGTATTACTTACCGAGAGTACAGACAATACTGTCTATAGCAAAGTAGTTGTTACCACGTGTCCCGAACTGAGCTCTTTTTATACGCAAGGGAGATTTGTGCAGGGCAAATTCAACCCCTCAGTGCATTAACAAAAATGGCCAATACCAGGGGGAAAATGTAGAAATAATACACGTACGGTGGTGGGTGGTCACCTGTCCTGCGCACCAAAGTATGTTAATTAATTTTCGGTTGACCGTTCAACGCTCGAATCGGCCCTGCGGTTTGCCCACGCTTTCATATAACAAAGGACCGCTTAATGTTCACTAATAACTAGATTGTTAGGAATACATCATTTTAATCAGGCTTATATCAGTGTAAAATCTTATTTACACCTGTTTATGGTACACGGTGTTATAAAAGAATATTATAATAACTAATTAAATATTTCTTTGGTTTGTTACTTTGTGTGTGTGTTGTGTGTCGTGTGTTTTTAGTATGAATAAATTGGAGTAAAGTTGACAAAAAGTAGACAACAACGTTGACAAGTAAAAAGTTTCATATGCCCGGATTCTATATGCTTATCAGTCGTAATTGCTACGAGTCGTAGATTTTCTGTTATAATTTTATAACCATTTTGGAAAGGGCTTTGTTTCGGCCTGCGACGCACTCGCAAGCCGTCTAGCAGTTATTATTTTTATTATTATTAAAGCTTTATTAATCCATACAACAATTGGTTAGTTTGCATTCCTTAATATTAGTATTAGTTATGTTAGTATGAATTTAAAAAAAAATTATGTTAATTTCTTTTTTTCTTTTTTAGTGGTCTAGTCCTTGTATGGTAAAAGCCTCCTCCATATTTTTCCATTTTTCTTTGTCTTGAGCGTCATTCAACCAGTTTTCCCCCGCTAATTCTATAATGTCATCTGTTCATCTTTTGTTTTGCCGGGTAGCAGTTACCGCCGATAATAATCAAACAGCCAGATGGCTTGCGTTTAAAAATCGTTATGAATCTTGAGGAACTTTTTATCTTCTACGGGATTTGTATCGATTGAAGATCCCAGTTACTAATTGAAGTTCGGCCTTCTCTTTTAAAAGGTAGTTGACGATGAAAATACGTAATAAATACCGTTGAACTAAAATGACAGCTAAAAGCAAATCAATAACGCACGTGACTTGAATGGGAACCCCACTCTATTAATTATTCAACGGCATAACTGTTCGGTCTATTCGATAATATGGCGATCTAATTCTCCCAGTATCCAATATGTTCGAGAATACGCCCCCGGCTAGGAAGGGGTTGTTTCAATCATTTAAAAATCAATGTACCTGTTAAATGAATTTTAAATATCGGATATGATATTTATGCTCTCGAATGACTTTATGACACGATGTTAGGATATTTAGCTTCTGGAAATCACATATAGAAATTTTAATTTAATAAGCTTTATTAGTATGTTGATAATAAAGAAATTGGGAAAACATAAGTTTGAAAGTTATGTTGTATTCCACAAATAGTATACTTAATCTATAAAAAATAAACTTCTTTTTACTTTTTAAAATTCAATTTTATGAGTAAAAAGTAGTATGCAAGATTCTGTGTATATAAATAAAAATGAATCGCAATATAACGGCAAAACTCAACGACGGATGCACTCCCAAAAAGTCTGAGGAAGGTCTTATGTAGAGAAAATATTAGAAAAACCTTTCTTAGGTTTCATAAAAAAATTAATATTAAGGCGACAACTATTTGGCGGAGGCAGCTAGTTTTAAATAAAAAACTACTATCATTAAATATCGCATAACAGTTGCATCTGCATTTGTTAGAAGCGTGCTTACAAAGATGTTTATCTGTGTGAATGTTTACTAACTGGTAACAATACCGTACTATGGCCTACCACACAATACGTACGCACGTGTATCGAGAATTGAACGTCAGCGAGATATCAATAACATAATGAGCTGTAAAGAGCTGTATTATCCTTGTTTGATGATACTTTAGCATTATGCCATTATGTTATTTTCAAAATAAAATTACGAGATCTCAACCAGCTAAAATGGGTAACTCTATACTTAGAGTTATATATTTAACTTCGTTTGTGTTGGGGATTAGGCTACAACCAGTTAGAGGGGATCTTACTATCACTACATTTTTTAAGATCCTTAGGTAGGGTATATAACGCGGAAATTATGGAGAGATTGGGGCTGCAAGTGCCAAATAATCAGAATCGGCGTGGTAAGCGGTCGCAATTGCAGTGCCGCGAGCGCGTACAAATTTGGCGAAGCACAATTTACGCGCGTTTTGCGCATCTGAATAGTATTACATGTGAGAATCATGTATTTAGTTGCACACTGGCTGAATTCACAAGGATTGCATTATTTATAAAAAGGTTTATGTTTTATTGAAGTGAAAACTACTTTAGCGGCGTTGTACACTTTCTTTGGAATGGGTAAAAAATGTTAAACTCGTCTTTTCGTCAGGACACGTGATCTGATCGAAAATTCGTAAGACGGATGGAGAGTAGACAGCTGGCGCGGCGTATTTAATGTAATATAAATTGTCATGTTTGTGTACGATAGCGCAATAAATAAATATTGTATTCTACCACATAAATGATAGTACTTTTATACTGATAATTAAAGCAATTCGTGCAAAATTATTCCCTAACCATTCCAAAATATCAAAAATGCACAACGTTAATATTCAAGTTTTCACTTCTGCCGGCACTCCCGGAGTGCAACCCGTCGATTTTTTATTGATATTATGTTCTATTTTTAATTTTTTTAATTTTGTATAAATAAGTTTTTTATTGTATTAGTATTAAGTTGTTGTAAGAATAGAAAAGAAGGAAATAATTAAATCTTGTACGTCAAAAATGTATTGGATTTCGATAGTCGGAAGTCATAAGTGGCGATGACTACTTTCTGAATATCATAACTCTTTCCAGTGCCACAGTTTAGTTTAGATTAGGATATTAAGCAAAGTATGAAAGTACCGACTGCAGTGCCATCTGCCGGGCTGATTTGTGAATCTAAACCATTCGCAGATCTCCTTGAACACACACAAAAAATTTCATCAAAATCGGTCCAGTCGTTTGAGAGAAGTTCAGTGACATACACACTCACAGAAGAATTATATATATAAAGATAATAGTACTGGTAACAAAACCTATCATATCAGTTGTTCCTAAGTTTGTATCACATTTATTTAAGCCTAGAACTGTATTTTCTAGATACTAGTATACATTGTTAAGACATTTCGATAAATTATTAAGTAAGCCTGCATGACTTCAATTTATTCTCCTTATAATGGTTAATTTCTATATACTGTCAATACTAATATCCATGACAGAAACGCTGATTACCGGCCGAGAAACTTATACTTATGAATCTTGTATGACAAATCAAATCGTTTTAGTATAGGGGCATGTGTCGCCGCTAATCTTGACATGACATGTATAACAACTCCTCACCTTTTAAATCTATCGTCTCTTCGTCTAAATTGTACTTACACTATTATGAAGATACATAAGTGTTGTTATGACGGTTTACTGATTTAGATTCTATGAATAACAGCCAAGAGTTCGACTGTCAATCCTAGTCGTGCGTTTGACCGTGCATCAACCTCAACATCTTTTTGTTCAATGGTTCCAGATACTCTAATCAGGTAAAACAAAGTCCGCTTTGTACGAACACTAACTCGAGAACATATTAAAATAAAGGTTTTGAATCGACAAGATATGTTCACAATATTCAGATAATGGCGTTTTAGATTTTAATAATAAGTAATAATTTCGTAATTAAAAATGATAGACATACATATTGGTCGTCAAATGTTTGTGTGCGTTTAGACGCTTATTCTCATTGTGTTAATTTCTTAATAAAGTAGTGAACTTAATATTCATTGTATTATTGTATTACTTTTATAAAATCATAAATTAATCGGTAACACGAAAATCATTGACTGTTAGGCGAAGTTCGCTGTGTCTGCTAGTTTTATAAAAATGCTTAATTAAGTTTTTATAATATTATTTATTATAGGAGATAAATTGCCCCATCTCACCTTCCACGGACAAGCAAAAAAGCTGGGGTGGCAGAGCAGGCGGAAAATAATAAACGGCTCAAATATAAGATTCTTTCCTCCAGCTTCGATTTTGTTCCCTTTGGAGTAACTCTTGGGCCGTGGGGTTCAAGTAAACAGGCTCTAATTAAAGATTTAAGTTGGCGCCTGGAAGATAGTACCGGTGACCCCAGAGCTGGTGCTTTCCTCGCTCAACGAATACAACGAGAAAATGCTGCCAGCGTTAAAGGTACACTGGCACAGGGACCAAACTTTAAAACTTTGTTTATAAATTTTTAATTATATGTGTTTGTTAAGATTACTATTAACAATTTATTTTATGTTACTGTTAAACAAAAAAAAGTACTGATTTATTTATTTCCTAAATCGCCATATCCCGATAAACACAAGGTTATACGTGCACGTGTGAATAGCGGACGTGATTAAAAATGCGGCTCCTTTAAACCCATTCTAATGAGCCATTAGAGAAATCTGATCCCTATCGCTTCCCCATTTTTTGTGGACACTGCCAATTTTTCTAACGATAATCATGGGAGCGTCTGACTCACGGCTACTCATGCCAAGACGACAAAGCTGTATCTAATATTGATATGCAAAAAGCGACCCAATATCTCCAAGCGAAAGTCTAGAAACGTGTGCACTAGGTTTAAATGAATCATACATCCAGCTGCGAATTCAAACTCGGATTGCACTTCTATAGTCGACTCGACTTACCAACGTAATAAACAATACTCATATAGCATACATTTTCACACGCTTCACTTTTTGAATTTAAAAATCGAACTCTAAAAACACTGTGCGCTAAATCGAAACGATCGAGTTCCAATAGACCAAATCGAGTGTAACAGAGTGAATTTTATGAGATTGGTCAATGACCGATTGAAAGATACAAAAAGTAGAGCCTTGAATTTCAAACGCGCGATTATTAACAATTTCAGCTATTTAGTATTGGAGATTCGTGTAGTAATACAATTTAAAAAAGGAAATATTAGCTTTAATGAATTATTTTAAATAATATAAGAACTGACTCTGAATAAATTCCGATAACTACTCGACTTCGTTTTAAGGTAATAACGGTTTTAATATTATATTGATTCGCCACACGTTCGTTGACGTATTTGTTTCCGTTGTTTGCTTAAAGTCTAACACACTTAAGTATAAAACCCGCTATGGTTAAGAAATTAAAGAAAAACTATGAAAAACGAAATGTATCATACATATCAGCATCATGGTCCACACATTGAACTTGTTGTAACGTGTTTCTTTGTAGAAAATACAACTATCTCCGATTTTTTATAATAATTCTTTATTTCCTGATGTAACTTTTCAGATACGTGTACTGTGTAGCAATATCGAAAATTAATTACAATGATATAAATAAATAAAAATGATACAAATTAACTAATTTATGATAAAGTAATATACATTAACAGGAGTGTTGGCCTAATGGCTTCAGCGTGCGACACTCATCCCTGAGGTCGTAAGTTCGATCCCGGCTGTGCACCAATGGCTTTCTTTCTATGTGCGCATTTAACATTCGCTTGAACGGTGAAGGAAAACATCGTGAGAAAACCGCGCTTTAGACCCAAAAATCGACGGCATGTGTCAGGCACAGGAGGCTCACCTTTGCCTATTAGATTGACAAATCATGAAACAAATACAGAAATCTGAGGCCCAGACCTAGAAAGTTTGTAAGCCTCTTAATTTACAATATTTTAATTTTCTTATTCCATATAATCTAGTATTAAAGCGCTATATTTTAGATTGATGTATATGTGGGAACAAATGAAGAGAGTAATGATACCTACTGCATGATTTTAGCTTGTGAATTTGTGATACTAACGTCGTCGTCACGTACTAGGTTATTCAATACGATTTGAGATATTGCAACGAATTGGAATAAACATCGGTTTCAAATGTCCATAATACTGAGCTGATAAGCCATTGTCTTGTTTATTTTATTTGTAACAGCAAAAAAATTAACTCTTGAAGTCGAAGTTTTAAGCAGTAAAGACTTAAAAGATACTAATAAAATTAGGACGATTCATCACTATGAAATGGAAGAATGGAACACGTGGAGCGGAGGCCCAGCTTGAATACTAAAAATAAAGTATAGGACATAATTCACAGTGATTGATCATAGATACTATTAATAACCGATTGAAGCAATAATAGGAATTCTGATTAGCTTTAAGGAATTGTTGAGCATAAACGTGCGCGGATTGAATTAATTAAACGATGTCAATTTTGAGTATGGAAAATAATCAGGGCTAAACAAGGGTAATGTTAGAATAAGGTCTTGGTCTAAAATTCTAACAATACATTGAACCAAGGACTTTGACTCGGAGAATTGTAATATGACAAACATTTAAAACACAAATGGTACTATTACAAACATCTATATATGTTTAATAAGAGCAGTGTTGGCCTAGTGGCTTCAGCGTGCGACTCTCATATCTGAGGTCGTAGTTTCGATCACCGGCTGTGCACCAATGGACTTTCTCTCTCTGTGCGCATTTAACATTCGCTCCAATGGTGAAAAAAACATCGTGATGAGACCGGTTTGTCTTACCAAAAAGTCAACAGCGTGTATCAGGCACAGAATGCTGATCATCTACTTGCCTATTAGATTTGTAAATGATCATGTAACAGACCTAAAAAGGTTGTAGCGCCACTGATTTATTTTATATACATATGTTTAATACAAACGAATCGCTTTAACAAAACAGTACATAGCGAATGAAATATTTTATGCATACAGTACATCAGAGTATTTTGTAAAACGGATGTAGAGATCACTTTGGTAAACGGAGGCGACAGCGCGAAACAGTACACAGATAAGAACCACCGTCCACCGACGACTTACCACGCTGTTATGTTCGTATTCCAGAACGTGCAACACAATAACAATTTCAAGAACTGTCCAATAATTATTTTAGTGTGATTTTTTAAATAATAAACCCCTGACGGAGATGGAGCCCCTGTGCTGTGGATGACCAGACAAGGCTCTTCCCTAGAACATAGTACATGTTGTACCGAAGCTAAAAGACATCAACCGTTTTGGAATATGCAGTATATTCAGTTTCTGATGTTTTATACTAAAACGTATTCAGTTATTGCTTCAGGATAAATCTAGATTCTTAAAGCTGTATTAAACTTACATCAATAAAGATATTTACTTTACTAATGTACTTTTACAAAATTTACGGTACCAACTTCTTCAAGTCATCATGATGGGCAAGGTCGAGGGGAAAAGACGCGCTGGCAGAAGGAGGAAGTCATGGCTCCGCAATATCAGAGAATGGACGGGAATGGCCAGCGTAGAACAGCTGATGCGCTTGGCGAAGAATAAGAGGAAGTATGACGAGCTGACCGCCAACCTCCAGTAGTGGAGAGGCACTACAAGAAGAAGAAGTAATATTCTAAAATCGACACATAGGCCCGCTCAATGAAATTTAAAACCAGCTGAGCGTAACGCGAACAGCGTGAAATCTTTCACAAATAAAAAGCCATTAACATGAAATTAAGCAAGCTATAAAACACTAATTAACTCTTACATACAGAGTTACTGAACAGTAGAAACATCTTGAATCGTTACGGTGGACGGGCGTGACGTAAGCGATACGATAGCGGAGCACCACGCTACACTACATTGGCTATCTAGGTCCGGTCTTTTCCCAATGAATATTGGTAATTGATCGATAATTACACGTTTTTTGTCAGAGACGTTGATCTTTTCACAACACCTTTCTAGTAGAGACAAAGGTTTTAAGCGTGAAGACAGAAATAATATAGTTAACGTTAAGTGTCGTTCTGATTTTAAAATCTCTTCTGTTCAAAAAAAAACAAGTGTGGCGTAACAATATAAAAATCTTTTTAATTTTTTTATCTTTAGCCATATTCTACCTTTGTAGACACTAACAATAGAAAAAAGGTATTTAATACATTGAAAGTTTTATTATAACGAATTATCTAGTTAAATTAAGTTTATTTAAATATCACAGAAAAAAAATATTTCTACATACATAATTAAAGAAATGGACATTTTTTTATTTTAAAATGTTGACTATGCTAACTTCAGGTTGTCGGTTTTTTGTGACGGTGTGCGCGCGCATCGTAAAAATTTATTCTCATCATTTTTTCCTAAGGCGTCAAATGCAGTATAACTTCAAAATATTATTTTTGGCAATTACGGTTTAATATTGACATTTATGCATTTAAATAAATGCATTTTGTTTTAATTCCTATACGTCGAAACCGCAGACCATTAGAACATCTCGATATTCAATACAACTTGCAATACAAGCCTTACAATCATCAACTCCTTAAGCATTCATTGCATAAATATGTATAGAATTCCAAAAACTCGACCCATTGAATGTTTGAACTTTAATATTCCGGTGTGGTTGTCTCTACGTGATCTGAACCCTTTCCTCGTGGTTCAATATCACACTGTGCCTCAAAAACAATGAATACATGACTAACTTCCAGCGAGAATCGACCGATAGAATACTGAACACTTTTAATGAAAGTAAATGATACTTAATGAAATTTTGATACACCCTTTGTATATTTGAAATCGATACACACAAATGTTTATTTAGACACCGTTTTAACTAATTGATAGTTGTGAAGTGTGTGTATAATAAAATTATTATTAGTAAATCGCTGAACGTGGTAGAGTATCTGCGTCTAAGTGCACTGTTTATATTAGGTGGGCTGAACAGTTCGTAGGCAAACATAGAAATAAAGTAAAAAAATAAATCAGTGGCGCTACAACCTCTTTAGGTCAGGATCATTTTTAAATCTAATAGGCAAGTAGGTGATCAGCCTCCAGTGCCAGACACACGCCGTCGACTTCTTGGGTCTAAGACATGTCGGTTTCCTCACGATGTTTCCTTCACCGTTCGAGCAAATGTTAAAAACTAACATATAAATACCTTTTTTAATAGAATTTGATTTAATTATTCAATATAGTTGCCTTCGAACACCTCTTCATCAGCTTAAAATTTCATTCCAGCAAGCATGCTCTTGAGGTCTTATCTGACTTTGTTTTTGAAGTGAAACTTCTTTAGGCGCATGAGGGTAAAATTTTTAAAAAACGTCACGAAGATGTGCAGCGTTTTTGTCGAAGAAAAGGGAGAGAGCGGTTGAGAGAGAGTGCGAATTTACTTTATAGAAATCCTTTTTTTTTTAAATTAAATTTTCGTAAAGAGAATTTAAGAAATATTAGTATTTTTTTTAATGTACGTGTTTTTATTATTTTAATAATAATTTTCCTTTTTCCCTCCCTCTACGTCTCGGAAATCTAAAGGTTTAGATTTGTATAAATATGAAGAAGAGATAAAAATTTGTTTGCCAAAGAAGTTTCACTTCTGACATGTGTACTTTGTACGCACACACTTCTTTTTAAGTTTGTTAAAAGGAGGACCTGACAATAAGTCTTAGAATTCCTATGTTCGAATAAATACTTTATAAGCTACAAAGACGGCAAACGTGTTTTTAATTCGCATTTAATTGAAATCCAAATGGCGCTGTCCAATCACGTTTTCCAGACATAAAAGGAAATTGTACATATAGTTTACCTTATAGAAACCATATAATTGACATAGTTAAAGCCGTGCCAGGACATTACTCTGCACTCCTACATGTCCCACATAAATAGCCGGCATTAGATTATTAATTAGATTTATTGATCACTACCTGTTTTAATGACAGCGCATATATTTAATATTATGTTACCTGTCATGATTCAACATGAAATGTTTGAGTTGAGCGGAGGTTCTGGATTCGTATTGGAGTTATAAGACATAATTTTATTTTAAACTGATACAAGTTTCAAGAGTGTTTCAAGAATTATTATTTATTTATTTATTTGCTCAGAGTTATGGACACACAATCAAGATAAATAGGGATGTGAATATTTAAAAAGTTGTTTTGTTAAGGTAAAATAATTCTAGATATTTTTGAATCAATTATAATTTTGCCGGGCTCTAACGTAGACCTAGCTTCTTACAACCGACTGAACGGTTTTAGCGATTATTATAAGTAATGGTGTTGGCCTAGTGGCTTCAGCGTGCGACTCTCATCCCTGAGGTCGTAGGATCGACACCCGGCTGTGCACCAATGGACTTTCTTTCTATGTGCGCATTTAACATTCGCTCGAACGGTGAAGGAAAACATCGTGACGAAACCAACATGTCTAAGACCCAAAAAGTCGACGGCGTTTGTCAGGCACTGGAGACAGATCACCTACTTGCCTATTAGATTTAAAAATGATCATGAAACAGATTCAGAAATCTGATGTTCAGACCTAAAGAGGTTGTAGCACCACTATTTTTTTTTATATTTATGAACTGAAATTAGTTGAGAAAGAAAGATGGCTTTTCAAGTTTATAAATCACTTGTTGTGGGAATTGTTGCTTAAGACCTTGTCATCAAAGATCCCAACTCGGAACTTTAAATGTCTCAGGGTAATAGAACTAAGACTTTTCGTTAAAAATGACTGCCGTTTTAAAAACCTGTAGGATTTAATCTCGTATTTCTATAAAATATTTGAGCAGTGTTAATCGAGCGGTTTCAGCGTGTTCACATCTCTGATGTCGTAGTTTTCATCCCCGACCTGCACCAACGGACTTTCTATGTGCGCACATTTTGTAGGGTGAAGAAAAAACCATCGGGGGAAATCCCGCGTGCCTTACCCGAAAATTGGACGGCGTGTGTGCACATTTACCTATTCTAAACAAATGATCACGAAACAGCCTTGCGATTCTGTAACTCACTTTTCGAACTCACACAGCGGTTTTCGCAAAAATGACTGCTTCACGATTCATTTGAGAGCGACCGCCGATGCAAAAACCGCTGTGTGAGTTCGAAAAGTGAGTTACAGAAACGCAGGGCTGATGTCTACAACTGAGGCCTACATAAAAGGCCATTGGCGTATTTATAGTACAAAACGTATATTCTGTGCTAACCTCTGCTATCGCATGTTTAATTACAGCTTTTTATATAGCAACCATGTTAAGCACATAATATGACTAAGGATGTAATAACGTCAAAGACATGTAATTACTGGAGCACATGGCCGTAATCCAATTAGGCAAAGCCGGTACACCTAGTTTCATTATGGTTACCGGTATATAATGAAGGGAATCTGAGTGCTTTAGAGATGTAGGTGCGCTGATAATCGAATTAATTCGAACTGAAGCCGACGAGGGCTTAACTTAGTTTATGAGTATGCTCTTAGGTGCAACAAGTTTGCGTCTTGAGTGCTTTGAAATCGGTTAAGCCATATAGCACCGTAACGTACTTCATGATTAACCTGTATAGTGAAAGTTATTTCTATTGCAGACTTGTTTTACGTTAGATTTACGTGTGTCTGTAGTTTGAACTCGCTAAAAATTAGTGCTGCGGTCATATATCTGAGTGTCCACGCGTACTAAGGTCAACTTAATACTGCGCTCTACTATGAATATTTTTTTGCAGAACTGGACAGACTTTTGTCCACAATCGCACCTAATGTTAAGTGAGATGCCTAGCGTAGGGCTGGCTTGTCCAGATCCCTATTGATGCCTAGAGATTGAAGGGAGTCTTTTGCTGTTCTTACAAGAAACGACGATACAAATCTTGCACTGTAACACTGAGGATGTCAACAATGAAGGGGAAAACTCCAGCGAGCGAAATTCTACAGACACTACTTTAAACTTAATTGTATGGTCATGAAACGTATGTTGTAAGTTGAATCCGACAATACACAATCTTTAAACTTTCTTTAAGGTTTAAGAATAACTTTATTTCTCATAAGAATTGCATACATAATTCACTTACTGAAACAATATGTAAAACTAAGATTAATAGTTAGACCGCACAGATGTACGTATATAAAATAACAAAACAAAACAGCAACAAAAATGTGGGTAGCCAATAAACTCGATTAGTCAACCAAGCAAAACATAGATGTTCGATTTTTATTTTTTACTATTTATTTGTTACAAAATGATCATCCAGAACCTGCTTCTACATAACCCAGTGATGTCATGCCGTCACGGATGTATGTCATGAAGGGCCATAAAATAATCGCAATTAGCACTAACGGTCGTGGGTCCCTGAGGGCCAGCTGCCTTACAATTGCAGCGGACAATTCGCGTTCATTGACCAACAGTCAACACCTAGATAGTGATCTGGTTTGTCTTGGTAAACGGTAAATGGCAATTTAATAAATTGTATGATACCGTCTTAGTACTAAGGACTTGGTCTTATGATTCTAAATACTTGTATAAAAAAATATTTCAAATAAATATATTGAATATTTTTGAAGTGAAACTTGAGGCGCATGAGGATAAAAATTTTACGGAACGTCACGAAGATGTGCAGCGTTTTTGTCGAAAAAAAGGGAGAGAGCGATTGAGACCGATTAAGAGAGAGTGAGAAGGGTGAATTATCTTATATAAATTCCATTTAAAATTAAATTAAAATTTCGTAATTAATCGCATTTTTTTAAATCACTTTTAGATATTGATTGAACATATAAGAAACTAATTGCTTTAAGTTTTGTATCAATTGGTTAATCTTATATTTTTATTTATTTATTAAAGTTCTATGATAAGTGATACCGCCGCCCATGTACACTCTCAACGCCAGAAGACACTCTCACTATATTACATCATAAATAATGCTATATCTTCAGTATATCTTACAAGCTATCTTTTCTAAAATACATGACAATTATGAGAAAAATTTATTTACAAAACATTAAATATTACACTTCAAATTTTAGACTTTACTAGTGAATTTTTGCCTAACAAAATGGTAGATAATATTTTTCTTTATACACGATTATTACAATTATAATAGTTGGCTGTAATTATTGCCTATATAAGTTAAGTTAAACGTTCGGTGGCCGACAATTGCATGAATAATGATTCTCACAGTAATTACTTAGCATTTTATATATCTCAGTATCGTATATAATTGGATCGCAATGCGTATATCTATGCGGAAGAACGCGGGCAGAGTCCGGTTACATTCTATGTCTAATTCTAAGAAGAGCATGGGAATCGGTAGGTGGATCTTGATAAACAAGTGACGAGCAGTTGCGTTAAATGAGATTTAATAGTTTAAAGATATAATATATCAATACATAGTATAAAACAAAGTCGCTTTCTTTGTCCCTATATCCCTATGTATGCTTAAATCTTTAAAACTACGCAACGGATTTTGATGCGGTTTCTTTTAATAGATAGAGTGATTGACGAGGAAGGTTTATATGTAGAATAACATCCAATAAATAGTGGTGAAATACTGTTATTTCTGAGGTATCTAATGTGATGTCGAAAATAATTACATTTTTTCCGCTTACATTGCAAACGCAGGCTGACCCCTACGAGATTTATCAAAATATCTACTGGATCGATTTTAATCATTTTTTCAGAGAGTGACATAGGCTATATATTTTATACCCGTGCGAAACCGGAGCGGGCCACTATGTTTTTATATACAATTTCACAGTTTTTCTTTAGTGTATTTAGTATCAGCATTGCACCCGTACGAAGCCGGGGCGGGTCGCTAGTATTATATATATTCTCTATACATCTGTTTATTTAGATATAATTATAGGAAAATAGCTTCGTGTTAACCTTTTATATGCATTGATAAAGCGAGCAAGTTTTAAAACATTTGGGCACAGAATTCTGCAACTGAAACTATACGAAACATAACTTGGCGATTAAAAAGAGTGGCGGAGTTTATTGTCAGTTCCTATCTTCCGTTCTACGCCCTTGAATTGAGAACTGGCAGTAAATGTAAAATTAGAAGCATTTAATGTATAGTTCTTTTTTTTGACGTTCATAAGTGTACATTGTGTTACCTACATGAATAAATTATTTTTGACTTTGAAAAAATATGAAAGGAATACCACTTATTCCTAGCCTGCTCTTTTGGTTCATTAAAATCGGTTAAAAATATTTTAAATATAGTATTGGGGTTAAGCAAAGTTCCTGTACGGAACAAGACTGCTTTCACGAAACTAACATAATAGAAATACCTTTATTACAAACAATAAAATATATTCTTTCAAAACCGACTCTCACAGTAGCGGGAAATTATTTTGCAAAAGCCTGACATTTTTAAGGCCAATTAGCCCAAATACGCGCTTAATTTGCTTACATTTATAGTTTATGACATTAAAAATGGGATTTTTTAACTATTATTTGTATAACTGCCCTCGCGACCTTTCGCCTTCATATTTTTTTTTTACTTTTACTTTTTTACATTTTGATATGCTACCCCATAGAGTTCACTGTTCTTTTTACCGGAATAAAAACCTAAACACTATTTTTTTAATATTTAGTAGTTGTTTATTTAATAATAATACAATAAATATTCAAACAATGCCAGTATCAACATTAATTTGTTTTAATAAATCATCGGTTAAAATTATAAATAAATAGTTCTAGCGGGTCTTCACAGACTTGTTTGATCGGTCCATCGGCTCATATTAAATTATTACTATGTTACGGAAGTCAATCAGTGTTGGCCTGACTTGAGCGAGCGCCTTTATTGGTGGCTGTACACACTCGGCGAGAGCTTCTCGCCGGGAGTCTCGACCGAGAGGACCGAGAGAAGAGCGCAGCCTGTACACACTCGTTACGTTAATTGTATTTAAAACACCGTTAATAATGGACGTGGCAACTGCTGCTGCTGTTTGTCTTTGTGCAATGAGTTATTATAATTTTCTTCATGTTAACCATTAAAAAAATACAATGCCATGGCGAAGAAGAAGATGGGCACTATACACCGCAACAGAAATTGGTAATTAGGATCATAAAGTTTTAATATTATCCAAAATTTAATGATTGAACGAGTGTGTACAGGTCGCTCTCGTTTTACTCGCGAGACCCTTTGACTCGTGCGCAAAAAACCGACAGGCGACCGAGAGAGGCGAGACCAACTGCGAGGAAGCGAGACGAGACGAGAGCTCTACTGTACACTCTCGCACTCGGCCTGTCTCGGGGTGTCTCGACGAGTGTGTACAGCCACCATAAAACATGAGGTGGCGTTTGAATCACGGCTGAACGCCATTGGATTTTTCTTTCATCGTTGGACCAGCCTTAGACCCAAACGACGGCGTGTGCCAGGCTCACAAGGCAATTCAATAGAAATAAGTGATCAAGAAATCTAAGCGTTGTAGCGCCACTGTTTTTGAGGAATATAAGCGGTATCCTTTATGCTAAATACTAATACATTCATTTTTAAACGTTTCGTTGTATTAAGACTCAAATAGCCATTACATATTAAATTATACAACGCGACACAATCGGAACAAGCGATTTTGTAACTGCGATCGTATCTCGACAAATAAAACCTTCTAAATCCGATGTTAGCCAGCGTTTATATCTGTTAAGTGAAAAGCGGGAACAAAGGCGTAGTTTGGCGCTGTTTAGTATGCATTTGGAAAGGTAGAGGCGAGAGCAATAAGTTTAAGTCGCTATTTGCATAGATTGTACGAAGCAAGCCGCTTCGTTCGGTGATTTACAGACTCGGCGCGTGGGCGACGCGACCCGCCGACACTAAACTGCTAAGCCACAGTACAATGATTTTACAACGGACTAGTTCCAATTTTTTTTTATTATAAATCTGTGGCCATTAGTCAGAATATGATAAATGCAATTTCATTACTTTACAGAACAAGCAATTAAATTATTAAGAAATCTTGAAGGCACTATTAAAATATGAAACACTCGATGAATGAATGTACTTATCATAGTCTGCTCTATGACCACAGATTAATATAAGACGGGGCTAACGGACAGGAGGCTCACCTAATAAGTGGTAAATGACACTCTAAATGCCTTATGCCAGAGGGCTCGCGAGTGCGTTGCCGGCCTTTATGATTTGTGATTAATATGTTATCATAACATTTTTAAAACTCCCTTTAATAATTTAAAACCTAACATTTCAGTGATTTTAAGTAATCGTGGTCAATTTTAACACTTTGTTGTAAAAAAGACAGTTCAATTAAAATAATTAAATAATAACGAGGGCAACGGCCTTATCGCTTTCGAGCGATCTCCTAAAGGCAACCACGGTGAAGAAAAAATAAATGAATTTATTATAAATATATATGAGATAAAAAATTACAAGAGTTTTGTAAATAATACAGTAAATTCGTTTTTATTCGTTAAAGTTTAGCTTTAATACGTAATATGTATTTGTGATCTATATAACGAACAACATAGATATTATTAACAGAAATAAGTCATAGAATAAATAAAATCATGAAAAATATTTTGTTAAATGTGTACGAAAAATACATTATAATGTTTTAAAGAAATTGTATAAAAACATTTTCTTTATCATTTAATACTTCATATTTAAGTATCTTCTCTACTATAAGTTCTATGTACTAAGCAAGTTGCAGTTTCGCTAATAGTTGTGACCTATTATTACATTACAAAACACTGCTTGCAGACATTTACTCTTCGAAGAGCTAAAAATAAAATTCAAAGGCAAATATGATCTAAAATATATACGTCAATAATGACACAAACGCACGTAACTTTTTAAGGAAACATTGCAGAGGAAACAAAAACACATGAACAATTTAGAATTTTCCTTCCCTAATAATTATAGTAATACACAACCCGTCAATGGACCACTTTAGTTCACTAATCATTTACACCTGGTAATATGGGCACACGGCAGTACCAAGTCAAGTAATAAGCAGAACCATCCTTTTCTCGCATGAGTTCAGACTATTTTCGCCCCCTATAACTTTGATATGGATAAATCAAGAACATATGAACAAAAAGTTTAGAATTTTCCTTCTCTAATAATTAAAGCAATATACCCATCAATGGACCACTCTAGTTCACTAATCATTTACACCTGGTAATATGGGGACACAGTGCCCCTAAGTCGATAAATAAACAGCACGGCCGTACCATCCTTTTCTCGAAAGAGTTTAGGCCATTTGCTACCCCCTAACTACGGTGTGGATTTTTTATGTAATAGGAGGTAAAGGGGCAGGAGGCTCACCTGATGTTAAGTGGTACCTATGGACATTTATATTGCCAGAAGGCTCGCAAATGCGTTGCCAACCTTTCAATCTATCAAATGGTACGCTCTTTTCTTGAAGGACCTTAAGTCGAATTGGTAAAAAAAACTATAAGTAAGTACCTATTGGTAAGCTTTGGTATTGGTATATTTTTTTGTCGTTATAGATGAAACTAGAAGGGTTTTTCATTAATACTATTACAATTATGAATCAAAAGTATATCGTATCAAAAGTATCTTTAATAAGTTTTGCAATTTTTCCTCGCCTACATTTGCAAGCCATGACTCCATAAAACTAATCCCACGTAAACAAACTATTGATATACTAAAAAGGCTATTAAAAATTGCATTCGCTTAACAACCACTGTAACGAGTAACGACATGGTTGGTATTCGCAAAATGCTGCCGGCCACGATTAGCAGAATTCCACTCCGCAAAAGAACATGCAGCTAAAAAAGCTTGCGACATATATGCAGTCTTGATTCGCCGTATATGTATATGATTGGTTGGGCCGATGCATCTACCTAGCGTTAATGCTCTTTTTATCTTGTGTTTTTTAATTGTCAGTTTTATACCTAACACTGCGCATAAACAAACAAATAGGATATCAACACTAATATTATAAAGAAGTCTTAGGTAAGTACAAAATTGAATTTAGAACGTTTTTGTGTGTATTTCCGTTTCTACTTTACATGCGTTCTATAATATTCCTTACTTCCGTATTTTGGTATGACTCTGAGGTTCCAAAAACTAACACAGGCACAGCGCACGCATATAACACATCTTAAATACATGCACACACCCATTCACGTACTCATACATTCACGCATACTTAACGTCTTTTATGACTTGTGTTTGATTGGTTATAGCACTAAAACTACTTTTATTAAAAAAAAAATGTCTTAAACATATACCACGGAGTAACTGTTATCTAGTTACCCACAATACAGGAACTCCCTAGTGGACCTAGGATAAATGAATTTTGTAACAACCACATTTCTGTCATGAATAAAGTTATCATTATTATTATTAAAATATATTTGTTTTTAAGGCATACTTTTGCGCCTAAGATGTAGAGTGCAATTGAATACTTATAGTTTCGTTTTTATACTATATTTAAATTATATTAGAGTTACGAGAAATCTCGAGTAAAGAGTTATAATTAAAAATCAATTTCCTTAGATCTATTAAGAATGAGGAAATTGCGAAATGGAGTTGATTGAAACGTTAAGCAGTTGGTTAATACAATTGGTTATATTAGAAAATGTCGTTGCATTGCCACATAATCCACTATGCGGGTTATTATAATCTCAGTAACCGTTTTTCATGTTTGCATAACTATACAATCGACGTAATCTAACAAAATAAGCACTTTTTAACTATTTAGAAACAATTTTTTTTTTTATACATGTAAACTTGGCTTAAGTGACGTTTATGAATATATATTTTGAATGAACGAATTTTGTCTTTGAAGACCAAATAAGTGAAGTCACGTTAGTCCAAATACTTTCACTATTTATAGCGATATAATATGTTTCAGTTTTTTTTCCAATCGAACATTTATTAAGTAATTAATCCACAGTAATTTATATCTGTAAACTTTTCTTAAGTAACGTTTATAAGAGAGTGTATTCAAATGAAAAAAATTGCCTCTGAAGAGAAATAAGTGAATTCATGTTAGTCCAAATATTTTTACTATTTTTATCAGACAAAGTGCTATGTTTTTAGAATCTCAAAAATCAAACTTTAAACAGCATTTAATTAAGTAATTAATCCACTTAAACTATTAGCTAGTTAACTTTAAACCTTTGACACTTTCAGGCTATCGTTTGTTTTTATCAGTTTAATACGGGCTACAATTATGCAAATATTATTTTATTTATTTAAAAGGTTTACAAGTCTAAAAACAGTCCAAGAATGTGCAACTATTGTTTAAGTTATAATAAGCAGGTTACAAAAAAATCTGTCTTGTGAAGTGTGTCTGTGTTGTGTCAAACATGTTACCTCTTGGCGCCTTGCATAGCAACCGGTGCGTGGGTGATCTATAGATTTTTAATTCTATTCAACTAAATGTACATAATAGTGCAGGTCACGTGTACATGCGTCAGTACGCGGTGGGGTGACGTAAAGTTGTGTATACAGTACCTTTCCATCTTTGTTATTATCATGCGTGAAGTTACAAGTTATGTTATTATTTTCATACACGTGCAAAATAACGCTGAGTAGTATTAAGAAATCATTCAGTTCTCGAAGTCCAATAATTTGTTGCTAATTAAATTGTTATAATATTTATGTTCCAGACCAGTAACCAGTAATCATGCTTTGTTTCACGTTCCTCACACCAACTATGCAAACTCAGTTTTGATCGCGCAGCCCGGACAACGATCACTATTTAAGCCTTTACTTGTTAAAGCAACAGATGCATAAAGTATTAAGAATATCCATAGACTTAAATCACCTGCATCAATATCACACAACACACCCGAATTAGATATTTATTA